>VZQC01007840.1:648403-686253 GCA_009823505.1 Rhizomys pruinosus
TCCTCCTCCTCCTCCTCCTCCTCCTCCTCCTCCTCCTCCTCCTCCTCCTCCTTCCCTCAGTGACTCCCTCTTTGCTGAAGGAGGCCCATCAGATGCATAGGGATCCTCAAACCTTCTCTTTATTTAATAATTTTTGCACTTTTCTTTTTATTTTCTTTATTAATTTTATTTATTTTTGTATGTGTATGAATGTACTGTCTGCAAGTAGGTTTGTTCACCCGTGTTGTGCAATGCCGCGGAGGTCAGAAAAGGGTCTCGGATTCCCCTGAAACTGGAGTTCTCCTGGAATTGGAGTTACAGAAGGTTCTTAGCCACCATGTGGGTGCTGGGGATCAAACCCGGGTCCTCTGCAAGAGCGGTCAGTGCTCTTAACCACTAGGCTATCTCTCCAGCCCCTGCAGTTTTCATATAATATAGTTTGATGGTCTTTATATCCTCTCTCTTATCTGCATTTCCCTTCCACTGCCCACCCACCCAATTTAATGTACTCTCATATATGCTTATAAAGTCTGATTTGGGTCCCCCAATGTCCTTTGGTGTGGGTCCACCCACTGGACCCACCAAGAGTCCCATCCCTGTAAGACACTGTCTCTCCCCTTCCAGCAGCCATCGCTTGCCAGAAGTTTCTTAGGTTAGGCTGGGATTTCTTGCCCACTTTCTCAAGTCTTTGCTGAGATTTTTGTCTGATTTGAGCTTGCATGGGACTTGTGCATGCTGTCACCACTGCTGTGGGTTCATAGAATAACTGCCCAGCTGTCTGGAAGATTCTGTTTCCTCGTGGAAACCCACCCCTAGGGCTTTAACAGACTTTCTGTCTACTCTTCCACAGTGATTCCTGAGCCTTAGGAGGCAGAGGTTAGAAACAGCTGTCCTATTCAGGGTAAGCCCTCTGTAGCCTCCTCTTCTCTGCAAATTGGCCACTTGTGGGTTTCTGTGTCAATCACCATCTGCTTCATAACGAAACTTCCCTGGTGAGAGTTGAGAGATGCATTCATCCTATACGTAGCCGGGCATGGTTGCTCACACTTTAATCTTAGAACTCAGGAGGCAGAAGCAGGTGAATCTCTGAATTCAACGCCAGCCTGGTCTGCAGAGTGAGTTCCAGGACAGCTGGGGCTACAGGGAGACCCTGTCTCAAAAAGTAAAAAAGATGGGGCTGGAGAGATGGCCTAGGGGTTAAGAGCGCCGAGTGCTCTTGCAGAGGACCTGGATTCGATCCTCAGCACCCATATGGCGGCTGAGAACCGTCTTTGACTCCAGTTCCAGGGGAATCTGACACCCTCCTCTGACTTCCACAGCATTGCACAACATGGGTGCACAAACCTACATGCAGACAGTACATTCATACACATACAAGAATAAATAAAAATTAAAAAAATAGAAAGTCAAAAAGTAAAAAAGACAAAAATAAAAAGAGTATTGAAGATGTGTCACTTAGGGTTAAGCGTATCACAGAGATTTATTCTCTGCATTGGACCAGTTCTGGAACTCTATAATCATCTCCATTCCTGATAGTTATTTCAGGTACCCAGGTTGATCTCAGACTCACTAGTCAAGGGTGAACTTCTGACCCTTGTTCTATGCAGTGCTAAAGACTGAATCCAGGACATCATCCTGCTAAGCAAGCACTCCACTAACTGAGCCACACCCCAGGCCCTTGAATGATTTTGTTTGCTTCTCCATTAAGAAGAATCTAGGTTTTCTTTTAAAAAATTATTTGCATATATTTATACATAATTTATTATTATTATTTGGTCTTTTTGAAACAGGGTCTCCCTATAGCCCCAGCTGTCCTGGAACTCTCTCTGTAGACCAGGCTGGCCTCAAACTTGTAGAGATCTGCCTGCCTCTGCCTCCCAAGTGCTAGCTAGGATTAAAAGCGTGCGCCACCACGCCTGGCTCATCCTTTTTATTTTTTTATTTTATTTATTTTTTATTAATTTTATTTCTGTATGTGTATGAATGTATTGTCTGCATGCAAGTTTGTGCACCCGTGTCATGTAATGCCACGGAGGTCAGAAGAGGGTGTTGGATTCCCCTGGAACTGGAGTTCTCCTGGAATTGGAGTTTCAGACGGTTCTCAGCCGCCAGGTGGGTGCTGGGGATCGAACCCGGGTCCTCTGTAAGAGTGGTCGGCGCTCTTAACCGCTAGGCCATCTCTCCAGCCCCTGGCTCATCCTTTTTAAAATTACTTTTACTTTGTGTGTATGTGCGTGTGTGTGTGTGTGTGTGTGTGTGTGCACTTGGGTGTCAGTTCTCTCCTTCAACCATAGGAACACCCAGGGATCAAACTCACACTGTCAAGCTTTGCAGCAAGCTTTTTAACCATGGAGCCATCTCACCAACCAATCCCTTAATTTGGGTGACCCATTGCATTTTAATGGGGTTTCTTACAGGTAAAGGAGTTATTTACAAGAGCCTGAGCTCCCTACCAGTGGTTACATCACTGAAGAAAATCTCTCCCTCCCTAGCCACCTGTAAGGCCTCAGGGAGGGTCAGTTCCTGGTGGGACATTGCTATGCCCCCTTCTGCCCCATGGCAGGATGTGGGCTGAGCCTATCTCATGCAGGGCATCTGTTCCCATTTTTTTTTCTTTCTTTCTTTTTTTTTTTTTTTGTTTGGTTTTTTCAAGATAGGGTCTCCTTGTAGCCCCAGCTGTCCTGGAACTCACTCTGTAGACCAGGCTGGCCTTGAACTCACAAAGATCCACGTGCTTCTGCCTCCCGAGTGCTAGGATTAAAGGCGTGCGCCACCACACCCGGCTCCATTTCTTGTTTTTAACAAGCCCGTTCACCTTTACTGGTCTTCAGACTTCCTTAGCCGTTAAGCTCTTGCACCTATTGGAACACTTAGGGGAGTGGACTGAAGTACCCGGGTACCACTTGTGTATCCATCAAGCCTGCTCAGAGAATGAATATCAAGATATGTTGTGTCTCAGATTTTCAGGACCTGCTTAGCCCATGTTTAGAGGCTTTTTCCAGAGTGGCTGAGTGCCCTTACACGCCCCAGCAAGTCTCTCTCGGGCTCCGAGTATTGTAGTGGCTTTCTCTTCATCTTTTATATAATTCTGCCATGTTCCCTTTACTCTTTCGTAGTTTGGAGAGGGCAGCCCCACAATGTCCTCCCCAGTGGATTCAGGTCACACATTCTCAGTGGGAGCACTGCAGGAAGAAAGCAGTTTCTTACTCCAGGCACTGGTCGTCTGTCTCCCTGATGAGACATCAGCCATCCTAGCTTGCTCATGGTGGTGCCTGCTGGGTCCTTTCCCAATAAAGGATGCTTTTAAAATTTTTATCATTTATTATTTTTGTATTATGTGTATTAATGTGTTGCCTACAGATGTGTAAGTGCAATGCCCAAGGAGGTCAGAAGAGTATGTTGGATCCCCTGGGCCTGTAGTTGTTAGCCACTATGTGGGTGCTGGGTGCTGGGAGTTGGACCCAGGTCCTCTGCAAGAGTAGTCAGTGCTCTTAACTGCGAGTCATCTCTCCAGCCCCTTGCCTTCTTTTTTATTTTTTATTTCTAACATTTTTATTTTTATTTATTTATTTTAAATTTTATTTTTTTCTGTATGTGTATGAATGTACTGTCCGCATGCAGGTTTGTGCACCCATGTTGTGCAATGCCGTGGAGGTCAGAAGAGGGTGTCGGATTCCCCTGGAACTGGAGTTCTGGAATTGGAGTTTCAGACAGTTCTCAGCCACCATGTGGGTGCTGGGGATCGAACCCGGGTCCTCTGTAAGAGCGGTCGGTGCTCTTAACCGCTAGGCCATCTCTCCAGCCCTATTTCTAACATTTTTAAATTGAGCTTTTGTATATTTCATACAACAGGGTCTCATTATCCCAGTCTAGCCTTGAACTCACTATGTAGCTGAGGGTGACCTTGAACTCCTGATCCTTCTACCTCCAGTTCCCAAGGGATAGGGTGACAGGCGTACACTACTATGCCTGGTTTTACATGGTATTAGGGATGGAATTCAAGGCTTTGTGCATGCTAGGCAAGCTCTCTGCCCACTGATCATATTCCTTGCCCAAAAGGATGCTTTTCCTCTCTTTTTAATCAGTAGCTATTCATTGAAGGGAGGATGTATTCCTTTGTGCATTGATTTAGTATCTGTTGGCAATTGTTACTTGCAACTAAAGTTACCAGTAGCAATGTAAAATAGCCCATTATTACCACTGTTTCATGTCTATATAGATGGTCATGCTACTGAGAAAAACTTTTCTTATTATTTTAAATTTAATCTAATTTCCTCCTCCTCCTCCTCCTCCTCCTCCTCCTCCTTTGCCGTTTGAGATAGGGTCTCCCTGTAGACATAGCTGGTATGGAACTGCTATGTAGATCAGTCTGGCCTCTATCTTGACCTCCATCTCACAGAGATCTGCCTGCCTCTGACTCCTGAGTGCTAGGATTAAAGGTGTGAGCCACCATGCCTAGCTAACTTTTTTTTTTTATGCGTATGAGCATACTGTCTGCATGTAGGTTGGTGCACCTGTCATGCAATGCCTCGGAGGCCAGAAGAGGGTGTCAGATTCCCCTGGAACTGGAGTTAAAGATGGTTCTTAGCTGCCATGTGGGTGCTGGGAATTGAACCCGGGTCCTCTGCAAGACCAGTCAGCGCTCTTAACCGCTGAGCCATCTCTCCAGCCCATCTTAACATATTCTTATTATTCTGTCTGCTCGTGATTGCTGGTGCTCACCTTCCACTGCATGAGTGTGGAAGGCAGAGCACAGCTTTGTGGAACTTGCTGCCTAGACCAGGATGGTCTTGATCATACAGAAATCTGCCTGCCTCTGTCTTCCAAGTGCTGGGTAGAATTAAAGGTGTGTATGTCATGCCTGCCCTTTGCTGGCCCAATTAAAAATCTATCTATCTATCTATCTATCTATCTATCTATCTATCTATCTATATATCTATCTATCATCTATCTATCTACCTATCTATCTATCTACATTTTTTTCTATTTACATTTTTTTTGGTGTTTTTGAGACAGGGTCTTCCTGTAGCCCCAGCTGGCCTAGAACTCTCTCTGTAGACCAGGGTGGGCTTGAATTCACAGAGATCTGCCTGCCTCTGCCTCCTGAGTGCTGGGATTAAAGGTGTGCACCACCACCCCTGGCCCAGCTATATATTTTTATCAATCAACAATCTATTTATCATCTATCTATCATGTATCAATCAATCTATTATGTATCGGTCTATCAATCTATTTATCTATTATCCATCACCAATTAATATATCATCTATCTATTTATCACTAATCTATCAATCATCTATTATCTATTATCTATCTATCCATCTATCCATCTATCCATCTATCATCTACCTATCCTGTATCTATCTATCATCTATCTATATCTATCTATCATCTATCTATCTTCTATTTATATGTGTGAGAAAGACCATGTGACTATGTACATATGCAATATTCTTTCATCTATGCCTATACATATTATCTATCAATCTATCTATCAATCAGTCTGGACTATATGAGACTGTCTCAGAAACCAACCAAAACAAAACAGACAAAATCTGTGTAGACCCTGGGCTACGTAAGGAGATCCTGCTTCAATCAGTATATACCATAGCCACTTATCTGCCTATTCATATTTGTAGAGGGTGCTGGGGATCAAACCCATGACCTCAAGCTTGCTCCACAAGTACTCGGACACTGCACCCACCCACAGCTCAAATCATAGTTTTAAAATCAGCGTGTTATGTGTCTTCCCTTTGGTTACTAATTTGGAGCTTGAATTGCCCTCAGCTTCACTCAGTAAGCCCTTCAGTCTAGATCCTGTGTCCTTTTTTGAAGTGTTCCCCATGTTTTTGAGCATTTTACTTTTACCGTCAATTCTCCTGGCTTCCCCAAAATGGCTGTTTCTTCAGGGAGTCATGTCTCCTTTCAGTAGGGGATAGCTTTAGAAACTAAAAGTTAGAAGTAGACACAGTAGGGCACACTCGTAGTCCGAACACTAAGGAGTCAGAGGCTGCAGGATCAACACTTTGGACCAGTAGTGGCTGCACAGTGAAAGAGATCCTAGCTTTACAAAAAGAAAGAAGGGCTAGGCATAGTGGCACATGCCTTTAATCCCAGAACTCTGGAGGCAGAGGCAGGTGGATCTCTGTGAGTTCAAGGTCAGCCTGGTCTACATAGTGAGTTCTAGGCCAGCTGGGGCTATAGGGAGACCCTGTCTTAAAAAAAAAAAAAAGAAGGGGGCTGGAGAGAGATGGCTCAGTAAGTAAAAGCACTGCTTGTTCTTGCAAAGGACCTGAGTTAGGTTCCCAGCACCCACATGATGGCTAACAACCATCTGTAATTCTCATTCCCAGGATCTGATACCCTCTTCTGGCTTTTGTGAGCATTGCACACATGTAGTGTACTTACATCTATGCAGGGAAAACACACACATAAAATAAAAACAAATCTTAATTAAAAAAAACAACAACACAGGTATGGTGGCACATTCCTTCAATCCCAGGACTTAGGAGACAGAAGCAGGTAGATCTCTGTGAGAGGGGTATGTGGTAAGACCTTGTCTAAAAAAAAACCCACAGTTTTTTTTAAATAAAGAAGGACAAAGAATTACTGGCTCATTTCTCTTCCCATTTGTGGTTATAAGATTAATGCGCTAGAAAGAATTCTTCTGTGTACATTCAATTTTACTTTTTCCTTCATCTTTTTTTTCATATTTATGTATTATTTATTATTTATTTGAGACAGGGTTTTGCCGTAGAGCCCAGGCTGGCCTCTGACTCTCTTTCCTCCTGCCTTAGCCTCCTGTGATGACAGACCTGCTGCCAACACATCTGGCTTTGATTTTCTCTCTCGGATGCATAAAATATTAACATGATTCCAAAGATCAAAATCATACTGATCTGTGTGCTTCTGTCCTCGTTCGCACCTGCCCCTGATGCAATCCGTCTCACTTGTCTGTTGTCTTCATTCTTATGCTGGTTTTTGCAAAGCAAGCAGATGTGATGCACGGATGTATCTTCCCCTACCCCACCCCCACTTCCATCCCGAAGATTGAATCTACAGCCTCATTCATGCTGGGCAAGGACTCTACTGATGACCCGAACTTCCAGCCGGCCCCTCACTGGTGGGTTCCAGGCAGGTTCTCTGCCACAGGGAGAGAACACCCCCATGCCCTCACTGGCAGAGCCTAGGCATGTGCTTTACTTCTGAGCCACACCCCTAAGCTCTTTACTGGTGGAGTCTGGGAGGTTCTCTACAGCTGAGCCATGTCCCCCGCTCCTCACAGGAAGATTCTTTCTCCTTTTTTTAAAAAATTTATTTTAATTTTTTGCAAGAAGAAACACTTGAATTTCACATCAGATTACAAACAAAAGGAATCAAATCCACATGCCAAAACCACAAAGAAAAATCAACAACATTGGAAAAGCAAATAAGAAATCCCCACCAAACACTATCAGTCCTATAGAGGACTCCCACAATGAGATCTCTCTGGAGGTAACCCAGGACACAGATCTCTCTCTCTCTCTCTCTCTCTCTCTCTCTCTCTCTCTCTCCATATATATTCATATTCATTCTATTGATTCTGTTTTGTTTTTCTTTTCTCTCTCTGATCCATCCTGGAGGTGGGTCTTTTACTCTCCTGGCCACCCTAGAGCCCAGTCCTTTACTCTGATCCATAGTGCAGGCTAGTCCTTTGCTCTCTGATCCATAGTGAAGGCTGGTCCTTTACTCTCTGATCCGCCCTGAAGGTGGGTCCTTTGCTCTCTGATCCGCCCTGAAGGTGGGTCCTTTGCTCTCTGATCCATCCTAGAGACGGGTCCTTTACTCTCTGATTGGTCCTGGAGGCGGGTCCTTTGCTCTGTTTTGGGTTTTTTTGAGACAAGATCTCCCTGTAGCCCCAGCTGGCCCAGAACTCTGTATGTAGACCAGGCTGGCCTCAATCTCACAGAGATGGGCCTGGCTCTGCCTCCTGAGTGCTAAGACTTAAAGTGTGAACCACCACGCCTGGCTCACTGGTGGTTCTAGGCAGATGATCTACAGAGCCACACTCCAGCCCCTCACTAGGGGATTCTAGGAAAGTGTTCTACCACCGAGCCACACTGTCAGCTCTGTTTTTTCCTTTTATTTTGAGATGGTCTCACTAAGTTATTCAGGCTAGTCTCGAATTCACTGTGGTCCAGACTGGTCATGAACTTTCATCTGGCCCCGCTGTTCCAAATGGCTGGAATTACAGGTCTGTTCCGCCAAGGCCTACTGTATTCATTTATTTATTTATTTATTTATTTATTTATTTATTTGTTTGTTTGTTTGTTTGTTTGTTTATCTTTTCGAGACAGGGTCTTCCTGTAGCCCCAGCTGTCCTGGAACTCACTCTGTAGACCAGTTCAAGGCTGGCCTTGAACTCACAGAGATCCGGCTGCCTCTGCCTCCCAAGTGCTAGGATTAAAGGCGTGCACCTCCACACCCGGCAAATTTTTTATTATTATTATTATTATTATTTTTTTAATTTTATTTATTTCTGTATGTGTATCAATGTACTGTCTGCATGCAGGTTTGTGCACCCATGTCGTGCAATGCCACGGAGGTCAGAAGAGGGTCTCAGATTCCCCTGGAACTGGAGTTCTCCTGGAATTGGAGCTTCAGACGGTTCTCAGCCGCCATGTGGGTGCTGGGGATCGAACCCGGGTCCTCTGCAAGAGCGGTCGGCGCTCTTAACCGCTAGGCCATCTCTCCAGCCCCTTTTTATTATTTTTTATGTGTATGAGTGTACTGTATGCATGTAGGTTGGTGCACCCATGTTGTGCAATGCCACAGAGGTCAGAAGAGGGTGTTGGATTCCCCTGGAACTGGAGTTAAAGATGGTTCTTAGCCGCCATGTGGGTGCTGGGAATCAAACCCACATCCTCTGCAAGACCAGTCACTGCTCTTAACCCCTGAGCCATCTCTCCAGCCCATCTTAACATATTCTTATCATTCTGTCTGAGCATGATAGCTGGTGCTCAAGCTGGGAATGGAACCCGGGTCCTCTGCAAGAGCAATCGGCACTCTTAACTGCTGAGCCATCTCTCCAGCCTCCTGCCTACTGCATTCTTAAGGCAACCTGAGTTCAAGCTCAAGGAAAGCCGGGTGTGGTGGCCCATGCCTTTAATCCTAGCACTTGGGAGGCAGAGGCAGGCGGATCTTTGTGAGTTCAAGGCCAGCCTGGTCTACGGAGTGAGTTCCAGGACAGCTGGAGCTACAGGGAGACCTTGTCTCAAAAAGACAAAAAAAAAAAAAATTAAGGAATGGGGCTGGAGAGATGGCTTACTGGTTAGGAGCCCTGGCTGCTTTTCCAGGTCACCTGGGTTCAGTTCCCAGCACCCACGTGGTGGCTAACAACTGTCTGTAACAACTTCATTTCCAAGGGATCCAATGGTTTCTCTTGATCTCTGTGGGCTTTACATGACACAGGTGCACCTACCTACCCACATGCAGGCAATACACTCACACACTTAAATTAAAATGATAAATAAATAATTTATAAACTGACATAACTCAGCAATAAACAACTCGTATAGTCCTGTGACTTTTGGTAGAATCAAGCCTTAGTTAATTGCACATTTTCATCATTCTCCAAAGAATCTTTACAGTTTATGCTTGCACCTGCGTGTAGAAGTGTGTGTGTGTGTGTGTGTGTGTGTGTGTGTGTGTGTGTGCGTGGTGTGGTGTGTGAATGTGTGTGTCTGTAAACCAGAGGTAGACACTGGATGCCTAACTCATGCACTCTTTACCTTATCTTTTAAGACAGGGTCCCTTACTGAACCTGAAGCTGAACACTTCAGCTCAACACTTGCTGGTCTAGCCAGCAAGACCCAGTGCTGGGATTACAAGCATGTGTGCTGTTGCCTGTCTTTTGTCTGTAATTGCTGCAGATCCAAACTGAGGTCCTCAGAGTTCCACAGCAAGCATTTTACCAACTGAGCTATCTCCTGAACACATACTGATTCATTAAAAATTGCGAGGCTGGAGATATAGCCTAGTGGTTAAGAGCACCGACTGCTCTTGCAGAGGACCCGGGTTCGATCCCCAGCACCCACATGGCGGCTGAGAACCGTCTTTAATTCCAGTTCCAGGGGAATCCGACGCCCTCTTCTGACCTCTGCGGCATTGCACGACACGGGTGCACAAACCTACATGCAGACAGTACAGTCATACACATAAAAAATAAATAAATAAAAAAATTGGGGCATGCACACACGTGTGCCGCTGTATGAGCTTGGAGGTCAGGGGCCCACTTGCAGGAGTCCGTTCTCCCCCTCCGGTATGTAGGTCCTGGGGACGGAGCTCAGGTCACCAGGTTTGGTGACAAACACCTTGATCCATTGAGCCATCTCACCAGCCCTCGGATGAAAATTATATCTTTTTTTTCTCCCTGCCATGTACGTGCTGGGAATCGAGCCCAGGTCCTCTGTAAGAACAGTCGGCACTCTTAACTGCTGAACCATCTCTCCAGCCTCAAGAATGATATCTTAAAAAAACATTTTATTGGGGCTGGAGAGATGGCTCAGTGGTTAAGAGCATGGACTGCTCTTGCAGAGGATCTGGGTTCGATCCCCAGCACCCACATGGCAGCTGAGAACCGTCTTTAACTGTAGTTCCAGGGGAATCTGACTTCCTCTTCTGATCTCTGTGGCATTGCACGACACAGGTGCACCAACCTACATGCAAACAGTACACTCATATACATAAAAATAATAAATTAAAAAATATTTTATCTGCCGGATATGGAGGCATATGCCTTTAATCCCAGAACTGGGGAGGTAGAGGCAAGCCATTCTCTATGAGTTCAAGACCAGCCTGGTCTACATAGGGAGATCCAGGACAGCTGGGGCTACAGGGAGACCCTGTCTCAAAACAGACAAAAAATATTTTATCTAAAGAAATGCGTATTTTATCTATTATTTCTATTTTTGTGTATGAGTGTATTGCCTGCGTATTTGTAAGCACACCTGTGTCATGCAGTGCTTGTGGAGGTCAGAGGAGGGCATCATATTCCCCTGGAACTGGAGTTTATAGATGGTTATTAGCCACCATGTGGGTGCTGGGAATTGAACCTAGGTCCTCTTCAAGAGCAGCCAGTGCTCTTAACTCCTCGCCCATATCTCTGTCCCTCTATCTTTTGTCTTTTTGAAGAACTACTGATTGAAATATATATATATATATATATATATATACTTTATATGTGCTTCAAAATATCACTCCTTTTTAATATTCATTTTCTGATCATTTAATTATATGAAAGCTATCCTTAGCTGGTGGCTCAGAGAACTGAAGTGGGCTGGATTTTATTCCACAGGTCCATAGTTCTTGACCCTTATGCAAGCAGTTAGAGGAGTCTAGATTTATCATGGCTGTGATGGGCACACACAAACTTATATACAGAATTCTGGGAGAAGAGACAGGTAAGGGTGGCTTAGATAAATGTAGAACAGAGGGCTTTACATATTAGCCTTGGCACAGATTCTGGTTAAAGCAAAGTGTACCCTGAGCATGGGATATTTGTCTTTCAAATGTCCTCAAATAATGATATAGACCTTTCATCTCTATTCATATACCTCTTTTTTTCTTTGTCTTTTCGAGACGGGGTCCCCCCTGTAGCCCCAGCTGTCCTGGAACTCATTATGTAGACCTGGCTGGCCTTGAACTCATAGAGAACAGCTTGCCTCTACCTCCCCAGTGCTGGGATTAAAGGCATGTGCCACCATACCCGGCTCATGTACCTCTTTATTAGCTCTTAAGTCATGAAAAAATTCTCTCTCTCTCTCTCTCTCTCTCTCTCTCTCTCTCTCTCTCTCTCTCCCTCTCTCTCTTTTGGAGAGAGGTCTGGTTTAGCCAGACTGATCTCCAATGCCCTATGTAGGGAAGGCTGGCCTTGAACTCCACATCTTCTTGCCTCCAACATCCCATGTGCTAGGATTACAGACATGCATCACCATGCCTAGTTGCATGCAGTGCTGGGGCTGCAGCTCAGGACTTTGTGCATGCTAGGCAAGCACTCTGCCAACTGAGTTACCTCCCCAGCCTCCAGATATGTCTATTTCAAAGAGTTGTTGTTTTAAATGAGTTACTGCAACGGTGAGCCTGGCCCCCAGCACAGATCAACATCTATGTAAGCAGTCGATACTATTATTGATGTTGGTGTCATTATTCCCCACGCAGCCCCAGCTCAGCCCTCATCTTCTTCCCCTCTGTTGGCTCCTTGCAGACCTGAGAGCCCCCCACTAACAAGTCTCCAAATGATTTTCTGACCCTCTTGATCTGGCTGTGCCCTTCCTCTCCCCAAAGCCTTCTGCGGCTCCCTAGTATTTGGGGCATCCATACCTGGCTTCTCAGCCTAGCATCCAAGGCTCCTTGTGGCTTTCTTCATATTCCCTGCTCTGGTCTCGACTCTGCACTGTTGGCTATGACACGGTTGCCTGGAGGCAGCGGCTGGATGCTTCCTGTCCACACCTTTGCCTATGCTGTTGCCTCTGCTAGGAGTGGTGTGCTAGGTGGTGCGCTGTTAACCTTTCCCGGACCTGGTCTTTTAGGATCTGGACAGAAACACTTTTATTGACCCCCTTGTATTGCTCCACCTCCGTGCCTCCTCCTCCTCCTCCTCCTCCTCCTCCTCCTCCTCCTCCTCCTCCTCTTCCTCTTCCTCTTGTTTCTCCTCCTCCTCTTCCTCCTCCTCCTCCTCCTCTTCCTCTTCCTCTTCCTCTTCTTCTTCTTCGTCTTTTCGAGACAGGGTCTCCCTGTAGCCCAAGCTGTCCTGGAACTCACTCTGTAGACCAGGCTGGCCTTGAACTCACAAAGATCTGCCTGCCTCTGCCTTCCAAGTGCTAGGATTAAAGGTGTGCGCCACCATACTCGGCCCTAAAAAGAATTTGAATGGAGGTACCTTGCAGGGATGGATAATGCTCCTTCCATGAGCTTTGAGTTATTAAACAAAAATCCCAGGGCCAGATGTGGAAAATTCCCAATGAGTTGTTTACCAGTGTGCTGGATAGCGTTAGAGTCAACTTGACACACCTAGGTTGACGGAGCCTCAATTGAGTTATTGGCTCCATTGGACTGGCCTGTGGCCACGTCTGTGGAGTATTGTCTTGATGAGCAATGTGGGAGGGCCCAGCCCACTGTGGGTGGTGCCACCCCAGGCAGGTTTTTGTGTACAGTATAAGAAAGCAGGCTATCCAGGTGTGGTGGTGCATGCCTTTAATCCCAGCATCCGGGAGGCAGAGATAGGTGGATCTCTGTGGGTTCAAGGCCAGCCTGATCTACAGAGCGAGCTCCAGGATACCTGGTACTAAAAGGGAGACCCTGTCTCAAAAATACCAAAAAAAAGTGTAAAACCAAGAAAGCAGGCTGGGCATGGGTCAGGGGAGCAAGCCAGTAAGCAGCATTCCTCCATGGCCTGTGCTCCAGCCCCTGCCTCCAGGTTCCTGCCCTGAGTTCCTACCTTGGGCTCCCTGAGTGATGATCTGTAACCCAGGAGATGTGAGCTGAATAAACCCTTTCCTCCCCAAGTTGGTGTTGGTCAGAGTGTTTTGTCACAGCAATTGAAGATAAACTAGAATAGCCAGGAAGGCCCAAAGACCCACGAGACAGTCTAGGGTATTGCTATTGGTCTAGGCTGTTTACTAGAACTTGATGGTAAGACCCTATTGCTTAGGACACCCCACATTTTGATCACAGGCCATAGAGAAATCAAGCTGGAGCTGAGCTGGAAGCTTCCCCCACACTGATTAGGCTTCATGGTCCCAGAAGGTGCTCTGCAGGCTGCTGTGGGAGAAAAGTCACCAACAGTCGTGCTCACCTGTGAGCCCTGCAGACTACAGTAATATCTACCCAGAAAGATATGCTTGGTAGTGCAGTAGCATCGTGACAGTTATGGGGAGAACCACCACTTTCTGATTGGATTTAAGGCCTGCTTCACAGAAGGAACTCATGCATGGTTCTGTAGACCTGGTCAAGAGCCCTTGGCTGTGGAGGTCAAAGGCCCTAGAGGGGAGCCTAATACTGTTGTTTTGCTAAACAGTCATGTGGTCAAACTGCCTTCTAAATACTTAGATGTATACCCTCTAGATTAGTGCTGCACTCAGCCTTCATCAGAGAAGGTTCTTATTGCAACAGGTGATGTGTTCNGATAGAGCTCCTGCCCAGAGTCCCCTAGCGAGGGGGTGGGGGTGTGGCTCAGTGATAAAGCTCTTTCCCAGAATCCATCAATGAAGGGCTAGAGTCATGGCTCAGTGATAGAGCTCTTGCCTAGAGTCTCCCAGTGAGGGGAGGGGGTGTGGCCTTGTCATAGAGCTGTTGCCTAGAGTCCCCCAGTGAGGGGATGGGGGTGTGGCCTTGTCATAGAGCTGTTGCCTTGAGCCCCCCAGTGAGGGGATGGGGGTGTGGCCCTGTGATAGAGCTGTTGCCTAGAGTCCCCCAGTGAGGGGATGGGGTGTGGCTCAGTGGTAGAGCTGTTGCCTAGAGTCCCCCAGTGAGGGGATGGGGGTGTGACTCAGTGGTAGAGCACCTGCCTAGAATCCATCGGCAATGGGCTAAGATCCTGGGGTGTGGCCACAGGTGCTAGAGGTGTGGTTCAGGTGCAGAGCTCTTGCTTACAAGTCACCAGTGAGGTTAAGTTCACGGCTCAGCAATACAGCCTCCCTAGACTATTGGAGAGAGCTAGGGAAGGCTAGTCCTAGCCGTGGGCGGCAGGAAAGCAGTGAGCTGGGGCTGGAGTCCTTCTCACGCTCCCATTCCTGTCTTCCCCAGGCCTCTCCTTGGTGGTGGGTTTGGTTCTGTACATCTCTAGCATCAACGACGAGGTCATGAACAGGCCCAGCAGCTCAGAGCAGTACTTTCATTACCGCTACGGGTGGTCCTTCGCCTTCGCTGCTTCCTCTTTCCTTCTAAAAGAGGTGATGTGCGGGGGCCCGGACTCTCCATTGGAGGAGCGGGGGGAGGGGGGTCTGGGTGTCCTAGAGAAGATGGGGGCTGGAGATTAAGACTTCTCCATCTCCCCCTTTGTGGAGGGAGAAAAATCTGAGGCTTTGGACCCTCTGAGATCTTGGAGAAAAAGAGGTTAGGAGGCCTGGCTGTTGGGCTCCACGGAAGGAAAAGGCTGAGGGTCAGAAGAGAATTCCTGGGACCAGGAGGCCAACAGGCTGTGGGTACAGGCGCTGCTATGAGGGAGGTGCAGGTCTGTGGGTCTGACCCCCGGGTCCGGGAGAGGAAAGAGCTCAGGGGTCCTAAGCTTCTGGGGGTCTTCGAAGGAGAGAAAGTGGGGCAAGGGATTCCTGGGCCTTGAGGGAGAGAAGTCTGTGGAGTTGGATCCTTCTGGTCTTGGAAGAGGATGGAGGTTCTGGAGGCCGACAGAGCTGGGGACAGGACTCTCTACTTTGAAGGGAGAGGGTCTGGTGATCGGATTCCTGGGCTTGGGATGAACTGGCTGGGGCTCTATGCAGGCTCTGGATTATGAAGGAGGTGGGGACCATGGGTCCAACCCTTGGGTCCTGGCAAGGACCGGGTCTGGGTGTTCAACCCTTGACATCCTGGAGGAAGTGGTGGCTGGGGCCAGGCCCTCCTGGGTTTTACTGAGATCTTGTGGAGTCGAGGCCTGGCAGCCCTGACTCTGGTAGAGGAGGATTCTGACGGTGCCTTGCCACAGGGGGCCGGAGTCATGTCGGTGTACTTGTTCACCAAGCGCTACGCAGAGGAGGAGATGTACCGTCCGCACCCGGCCTTCTACCGCCCTCGTCTCAGCGACTGCTCTGACTACTCCGGCCAGTTTCTGCAGCCAGAGGCGTGGCGCCGGGGCCGCAGCCCGTCGGACATCTCCAGCGACGTCTCCATCCAGATGACGCAAAACTACCCTCCAGCCATCAAGTACCCCGACCACCTGCACATCTCCACCTCTCCATGCTGAAGCTACTGGAGCTCCCCTTCTTGCCCCCCGCCCCCCCGGGACTCAAGGCTGGAGGATGCTGGGCCAACTCGGGTCCCCAGCTCCATCACGCTCATTTTGATGGCTCTACCCGCTTTCCAACCTCACCCCCTTCAGTGGCCCCTTCTACCTCCAAGTGAGTCCTCCCCTTTGTGTGCCCGTCCCCCCTTCCTCCCACCCCTTCCCTGACTCCTGCCCTCCGGGTAGCACCTCTTCCTTTCCACCCATCTGGCTTGCCTACCCTCAGGAGCGCGTCTGGTACCCAGCTCCCCCGAGCTCCACAGACTCCCGCACCCCCGCAGGGGAGTCGGGGTGGAGAGTGGGTCCAGCGGTCGCTGGGAACGCCCTTGAAGTCACCTTGATCCTCCCTCCTCACTGTAGCGGCAAGGGCACCTGCTTGCTACCCACGTCTCTCTCTTTCCCTCTCATCCGAAGCCCCTTAGGTGCATCTCGCCTCTTATACCAAACAAGGATGGGGACCCCAGGGTGGAGGGAGGTTCCCTCTTGCTATCTCCACACCTGTGCCCGCCTCTCCCCCCTCGAGGCCCCGTCGGGGGAGGGAGGGGCAGTAGCGGGGGTTGACACCCCCCCCACAACCTCTGTCTTCCATTTTCTGGTACGCCTCCTCATCCACGTCCCTCTTCCCATCTCAGATCCCCAACTCTGGCCTCTTTCAAGGGCCCGTCCGCCCCCAGGACAGATTGGGGGGGGGGAGGCTGCCAGAATTCCGCCCATCCCATCCCCCTTCTTTGGGGAGGAGGGGCGAAGTAGCACAGTGTTATACACGGAACCAGAACGGCCCCCCACCCTGGAGGGGGGAGGGGGACAGGGGAGGGACGGGTGGGGGGCTTTTAGTTTGCATCTTAGGGGGGAGGGGGGAGGGGTCCGCAGCAGTTAACCTGTCTTTCCGCAGCGATTTTTAACGAGGCTGGGGTGGGGGAGGGAGGCACTAGGGGTTGGGTGGGGGGGGCCTGGCTCTGTTATTTACCGTGTATCATATGTAAATACAGACAGAAACTTCAATAAACTTTATTTCAAACACTCTCTGCCTAACCAAGGGAAGGGATTGGATTGAAGATAGTCTTGGTTTCTCTTTGCGTTAACCTGCTTTCAGTAAAGCCAGGTCTGTCCAGGTGTGGAGGTACAGGCCATTGCTGGGACAGTCCCTAGTCCCAGCAGAGGCAAGTATTATCAAAGGGAGTTCCAGGACAGGTTGGGCTACATAGAGAGACCTTGTATTAAATACTTTTCTTTTTTCTTTTTCTTTTTTAATGTGTATGAGTGTACTGTCTGCATGTAGGTTGGTGCACCCGTGTGTCCTTCCTGCAATGCCACAGAGGTCAGAAGACGTCGTTGGATTCTCCTGGAACTGGAGTTAAAGATGGTTCTTAGCCAGCATGTGGGTGCTGGGAATTGAACTCGGGTCCTCTGCAAGAGCAGTCGGTGCTCTTAACCACTGAGCCATCTCTCCAGCCCCCTAGATACTCTTCTGTTGCTGTAATAGAACCATCATGACCAAGGGAGCTTATTTATAAGAAGACTTTATTTGAACTTACTGTTGATGGCTCCAGGGAATTAGAGTTCATAATGGCGGGGTGGCGTGGTGGTAGGAGCTGAAGCAGAAGGCTGAGGTTCACATCTTCAAGCAGGCACAGGAAGCAGAGACAGCGACTGGACACTGGCAAGGCTTTCTGAACTCTCTAAGCCGATCCCCAACATGGCCACACCTTCTAAGACCGCCTGAAACAGTGTCACCAACTGGGGACAGAATGTCCCAACACTATGGGGGACATTCTCATTCAAACCACCACAGACCTCATCTCAAAAAACGAATAGCAAACAGAAAAGAAAAACAACAAAAACAAAAACAAACACAAAAAACCACCTACATGATTAGCCCTGTAATGCCGGTGCTTGGGAGGCAGAGGCAGAACTGCTGTGAATTCAAGGCCAACTTCAGTTCTTTAAGACAAGGTCTCCCTACCCATGCACTTACATGCATGCAGGCAAAACACTTTTACACATAAAATTAAAAAGAAAAAAAAAAAAGACAATGGTGACAGAGAGATGGCCTAGTGGTTAAGATCTTCTCCTGCTCTTGCAGAAGACCTGGGTTTGGTTCCCAGCACCCATGGTTTCTGTGCCAGGGGATCCAATACCCTCTTCTGGCCTCCATGGGCATTGCATGATACAGGTGTACTTACATCCCTGCAGGCATTACACTCATACACACATAAAATAAAAATAATAAAAAAGACAGGGTCTTCCCGTAGACCCAGCTGCTCTGGAATTCATTATATAGATTAGGCTGGCCTTGATCTCATAGAGATCCACCTGCCTGTGCCTCTGAAGCGCTGGGATTAAAGGCATGCACCCCCACGTCCAATTCTGCTTGGGTTTTACATAGCAAGATTTTCTCAAAACAAAGAAACGAGGGCTCAGCAGGTAAAAGCACTTACAGCCAATCCTGATATCCCGAGTTCGATCCCCAGGACCCACATGATGGAAGGAAAAAACCAACTTCAGCAAGTTGTCTTCTGACATCTACATACACTGTGGCATGCCTGTGCCCTCCCATAAGAATAATAAATAAAATTATAAATAAAAAGCAAAACTTAGAAAAGACTGGGTGTGTAGCTCAGCTAATAGAGGGCTTGCCTAGCCTGCATGAAGCCCTGAATTTGAATCCCCCCCCACCCAGCACGGCATAAATTGGGTGTGGAGGCCCTCAAGAGGTGGAGGCGGGAGGGACAGTTTGAGGTCATGCTTGACTTACATGTAGGGATTTTAAGGTCATCCTGTTGCAAAAAAGAAGAAAAAGAAAAAAGAAAGAAAGCAGGAAAAAAGGTGTTGCACAATTGTTAGTTTGGTTTTACGAAGTTACTAAAACAATTTACATTAGGGAGGCAGAGGCGGGTGGATCTCTGTGAATTCAAGGCCAGCTTGGTCTACATAGCAAGTTCCAGGCCAGCTGGGGCTACAGGGAGACCCTGTCACAACAACAACAACAACAACACCCCATAATTTCCAGCATCACTTTGCAATTCAACCCTTGGATGAGGACAATAAATGACGCAGGCCAAGCTCAATACAAATGATCTCTTAGGGCCCTCTGAGTGCTTGTAATATTGTTACTATAGTCACCTGTCTTTTCCTAAGTTCACCTACTTGACTTTCTTCCTGTGTAGAATTTATTGACTTCTTTGTGCCCATTCAGCAGCTGGGTAATTGACTCCTCTGGGATCCCTCATACAGACTGACAGCCTTTAACTGACACTGTTAGACTCAAGATTCCTCTCCGCACACAAGGGAACTGTGGGCTATCCCAATGAGCTGGATACTTGCCCTCTGAACATGATCCCATTTGACATTCACAGTAGCTGGTATAGAGGAATTATCACACCGTTTATGCACTTGAGGGAGAGAGACTTAAAAACCAATGCTGGGCTGGAGAGATGGTTCAGTGGTTAAGAGCACCGACTGCTCTTGCAGAAGACCGGGGTTGGATTCCCTGCACCCACATGGCGGCTAACAGTTCCAGGGGATCCGACACCCTCTTCTGACCTCCTCAGGCATTACATGACATGGGTGCACTTACACATATGCAGGCAATACACTCACACACATAAAAATAAAATAAATGAAAAAAAATTCTAACATCTGTGTTCTCCATCATTCTGAGGGGCTGAGAATTTATTACCAAGATGCGCGCGCGCGCGCACGTGTGTGTGTGTGTGTGTGTGTGTGTGTGTGTGTGTGTGCAGATGGAATCCAGGGATCCTAGAGTCTTGTGTATGCAACACAGACACTACAACTGAGGTACATTTGCAGCCTCTCACTGGTGGGATGGCTTCTGGGGGAGTGCTCTCCACGCTTGAGCCACACCCCTAGCCCCTCGCTAGGGGATTTTAGGCAGATGCTTTGTCACTCAGCCACATCCCCAGCCCTTCACAGGTGGGCTCTAGGCAGGGTCTCTACCACTGAGCCATTTCTCCCAGCCCCTCACTAGGGAATTCTAGTCAGGTGCTCTGTGGATGAGCCACAGGTCCTCTGTGGCTCCACCCACCATCCTGCGAACTCAGCATTCCAATTAGCTCCACTTTATAGATGAAGAAGAAGCTGAGGAACAGAGAGATAAGGTCACCCAGCTGGTAAGAAGAGAGTGTGAACCTGCGCCCAGGCCTTTCTAGTCTTACAGTTAAGTCAGTTGCTGTATTAAAGATTTTCACTCTGTGTGTGTGTGTGTGTGTGTGTGTGTGTGTGTGTGTGTGTGCCCATGTGGTGGAGGTCAGAGGACAATTTTCAGGATCAGTTCTTTGCTTCCACCATGTGGGTCCTGGGAATCGAACGCAGGTCTATCAGTCTTGGTGGCAAGCTCCTTTACCCACTGAACTATCTTGTCAGGCCCAGCTGCTACATTTTACTACTACAGATTTCATGCAAACTCATGCTGTGACCTTGAGCAGGTCTGTAATACTGGGGCTTCAGTTTCCTTTCCTGCCTTTTTTTTTTTTTAAATGAAGGGGATGGTTTAGAACAATTCCAAATTCCTTTGGAACAGGGAGGCTGGTGCTGGGAGGTTCTCAGCAAAGAACTCATATTCAGCGGGGTCAGACTCCCCGAGGGAAATATATTCTGAGTCATTTTCCACGATTCCAGGAATTTCTGAAGGTCACGCTCGAGATTTGCAATGAGCAAATACGGTTCAGCTTCTTTGTTGAGGCTAATTGATTCCTAGTGGCAGCTTGGAACACGGTATTAGGATCCTGAACATTTGCTTAGTTGGGAGAGTCCCCATCTATGGGTGCTGTCTACCACGCTGATCAGTTGGCGCTGTCTGCCCTGCCTGCAGCAGGGAACGGTGGTGATGCAAGTGTGGGTATTTGCTGACTGTCCAGAACTAAGCAATCGTAAAGTTTATGTTCTCTTAAAAAATTAAGCCCATAAGTGTGGGGAGATATCTTAGTGGGTAGTAACTGTGACTCCAGCATGGTGAGGGGCAGGGACCAGAAGATTGCTGAGACTCGGCTGCCAGCCTAGTTCCAGGTACACTGAGAGACCTTTGACTCAAGGGAATGAAGCATCCAAGATCCTCCTGTGGGCCTGCTTGTGTGCACACAGGTACACACCCACGCACAAACAGGCACCCCCCCGACACACACAAGTAAGCAACAGAAAAAAAGATGAATAAAAACCAAAAAAGAAAGATATGGGGGCTGACGAGACAGCTCAGCCATTAAGAGCACTTATTGCTCTTGCAGAGGCCTCGGGTTCAAATAACAGCACCCACATGCTGGTTCACAGCTGCCTCTAACTCCAGTTCTAAGAGATCTGACACCTGCTTCTTCTTTTTAAGTAAAAAAAGTATTCACGCCGGATGTGGTGGCACACACCCATAATTTAATTCCAGCACTTGGGAGGCAGAGGCTCGGGAGGCAGAATTCAAGGCCAGCCTGGTCTACAGAGTGAGTTCCAGGCCAGCTGGGACTTAAAGGGAGACCCCCATCTCGAAAATACCAGAAACATTTTTTTTTTTTTGTCTTTTCGAGAAAGGGTCTCCCTGTAGCCCCAGCTGTCCTGGAACTCGCTCTGTAGACCAGGCTGGCCTTGAACTCACAAAGATCCACCTGCCTCTGCCTCCCAAGTGCTAGGATTAAAGGCGTGTGCCGCCACGCCCGGCCAGAAACATTTTTTATATGTATGAGTGTTCTGAGTGCATGTATGTAAGTATATCTATGTCATGCCATGTCTGAGGAGGTCAGAAGAGGGCATTTGATCACCTGGAACTGGAGTTATGGATCGTTGTTACCCATCATGTGGGTGCTGAAACCCAATCCGGGTCCTCTTAAGCACAGCCTGGTCTTAACCACTGAGCTATTGTTCTCGTCCCTGACACCATCCTCTGATCTCTGCAGCTCCTGCATACACATGGTACCTGTAAAGCCACATAGGCTCACACACATACACATACATTTTTTTTTTTTAAGTTAAGTTATGGTAAAGGCATTTGCTGCCAAGCTTGACGACCAGGCTTCACTTTCAGGGACCCATGTGGTGTCCCCTGCCCCTGCCCCAAGTAGACAAATAAATAAAATGAAATGGATAAAATCTTGAAATCGGATTTAGTGATGGTTAATATCAACTTGATAGACTCTACAATCACCTAGAAAACTAGCCTCCGGGCAGGCTTGGGAAGGGTAAATCTAGACTGGGTTAACTGAGGTGGGACGATCCACCCTGAATGTGCGTGGCATCATCCCACAGATGGCCGGCCCCGGATTGGATACAAGGGAGACGGTCCTCTGAGCACCAACATGTATCTTCCTCTGCTTCCTGATTAAGGCTGTGAGCCCCACTGTTGCTTCAAGCTACTGCTGCCTCGATATCCCCACCACGATGCACTCAAACTCTCAGTCAAAACAGACCTGTTCTGGGGCTGGAGAGAAGCTCACTGGACCTGAGCTCAGTTTTGGCACCCGTATGGCAGATAACAACCATCTTTAGCTCCAGCTCCTAGGAATCTGACACCCTCTTCTGGCCTCTGCGGACATTGCCTGGATGCAGTACTCCTCCACATTGCAGGCAAAACACTTTCACACATAACATAAAAATAAATTAAAAAACCTGTTCTTCCTTAGTTACAACAGGAACAGAGATGGACACAACTTGTTTTATTTACAGTTTGAAAATGGAATGGAATTCCATAGTGAAAGATTTGGGTTTGGTTTTATTTTATTTTGATTTAATTTAATCTTATTTATGTATGAGTGTTTTGCCTGCATGTATGTAAGTATACCACATGCACGTTTGGTGCCCACGGAGACCAGAAGAGGATATCAGATCCCTTGAAGCTGGAGTCACAGACAGTTGTTAGTTGCCATGTAGGTACTGGGAACCGAACCTGGTTCCTTTGGAAGAGCAGTCAGCGTGCTTAACTGCTGAGCCATAACTGCTAAGCCATCTCTCCAGCTCTTATTTTTTCTTTTTAAAATATATATTAATTTTGTGTATTGGGGGAGGGGCATGTGCCATGTTACACCTGTGAAGGTCGGGGACGACCTGCAGCAAGTGAATCACTCCTCCCACCTTGTGGGCTCTAGAGTTCAAACTCTTGCTGTCAGGCTTGGCGGCAAGCACCTCTACCTACCGAGCCATCATCTTGCAAGCCCAAGACTTTTTTTTTGTTCAGGGAATGCTGTGAGAAGTTTTGTATCTCACGTAAATCAAGAGGTGCTGACATTCAGAAACTCTCTTCCCCTTAAGGGACAATCAGTGTTTTGTTTGTTATGCTCCTGCTGTCTTTTGAGACAGTCTCTTGAATCCCAGGCTGGCCTATGACTCACTATACAGTTAAGGATGACCTTGAACTCTAAGAGTTACTGACACTACAGGCTTGTGCCATCACATCTGGCAAGCGGTGTTTGGGGTTGAACCCAGGGCTTCGTGGATGCTAGGTAAGCACTCTAGCTACTGAGCTATGTCTCCGGCATGTGTTGTTGGCTTTACACATAGAATTTGAGAAACACTCTGTGCATAGCCATACATACAAGAATGCTTGTAAATGCACATGCAGATGGGCCTGAATCATATATGTGCTTCTTTTCTATAACACATATCATAGAATGGACTGACTCCTCCATCTTCCAAATGGACATGAGAAAGGAGCTCTTTAGTATGTTATATAACCCTTCTTGACTGTTTTCCAAGGCCACTTAATAACAATAGTTTGCATAAATCTGTTGCATAATTTATCAAGTGCTTCCTGTGTATCACCCACTTTGCTTTAAGATCTTTTGCATTCTGAAACCCAAGGAGGGTTGGTAGTCTTATTATCAACCTCATTTTGTAAATGAGATCCCAGGGCCTAGAGAGGTTAATTAACTTTCTCCGAGTCACACAGCTAGAAAATCACCGGGCTAAATTTGAATCCTGGAAATCCCTGAGACTGCAGTACTTACTAAGAAAGGGTTTACCTCTGTGCACAGAGAAGCCATACTCGCGTCTATCTGTGACCAGTCTTTATACACTGCCCTCCACCTTGTATTGTTTACAGTGCGGTGCCACACAGTAGAGGTTCTCAAATTGTGACCCTGAGATCCTGCTTATCCCTGGGATGTGTTTAAAAGCCCTACAAGATTCAGAAGGCAGAGGCGGGAAGATTGGGAGACCAAAGCCAGCTGTAGTGACAACGTGACATCCTGTCACACAGAAGCAGAAAGAGGCCTGGGTGTGCTGCTCATACTTGTAACCTCAGCACTTGGGTGGGAGGGAGAGGCAAGCGAATCTCTGAGTTCCAGGGCAGCTGGGGCTACAAGAAGACCCTGCTTTATGACAAAAGAAAACAAAACAAAAGCCTAAAGTTTTAGTTCAGGGGCCGAGCACTTCCCTAGCACATGTAAGGCTCTGGGGTTGAGTGGCAGCTGTTCTGCCTTCAGTCTGTTACCTTCATACTTGTGCTGATGCCTCTACACTCTGGATTTATTAAAGAAATAAGACCATACAGGGGACCGGGCGTGCTGGTGCATGCCTTTAATCCCAGCACTTGGGAGGCAGAGACAGGTAGATCTCTGTGGATTCAAGGCCAGCCTGGTCTACATAGTGAGTTCCAGGCCAGCCAGGACTATATAGTAAGACCCTATCACAAGACCCCCCAAAAAATAATGTAAAGGGAAGATAAATTGCTTTTGACCCTGTTTTTATTTGTTTTATTTCTTCTAAGTTTTTTTTTTTCTAAACCTGAGAACTGGATCTTCTAAGTTTTTTAAAAAAAACATCTTTTAGCTGGGCATGGTGGTGCACACCTTTAATCCTAGCACTAGGGGCTGGAGAGATGGCCTAGCGGTTGGGAGTGCCAACTGCTCTTGCAGAGGACCTGGGTTCGATCCCCAGCACCCACATGGTGGCTGAGAGCTGTCTTTAACTCCAGTTCCAGGGGAATCCGACACCCTCTTTTGACCTCCACGGCATTGCGCAACACCAGTGCACAAACCTACATGCAGACCGTACATTCATACACATAAAAAATAAATAAAATAAAAAAAAATCCTAGCACTTGGGAGGCAGAGGCAGGTGGATCTTTGTGAGTTCAAGGCCAGCCTGGTCTACAGAGTGAGTTTCAGGACAGCTGGAGCTACAGGGAGACAAAAAAAAAAATCGTGTGTGTGTGTGTGTGTGTGTGTGTGTGTGCGTGCGCGCGCGTGCACATCCATGTGGAGGTCAGAGGATAACTTTCGGGAGTTAGTTCTTCTCCACCCACATGTGGTGGGGTTCCAGCTCAGGTTGGGAGGTCAGCACTGGTTATATCTCTCCTTAAAGGCATGCAAACCCCTGCCCCCCGCAGCCTTAAAATAAAATAAAATAAAATAAAATAAAACTTAAATTACATGTGTATTTGTGTGTTTCTGTGCAGGTTTGTGTGAGGGCATGTGCAAATGTGTGTTGATAACGCCCTTGGAAGCCAGATGTGTCAGATCTCCTGGAGCTGGAGTTACAGGCGATTGTGAGGTGCCTGCTGGGAATGCTGGGAATCGAGCTTGGGTCCTCTTCCAGAACAGTGCTCTCTCTTAATCACTGAGCCATCTTTCCAGCCCCTAGAATTTTTTTTTTAATTTTTTTATTTATCCTTTTATGTGTATGAGTGTGCTGTCTGCATGTAGGTTTGTGCACCCATGTTGTGCAATGCCGAGGAGGTCAGAAGAAGGTGTCAGAGTCCCCTGGAACTGGAGTTAAAGATGGTTCTCGGCCGTCATGTGGGTGCTGGGGATCGAACCCGGGTCCTCTGCAAGAGCAGTCGGCACTCTTAACTGGTAGGCCATCCTCCAGCCCAGCCCCTAGAATTTTTATATTGAGACAGTGTCTCACTAGTTTGCCTAAGCTGCCCTTGAATTCACCCCAGAGCACAGGCTAGCCTTCACCTTCTCAGTAGCTAGGCTGACATTTCTGGACCAGGCCCTGCCTTTCTTCTATTAAGACAAAGGTTGAGCAGAGTTTATAATACATCTGCATATACTTGCTTTGTTTTGGAAATCTTTTAGCTACTTTTCATTAAATTAAGTTGCTAATGTAAGCATGTTGTGAGTTATTTATTTTAATTAATTAATTAATTAATTAATTTAGAGACAGGGTCTCCCTTTAGTCCCAGCTGTCCTGGAGCTTACTCTGTAGACCAGGCTGGCCTTGAACTCACAGAGATCCACCTCTGCCTCCCAAGTGCTGGGATTAAAGGCATGTGCCACCATGCCCGGCAAGGAGTTATTTATTTAAAGTTTTAATTAATTAATTAATTAATTAATTAATTTTTATGTGTACTGTCTGCATGCGGGTTTGTGCACCGTGTCGTGCAAATGCCGCAGAGGTCAGAAGAGGGCGCTGGACTCCCCTGGAACTGGGGATTGAACCCCCGTCCTCTGCAAGAGCAGTCAGAGCTCTCAACCGCTAGGCCATCTCTCCAGCCCCCAAGTTATTTATTTTTTGAGACAGTCTCTCACTATGCAGTCTAGGATGCACTGAAACTTGCTATGTAGCCCAGGCTAGCTTCAAACTTGAGATCCTCCTTCCTTAGCCTTCTGAAGGCTGGGATTACAGACCTGGTGAGTTTATTATTTTAGTAAAATACATATTTTTAAATGTTTTCCGGTTGGGGAGATAGCTCATTGGTAAATAAAGTGCTTGCTTTGCAAGAGTGAAGGCATGGGTTGGTCCACGGGTTGTAGGCCAGTGAGGGATGTGGTCTCAAAAAAAGGGCAGTGGGGCTAGAGAGATGGCTCAGCACTTAAGAGCACTGGCTGCTTTTGCAGAGGACTCACGTTCCGTTCCCAGCACTCCCATGGCGGCTCACAATCTATAACTCCAGTTCCAGGGGATCTGGTGCCCTCTTCTGGCCTCTGCAGACATTGCTTGTCAAAGGTGCACTTACATACATGCAAGCAAAACACACACATAAAATGAAATAGAAAGTTATTTTATTTATTTATTTATCTATTTATTTGTATGTGTATAAGTGTTATGCCTGCATGTACGTGCATTCGTGTTGTGCAGTGCCTGCAGAGGACAGAAGAGAGCCTCGGATCCCCTGGAACTAGGATTACAGACAGTTGTCAGCTGCTGTGTGGGTGCTGGGATTTGAACCCAGGTCCTCTGCAAGAACAGCCAGTGCACTAGGCCATCTCTCCAGCCCAAACAGAAGGGTGGCTTTGTGTGTGTGTGTGTGTGTGTGTGTGTGTGTGTGTGTGTGTGTGTGTGTGTGTGTGTGTGTTTGAGACAGGGTCTCCCTTTTAGTCCCAGCTGGCCTGGAACTCGTTCTATAGACCAGGCTGGCCTTGAACTCACAGAGATCCGCCTGCCTCTGCCTCCCGAGTGCTGGGATTAAAGGCATGTGCCACCACGCCTGGCTGAAAAGTTTTTTTTTTTAAGGTAGGGAATGTCAGGGCTGGAGAGATGGCCTAGCGGTTAAGAGCGCCAACCGCTCTTACAGAGGACCAGGGTTCGATCCCCAGCACCCACATGGCGGCCGAGAACTGTCTGAAACTCCAGTTCCAGGGGAATCTGACACCCTCTTCTGACTTCCACGGCATTGCACGACACGGGTGCACAAACTTGCATGCAGACAGTACAGTCATACACATACAAAAATAAATAAAATTAATTAAAAAAAGTATTTAAAGGTAGGGAATGTCTAAGGAATGGCAGCCAGGATTGCCCTCTGACCTCCAAATGCACCTGTTCACATTCATGGGCACCTGTACACACATGTCCATGTCCATAGACACATAAACACATATACAGACATGAACACATACACACATGCATGCACATGTACAAACACAAAATTTTCCTGCAGCTGGAGAGATGGCTCAGTGCTTAAGAGTACTTACTGTTCTTCCAGATGACCTCAGCTTGATTCCCAGCACCGACATCAGGTGCCTCACAACACAGTTCCAGCTCCAGGGAATCCAATGTCCTCTTGTGTGCTCTATGTGCAACTGTACACTTGTGGCATATACACAGACACATACGCATACACATAAATGAGAATTTTTTTAAAGTTTTCTTTTTTTATCTCTGGCACTGTGAAGATAATGAAACTAAACACTTTTTTGTCTTTGTTTGTTGGACACAGGGTCTCCCTGTAGCCCTTGCAGGTCTGGAACTTGCTACATGGAGCGGGCTGGCCTCAATTTCACAGAGATCAACCCGCCACTGCTTCCGAAGTGCTGGGATTACCGGTGTCCATTATTAACCTACTGATCCTGGTAATTGGACTTTGGGGCCATGTGTGTGCTTGGCCAATACTGAACTTTCTAGACTGGTCTTGAACTTCTGATCTTCCTGCTTCTGCCTCTCAAGTGCTGGGATTATTACAAGCTTGCCCACCATGCCTCCTAGTTCAGGTAGTGCTGGAGAATTGAAGACAGGGGTCTGTGCATGTTAGGCAGTCCCTCTAACTGAGCCATATCCATATCCACAGCCCCAGCCCCAGCCCCTGCCTTTGTTTTCATTAACACAGGTAAAAGGAATGACTCAATGGATAGATGAGTGCTCTAAACTTGTAGGGATGTAGGGACTCCTTGAGAATCAAATAAAAACTGTAAACCTCCCAGGGCGGGGGGATAGCCATACTCACGAAATCCTGCACATAATTTCAGGGCTTTGTGGACACGCCCAGGAGCTGCTCCAGGACACTTTGGATGTGCAGTTTTGAATCTCAGCTGTAGAACATCCCGTCGTCGCTTAGGCGTCCCTTTCCTTGTATAGACCAGGAGACAAAGTGGGTAGAGGGTGAGACATTGACTCTGCCTGCCTGGGGGAGATCAGGAAGAACAGTGCCCGCAATGGACCACCTGACTCTGCAGAGATGGAATATTTCCACTTCACCCTGAATGAGGACATTCCAGAAACGCTGATCATCTCTTCCCGGTGCCACAGGAAGGAGAGCCGCCT
Organism: Rhizomys pruinosus; assembly: GCA_009823505.1. Classification (NCBI taxonomy): domain Eukaryota; kingdom Metazoa; phylum Chordata; class Mammalia; order Rodentia; family Spalacidae; genus Rhizomys; species Rhizomys pruinosus. The sequence continues at coordinate 677,277 of VZQC01007840.1, forward strand.
CAGCCTCTCTGTTCCCCTCACTGAACACAAAAGCCCCAGCTGTGGCTGATGACAAACAGCACCGGGAGAGGACTCCAGGGACTGGAGGCTGCATGCGATGGGAGGATGGAGGAGCAGAGGCTCCAGGGTAGGGGCTGCAGAGGATAGATCCACTCGCTCCTCATTCATTCATTCATTCATTCATTCATTCATTCATTCATTCATGACCTCATTCAGTTATTCATTCGTGACCTCATTCATTCATTGCCTGGCTCGCTCATTCAACATCCCTGGACAGAGGGCCCCCATGTACTATGTGGGCAGAGGAAGATACTGAAGTAAGTCAAACTTGTGTCTGCCTGGGTGGCTCCTGCTTTGGGGGGGCAAGATGGACCCCCAATTAACCACCTGGATGCTGGTGGGTCAGCACAGGGCGTGATGGAAGTGCAGAGAGCCCCCACGAAGGCTGCAGAGGTCAGGAAGAACTTCTTTTTTTATTAAATTTATTTTTAAATAATTTTTAAATTTTATTCTTGTAGATATAATGAATGTGCTGTCCTGCATTGTAGATTTGTCACACCCTTGTTCATGCAATGCTGCAGAGGTCCAGAGAGGCTTGGATTCCCTGGAAGCTGGAGTTAAAGATGGTTCTGCAGTCTGCGCCATGTGGGGTGCTGGGACGAATGGGCAACCCAGGGCCTTCTGCAAGAGCAGTTGGCGCTCTTAACCGTTCTGAGCCAAATCAATTCCAGCCTAAATATTTAATATTTATCTTTTATTTATGTGTATGCGTGTATTGCCTACATTATGTAGTGCACCCATGTTGTGCCAATTGCCTTGGAGGTCAGAAGGAAGGTCACTTGGATTTCTCCCTGGAACTGGCAGGTACAGATGGTTTTAGCTTGCCCTGTGGGTGGGGAGTTGAACCCAGGTCTGCTGCGCAAAGCGGGTTGGTGCTCTTAACTTCTGAGTCCACCTGTCCAGCCCCAGGGAGGGCTTCTTGGCGTAGTACTAGCGCTGGAATCCTCTTTATTTTCTGATATAATATATATATATATATATATATTATATATTTTTACATTTATTTGGGGGCTGGGGGGTGTTGGCTTCAGTAGTTAAGAGCACTGAATGCTCTTGTTAGACCTGAGTTCATTTTTCCAGACCCACAAGTGGGTGGATCACAACATAGTCTAACCCCAAGTTCCTGGGGATCTACACCCTCTTCTGGCCTCTGAGGGACATTTTGTACACTGTGATCGAGCTCACATACATGGCCAGGCAACACACATTAAAATAATTAAATAATAAAATAAAGTAGGAATTAATCATTTATTTATTTATTTATTTATTATTTATTTATTTTTGTCTTTCAAGGACAAGGTCTCCTGTAGCCCCAGCTGTCCTGGAACTCACTCTGTGAGTACCATGAGCATGGCTGAACTTCACAAAGATCCACCTGACCTCTGCGCTCCACTAGTGTTAGGTTAACAGGGTGCTGACGCAAACCGACGCCCGCAAAGACAGAGACAGAATTACATTATTTATTTACATTAATGAGAGCGTAGCGCAAAGTCATGGCATGAATTCGGAGAGAGGTTAGAGGACAACTTTTGGAAGTCAGTTCTTGGGGACAGAACTCAAGTTGCTGAGGCTTGGTGGCAAGAGCGTTTACCCACAGATGTGTCTCATTGCCCCTTGTTTTATTTTTGAGACAAAGATTCAAGCAGGAAAGGAGTGATAATTTAATTAACCAGCAAAAATTTACTTCCACGCCCTCACCCCTCCCTCCCTCCCTCCCTCCCTTCCTTCCTTCCCAGACTGGCTCTCACTATATAGCTCTGGCTAGACTGGAACTCTCTATGCAGACCAAGCTGTCCTTGAACTCAGAGATCCTCCTGCCTCTGCCTCCCAAATGCTAGGAGTAAAGGTGCAAGCTGCCATACCTGGCCTAGTCTTGAATCCTTCATTTTCTTGCCTGTATCTCTAGAGTGCTAGAGTTATGGGTATGTGTCACCACTCCCTTTTTATTCAGGGTTGGAGACGGAACTCTGAGTTTGTACGTGCTAAGCAAGCACTCTGCCAACATTCCCAGCCTTGTTTTAATTTATGATTATTATTTACATATATGATATGTGTATGGGAGTGCATTCATTAAAGCACATATATGGAGGTCAGAGGACAACTCTGTGGACTCAATTCTTTCTTTCCACCTCGGTTTTATGGAGTTGTTTCTCTCCATCTTTATGTGGGGCTTGAACTCAGTTCATCAGGCTTTGGGTCATCGGGTGGCAGATGCCTTTACTCCCTGGGCTGTCTTATCAGTCCATTTTTGAGACCCAGGCTGACCTGGACTTTGCTCTGCAGCTGGGCCTGGCCTTGAACTCCTCAGCCTCCTGCCTCCCCCTCCCAATGCCGAGATTACACATAAGCACCACCACAGACAGTTTGAGGTTGAATCTTTGTGTGGATGGAAAGGGGACTGGAGAGATGACTCAGTAGTTAAGAGCACTTCCTGCTCTTGCAGAGGACCCTTGATGCTCAACTCTCAGCTCCCCCCACTAGCTTTAAGGGATCCATCGCCCTCTTCTGGCCTCTGCAAGCAACTGCACTCAGAGGCTACTGCACATATCATCCCATACACATAATTAAATTAAATAATGATGATAGGGGCTGGAGAGATGGCTCAGCAGTTAAGAGTGCCGACTGCTCTTGCAGAGGACCCGGGTTCGATTCCCAGCACCCATATGGCGGCTAAGAACTGTCTTTAACTCCAGTTCCAGGGGAATATGACGCCCTCTTCTGACCTCCACAGCATTGCATGACACAGGTGCACCAACCTGCATGCAGAGAGTACACCCATACGCATAAAAATAAATAAATAAATAAATAAATAAATAATGATAATAATAATTAATAGATGGAAGGTGAGAGGACTCATTGGGAAAAGGCATTGCCACTAAGCTGGACAACCTGAGTTTGATCCCTAGAACACACAGAGTAGAAAGAAAGATGTGACTCCTGACAATTATCCTCTATAAGAGGGCCATGGTGCCGGGCGTGGTGGTGCACAGTTTTAATCCTAGCACTTGGGAGACAGAGGCAGGCAGATCTCTGTGGGTTTAAGACCAGCCTGGTGTACGGAGTGAGTTCCAGGACAGTCAAAGCTATAGGAAGACCCTGTCTCAAAAAAGAACCACAACAAAAAAATAAAAATAAAAACCACTAAAAAGGGAACAACAACAAAGAACAGATGGGGGCTGGCCACCTGGGCAGGGTAGAAGTGACTGCAATGTGGGGACATAGCAGAGGGGAGGTCCAGCCATGAGACTGAGGGGTTCCAGCCATGAGTGCATTGTTCATGTCTCCTGGGGATGACAGGGAGCCAGCCGCTAGAGAAATTTAAGTGGAAGAGGAACAGGGCGTGCTGTAACATTACAGAGAATCTCTGGGCACCATGCAGGGATGACTCAGAGGGGGGCTAGTGGTGTGGGCTGGTGACAGAGCCCAGGTAAGAGCCAGACAGAGGGAGGGAATGGAAAGAAACAGAGGGAGACTAGGTGTACACAGGAAACCAATGGGGGTGTGTGCACGGACGGACTGGTTGCTGGAAAGGAACAGGAGGCTTGAAAGAAGCTTTGACACAGCATGGGCTGAGCAAGCCTGGTGTGACCTTCATAGTTGATGTGATTTACATGTGTTAGTTATCTATGGCTGCATAACAAATTAGCACAGGATATGTAGTTTAAAAACAATACACAGCAATCATCTCATAGCTTCCAGGGATCGTGAATCCAGCAGGATAGATCCTTGTCTCCAGCTCAGGTTCTCTCAGACCAGAAACCATGGTGCAGCCTGACTTGGTTTTTTTTTTTTTTTTTTTGGATAATTTTTTGAGACAGGGTCCTACCCTTTTAAGTCCCACTGGCCCTGGAGCTTTGCTCCTGTAAGAACCAGGCTGGCCCACCTTGACCACAAAGGTTCTAGCCTCGCTTCTGCCTCCCGATGTGCTATGTGATTTTTTTTTTGTCTTTTTGAAGACAGGTCTCCCTGTACCCCCGCTGTCCTAGAACTCATCTCTTAGACCAGGCCTCTGCTTGAATCACAAAGATGCCGCTTGCCTCTGCTCCCAAGGGCTCAAGGATTAAAAGGCGTGCACCCCAACATCCCTATGCATGACTTTTCTTTCACTCTGTGAGCGGTCACACCTTAGAGAGATTTCCAAGTCCTAAATATAAAGAAGAATTCATTTTTTCTCTGTGCATTATAAACACCAAAGTCTCGGGTGGAGAGATGCCCGCCTAGCGGTTAAAGAGCGCCACAATCTGATTCTTTCAGAGCGGATGGGGTTCGATCCCCAGTACCCAACATGGCAGCTAAGGACTGTCTTTCACTCAGTTCCGGGAATCTGACACCTCTCGTCTGACTTCCGTGGCATTGCAACGACAAGTGCACCAAACCTACATTTGAGACAGTTACATCAAACACGTTCCATAGAAATAAGAATAAAAATTTAAAAAATTGGACAAACAAGCCAAAAGCTCCTCAATTTTCTGTGCTTGCCAACCATATGTGCGGTTCCTGATCCTCAATAATCTGCATAGGTTTGCTTAAAGAATAGTGTTGTGTGCAGTGTATGTTGTGTGATGAAATATGGTGTGTAGTGTGTGTGTTGTGTGATGTGGTGTACGTACAGGTACACCATGTACCGCCAGGTGGCCATGGTGAAGGTGTCAAGTATGAAGAACTTTTCTCGGGAGGCACTGTCTCTCCTTATATCTTTTTTGTTTTTGTCTTTTTTTGCTGTGTGTTGTTGTTTTGAGAAAGGGTCTTCCTTGTCAGCCCAGCTGGCTCCGAACTCACTATGTAGCAGGCTGGCTTTGAAACTTCATAGGGATCTGCTGGTCTGTCTCCAGAGGTGCACCATCCACATCCAGCATACAATACATACACACACACACACAATATATACATATATATATGCATATATATAATGTAGTGTGTATTACTGTAGACATGAATGTGGGGGTCATCAGAAGACAACTTTGAGGTGTTCTGTTCTTCCACCATAGGTTCTGGGGATCAAACTCAGGTCACCAGGCTTGTGTAGCAAATGCTTTTAGCTATTGAGCCATCTCGCTGGACGATCCACCTTGCTCTTGAGGCAGGCTCTCCCTTTTTCTGTCCCTGTACAGCAGAGTCTAGTCTAGTCAACACAGGAGCTTCTGGAAAATTCTCCTGACTCTGTCCCTTATCTCTCCATGGGAGAGTTGGCATTAGAGATGTGTGCCGCCACACTCAGCTTTTTACTTGGGTTCTGGGGATTAAACTAAGGTCTTCAGGACAGTGTGGCTGAGCCATGCCACCAGCCCTGACAGTTTGCTTCCCAAAGAACATTGGGGGTGAGCTGGGGATGTGGCTCAGTGGGTAGAGTACTTACCTAGCATGAGCCAAAGCCATGGGTTCAATCCATAGCAGTGCGCCAGTTGAGTGGTATCTGCCTGTAATCCCATCATTCATGAGTTGCAGACTGGAGGACCAGAAGTTCAAGACCAGCCTGTCTACATAGAAAGTTCAAGGTCAGCTTGGTCTACATGAGACCCTCTCTTAAAAAAAAAAAGAGGGGCTGGAGAGATGGCTCAGTGCTTAAGAGCACTGACTGCTTTTGTAGAGGACCTGGGTTTAATTCTCAGCACCCACATGGTGGCTAACAACCGTTCCTAACTCAAGTGCCAGGAGATATGATGCCCACTTCTGACCTCCAAGGACATTGCACAACACAGGTGCACTTACATGTATGCAGGCAATATATTCATACACATAAAATAAAAATGGTAATAAATAAAATATTAAAAAGAAGACCCAGGTTCAGTTCCCAGCACCCACATAATGGCTAACAACAGTCTATAACTCCAGTTCCAGGAGATCTGATGCCCTCTTCTGACCACCTCATGAAGGCAATACACTCATACCATACAAAAAAATTTGGGGGGGGTTCTTTTTGAGACAGGGTCTCATGTTAGTCCCAGCTGGCCGGAAGCTCGCTATGTAGACCAGGTTGGCCTTGAACTCACAGAGATCCACCTGCCTCTACCTCCCGAGTGCTGGGATTAAAGGCATGTGCCATGATGCCCAGCCTATCATACAAAATATTTAAAATTATTATTATTATTATTTATGTGTACGAATGTACTGTCTGCATGTAGGTTGGTGCACCCGTGTCTTGCAATGCTGTGGAGGTCAGAAGAGGGTGTTGGATTCCCCTGGAACTGGAGTTAAAGATGGTTCTTAGCTGCCATGTGGGTGCTAGGAATCGAACCCGGGTCCTCTGCAAGAGCAGTCATTGCTCTTAACCACTGAGCCATCTCTCCAGCCCTGATACTTTTAAAAGAGAAAACAAAAAAACCAAACAACAACAAAAAACCTCTCTAAATATATAAATAAGCAAAAAATTAAAATGAAATATGCTGTCTTTAGACATCAAAACAAATTATGTAACGTAAATTATTTAATATCAAAAATTACCAGTGATGTAATGTAGAAATCTTTACATGTGGAGGAAAGGAAGAAACAATAAGATTCATGTGGATTAAATCATTATCTATCAGAGGAAAAATGAAGATAATGTATGATGTAGACATATCCAGAAAATAATTATTATTTAGAAATGTCAAGGAAAGAAAAGAAATAATGTAAAACATTAACAGAGCTGGAGAGATGGCCCAGCTGTTTAATATGCTTGCTGCACTGTCACAAGGATCCCAACTCCCACGCAACAAGCTGGGTGTTCCACAGACTCCTGTGACCCCAGCTCTGAGGCAGGCAGAGACAGGGCTTCCACAAAAAATGCCAGCCTCAGGCTCAGGGAGAGACCGTGCCTCAAAGGACTAGCTGGAGAGTGATAGAGGACACCCAATGCCCTCCTCTGGCCTCCATAGTGCATACACACACACACACACACACACACACACACACACACACGCACACACACACACACACACGCATGCGCGCGCGCACATACCACACAGCAGAAAAAAATTAAAAGCCCTTTTCCAAAAGGCACAGGATCTGGGGTGGAGTTGGTGGAATTACTTTTGTTAGAATCCCTCCTGTACTTTTGGTTTCTTTCTAAAAGATTTATTTATTTATTTTTTACGTGTATGAGTGTTTTGCCTGCATGTGTTTAATGTGTGTGCAATGCCTGAGGAGGCCAGAAGGGGGCATCAGATCCCCCTGGGACTGTAGTTACTGATAGTTGTGATGGATACTGGGAATCAAACTCAGGTCTTCTGCAAGAGCAGTCTGTGGTCTTGCCAGCTGAGCCATCTCTCCAGCCCTACTGTTTAGTTCTTTAAAAAAAAAGCAAGGGGTGGGGGGCCGGAGAGGACCTGAGTTTGATTCTCAGCACCCACATGTTGGCTAACAACTATCTATAACTCTGGTTCCAGGGAATCTGACACTCTTATTTTGGCTTCTGTGGGCATTGCAGGCATGTGGTGCACTTATACACATGCAGGCAATACACTCATATACATAAAAAAAAAAAAAAAAGACATGAGTTTTGTTCCCAGCTACCCACATGGTAGCTAAAACCATTTGTAACTCCAGTTACATGCAGGCAAAACACTTATACATAAAATAAAAGTAAATGAATATATTTTTTTGGTCTTTTTGAGACAGGGTCTCCCTGTCATCCCAGCTATCCTGGAACTCACTCTGTAGACCAGGCTGGCCTTGAACTCTCAGAGATCCTCCTACCTCTGCTTCCTGAGTGCTGGGATTAAAGAAAGGTGTGTGCCACCACACCCAGCTATGAATATACATTTTTAAAAATCCCTCTCCCAAAATTTTTCCAAAAAGGACTGTTGAGATGGCTCAGCAGGGGCAAGCAACCCGAGATCAATATCTGGGACACACGTGGTGGAAAGAGAGACCTGACTCCTGTGATTCTCTGATCTCCACACATGCAATATGGCAGACAGGTGCTCCCATACAAATGCACACAAAACAAACACATATTACTAATCAACTAAAAACTAGGTATGGTGGTGCACACCTATAATTCCGGAATTTAGGAGATAAAGGGAAAAGAACCAGAAATTCAAGGTCATCTTTAGCTACATAGTGAATTGGTGGCCAGCCTTGGCTACATGAGACGCGGTTTCACAAAATAGAAAATAGGGGACAAGGAGAAAGCTCAGTCACTAAAGAGTCTACAGTACAAGCATGAGGACCTGAGTTTGATTGCTAGCACTTATATAAAAAGCTGAGCTTGCAGGGCATGCCTGTTATCTTGGGCCTGGGGAGGAGGAGTCGGGAGGATCATCCCTGGGGGCTTGGTGGCCAAGGAGAGACCCTGCCTTAAAAAAGAAGGTGAAGAGCTGTTGAGGAAGAGAAAGGACACTGATCTCTGGTCTCCACACAGTCACAGCCCTGCACAGGTGCATGTGCACCTGTACACACACACACACACACACACACACCAAGAAAATCAATAAAAGACTAAAATAAAATGGGGCCTAATTTCAGAACCGTTTCTCTTGGAGACTGAGCCGATCCCCGAAAGCTACCAAGTCTGCAATGTAAAACATTCCATTTATATTAGATGTCCTGCTAGGATGCTTCCTATCCCTCTTCCTGGCAACATCAAGGAGGATGAACGAAATATCCAGAAGTAACCAATGGATTTCAGCCCCTTTCTTCCATTAGGGGATGTTTCTATTTGTTTCTAAATTAGGGGTTTAGATGTAGAAAGGAACACAGGTTGTCCTCTGGGTCAGCTCCCAGGAGGAAGAAAAGACCGGATAAAGATATGTTGGAAAGACTCTGAGGGTTTGCCAGGAAAGCCTGATTAACCTGAGTTCAAGACACAGGGTAGGACGAGAGAACCTTCTCTGACCTCCACTTAAATGCTGCAGGCCACACATGTCCACACACACACACATACACACACATACACACATACATGACACACACACACATACACCCACATATATATATA
>VZQC01007840.1:695553-757034 GCA_009823505.1 Rhizomys pruinosus
TTTTTTTTTTTTTTTTGAGACAGGGTCTCTCTGTAGCCCCAGCTGGCCTGGAACTCACTCTGTAGACCAGGCTGGGCTTGAACTCACAGAGATCCGCCTGCCTCTGCCTCCCAAGTGCTAGTATTAAAGGTGTTCACCCGGCTGGAGAGATGGCCTAGCAGTTAAGAGCGCCGACCGCTCTTGCAGAGGACCCAGGTTCGATCCCCAGCACCCACATGGCGGCCAAGAACCATCTGAAACTCCAATTCTAGGAGAACTCCAGTTCCAGGGGAATCCGACACCCTCTTCTGACCTCCGCAGTGCACTGCACGACAGGGGTGCACAAACTTGCATGCAGACAGTACATTCATACACATACAAAAATAAATTAAAAAATTAAAAAAAATAAATAAAGGTGTGCACCACCACACCTGGCTTAAAGATGGTTCTGAGCTGCCGTGTGGGTGCTGGGAATCGAACCCTGGTCATCTGCAAGAGCAGTCGGGCACTCTTAACCACTGAGCCATCTCTCCAGCCCCACAATTTCTCTTTTCTGACCCCTCATTATGCCCTCAAATCTCTCCTCCACGTATGTTTTTCAAAATTGTATTATTTTTATTTTATTTTATGTGTATGAGTGTTTAGCTGCCATGTGGGTGCTGGGAATCGAACCCAGATCCTCTGCAAGAGCAACCAGTGCTAAACCCCTGAGCCATCTCTCCAGCTCCCTTTGGGTATGTTTTCATCCCTCTGTGTTGTACTCCTGCTCCAGCCTGTTTCCTTGCCAGGCTCCTCTGGAACAGAGGCCTGCTGTCTCAACTCCCTTCCCCGCAGCTCCTTCTTTGTCCTGTCCTCCTATACATATTTCTTCCTTGCAAATATTAGGTATGTCTTTCATCTTCTAGAGGTGCTGGGCTGGGAAGCAAAAATATGGCTGCCAGGCTCACCCTGCCTGTGTTCCTGGTGGACCTCCATCCTTCCACCTCCCTCATCCCCAGTGTTATTATCTGTGCCACAAAGGAGTAGACCAGGCACCCGAAACTCTCCCTCTGTTACCAAGCGGCTGAAATTCCTCCACTTTTCTTTCTCTATCTTCTGTCTCTTCACTCCTCTGTCCTGCAGTGGCTGCAGCTGATGCTGAGAGAAGTTAAGCCGCTCTCCTTTAGTCCCCCAGCTGTGAGAAAGGGTGGGCTTCCGAGATGCGTCTATGTAGTGTTTCACATGGGAACCCCAAGTCAGCCAAACAGGGAGAACGCTGCTCCCGGAAGGAAGCTTTTTTGAGCTATCAGAGAAGATCTGGCCCCAACGGGCCCGATCTGAGTCCCAGATGCTTTTTTAGATCTGCTCACGGAGTCATCAGATATGGAGGTCGCCTTTGCCTTCTGTCCTCTCCTAGTCCTCCTCTTGCTCCTTATGTTACTTTCTTTCTCTGGGGACACTGTCACACATGTCCATGCTCTGATTTGACCAGGCATGAGGTAAAGAGCCAAGTGTGGGAGTTTGCACCTGAGCCCTCCATGAGAGTGTTTGTCATTCATTCATTTATTCACTCACTCACTCATTCTCTCATCACTCGTCCATGCATCATCCATACTTCAGAATTGACTTCATACTGTGTGGCAGGATCTGTTTTTTTTGTTACGTTATTTATTATTATCATAATTAGTGTGTGTGTGTGTGTGTGTGTGTGTGTGTGTTCATGGTGTGTGAGTGTAGGCATGTGCATACCATAGTATACATGTGGAGGTTGGAGGACAACTTTGGGCAGCTGGTTGGTTCTCCTTTTCCACGCTGTGGATTCTGGGGATGGAACTCAGATCACGAGGCTTTTTGTGGCTGGCCTGGAACTCTCTATGTAGGCCAGGCTGGCCTTGAACTCTCAGAGATCCAACTGCCTCTGCCTCCTGAGTGCTGGAATTAAGTGCATGTGCTATGTTTCTTTCTTTTTTTTTTTTTTTTTTTTTTTTTTTTTTTTTTTTTTTTTTTTTTGCAGGGTTTTNTTTTTGTGGCTGGCCTGGAACTCTCTATGTAGGCCAGGCTGGCCTTGAACTCTCAGAGATCCAACTGCCTCTGCCTCCTGAGTGCTGGAATTAAGTGCATGTGCTGTGTTTCTTTCTTTTTTTTTTTTTTTTTTTGAGACAGGGTTTCCCTGTAGCCTCAGCTAGCCTGGAACTCATTTTGTAGACCAGGCTGGCCTTGAACTCACAGACATCCACCTGCCTCTGGATTAAAGGCATGTGCCACCACACCCGGCTTAAAGATGGTTCTTAGCTGCCATGTGGGTGCTGGGAATCGAACCCGGGTCCTCTGCAAGAGCAGTCAGTGCTCTTAACCACTGAGCCATCTCTCCATCCCCATATGTGCTATGTTTCTAGCTTGTGGCAAGTACTTTTATCCACTCAGTCAAATTGTTGATCTTTTCTGTTTTGTTTATTTAAATCTTATTATTTATTTATTTATTTATTTATTTGTTTGTTTGTTTGTTTATTTATTCATGTATGCATGCCACAGCACATGCCTGGAAATCAGAGGATGTCTTGCAGGAGTCTGTTCCCTCCTTCCACCTTGTGGGTTCTGGGGATCAAACTTGTGTCTTCAGGCTTGATGGCAAGTGCCTTTCCCTGCTGAGCCATCTCTCTGGCCCCCAGGTCCTAGATTTGATTTAGGAGCAAGGAACAGTAAAAACAAACAAAATTCTCCACCTTTTAAAAGTATTTTCCCCTTTTTATAAACTGAGTTTCATCCGTAGCATCTCGATCAGTCTCAATCTCTTTTATACCCCTTCTCCGTTGGTGCCCTCCGACAACTACTCCCTACCAGAATTCATACATTGTGTCATTTGTGTTAGAGCCTCCTGTGCCAAATTAATCTTCTGAGCCATTCCTCAGTGCAGTTTCATCCACCAAGCTCTAGTCAGCCTATCTGGAGTCCCTTGCTTTAAGAAGACCAGTTATTTCTCACCCACCTGTAATCAGCTGCCAATATTTCTTCAGCTAAGTTTGGATTCTGCTACCCATGTCTATGGTTCCGTGCTAGGGTTTTGTCCCGCCAAGCTTGTGTGGGTCTTGTGCATGCTGACACCAATGTTGTAGGTTCAGATGAGCAGGGTCACATTTAAACATTTTGTAAAATTTCATTTATTTATCTTTATTTTGTGTGTTCAAGTGGTTTACCTCCATGTATGTAAGTGCACCGTGTGTGTGTGTGGTGTGTGTGTGTGTGTGTGTGTGTGTGTGTGTGTGTGTGCAATGCCCACAGAAGCCAGAAGAGGGCTTGGGGCCTCAAAAACTGGAGTTAGGGATGGTTGTTGGCTGCCATATGGATGCCGGGAACTAGAGTCTTCTGTAAGAATAGCCAGTGCTCAGGCGTGGTGGCGCATACCTTTAGTCCTAGCACTCAGGAGGCAGAGGCAGGCAGATCTTTGTGAGTTCAAGGCCAGCCTGGTCTACAGAGTGAATTCCAGGACAGCTGGGGCTACAGGGAGACCTGTCTTGAAAAGGCCAAAATAAATAAATAAATAAATAAATAAATAAATAAATAAATAAATAAATAAATAATAGCCAGTGCTCTCGACTGCTGAGCCATCTCTCTAGTCCCATCCTTAAGTATCTAAGACATTCAAAGGACAGACAGAATAGGAGAGATAAACACATAGATCAAACATTTATGGTGTTATGTAGACTTGAGTCCTAAGGAAAAAGCAAAATGTGAGAGAAGCATTGGGATTGTTCCTCTGAGCCATCAAGGTGGCTAGGAGTTCTGTGTAGCCGGTGGCATTGGGTGGTGGTCTGAAGGAAGTGAGGCTTTAGGCACATAGCTGTGTGGGCCGTGGAAACAGCAGTTACAAAGGCCCTGAGGTAGCCACGAATCTGTGAGCTTGGCCAGCAGTGGGAAGCCAGTATAGCTAGGGCACAGTGAGGTGGGGAGGAATGTAGTGTGGAGTGTGATTGAAAAGATTAGTGGGGGGTCGGAGAGATGGCTCAGTGGTTAAGAGCATGGATTGCTCTTGCACCAGACCAGGGTTGGATTCCCAGCACCCACATGGTGACTAACAACCATCTATGATTCCAGTTCCAAGGGAATCCAGGGCCCTCTTATGACTTCCATGGGCACTGGATACCTCGAGTACACTTACACACATGCAGGCAATGCACTCATACACAGAAACATAAAATTAATAAATAAAATATTTAAAAGAAAAAAAGAAAAGATTAGTAGGGTCTTTTCGTGACTGGTTCGGTTTTGAGACAGCATCTGACTGTGTAGCCCTGGCTGGCCTGGATTTGGTTGTGTAGACTAGGTTGGCTTTGAACTCACAGAGATCTGACTGCCTCTGCCTCCTGAGTGCTAAGATTAGAGGTGTGTGCCATCATGCCTGGCTTGATAACAAGGTCTTCACCTCATAGATTCTTAATTTTTTTTATTTATGTGAGTCTTGAGAACTGAACTCTGGTCCTTTTTTTAATTTTTTATTTATTTCTGTATGTGTATGAATGTACTGTCAGCATGTAGGTTTGTGCACCCGTGTCGTGCAATGCTGTGGAGGTCAGAAGAGGGTCTCAGATTCCCCTGGAAATGGAGTTCTCCTGGAATCGGAGTTACAGACGGTTCTCAGCCACCATGTGGGTGCTGAGGATTGAACCTGGGTCCTCTGCAAGAGCGGTCGGCGCTCTTAACTGCTAGGGCATCTCTCCAGCCCCTCAGGTCCTTTCTTTACAAGAACAGCCAGTGTTCTAACCGCTGAGCCATCTCACTAACTCCAGCCCTGAATTCTTATCTTATGAAATCAACTTTTGCTTGGGGATGGGAGCCATTGAATGTTCTGGAGCAGAGGAGCCTAGTGAACTGGCTTAAATTCGAACAGGATGGTTCTCCATGCTGCGCCAGGAGTGACTAAGGGCGGCGGGGGGATGAAAAGAGAAACCGTGGGAGCCGTGGAGTTGGAGGGGAGTGGTTTGAATTCATAGTATATTCCAAAGTTCCCGTGGGCAGGCATTGCTATGGAGCCCTTGTGGGATCCAGAGAGGGTGAGGGGTGTCTTGGAGACAGGGTTTCCGAGCCTCAGCCCAACTGACATTTTGGGATGGAGAATTCTGTGTGGCGGGGGCTGAGTTGCACATTGTGGGATGTAGAACAGCTTCTCTGTTCTCTGTCTAGCCCCACCCACCACCCAACAGTTATGACAACCAAAATTGTAAATCATCTCTATACCTTATCCATTTTCCCCTGGGGGATAAAATCCCCTCCAGGTAGAATCCTGGCGACTGGAGAGCCTTGGCTCCAGTGCTTGAGCCAGAGAGAGGTGCCTATCAGATGGAAGAGCAGACCTTTTAATTTCCTTTATTTGCTCTATTTAGCTCTTTATTAAGGAAGGATATCATGGGGTCAGTCGTGGGCATGTAAAATTTAAAGTGCTTGCTAAGAAACGATACCTAGGATCCAGGACGGAGAGGTAGTGTATTGAAGGGCTTACGGAGTACGGTTGGGTGATTATTTTAGGCTTTCTGGAGCACACGGCGCGTGTGACAGTTAGGACTGAAAACAGTCATACTGTACGTGTGAATGTGGCTGGGGACCAGCTGAACTTCCTTTCTGGACATCAGTGTTTGAATTTCATGTCCTTTCCTTCCCTCCCTTCCCACCATGTTTCTGCTTCTGTCTCTGCAACTGTCTCTGTAACTGTCTGTAATTGTCTCTTTCCTTTCTGCATTTTTAAAAATTTTATTTATTTTTTTGTATGTGTATGAGTGTACTGTCTGCATGTAGGTTTGTGCACTCGTGTCGTGCAATGCCGTGGAGGTCAGAAGAGGGTCTCAGATTCCCCTGGAACTGGAGTTCTCCTGGAATTGGAGTTACAGACGGTTCTTAGCCGCCACATGGGTGCTGGGGATTGAACCCAGGTCCTCTGCAAGAGCAGTCAGTGCTCTTAACTGCTAGGCTATCTCTCCAGCCCCTCTGCGTGTTTTTTTGTTTGTTTTTGAGATAGGGTCTCATGTAGACCAGGCTGGCCATTAACTTTTTTTTTTAAATAGGAAGTCCATGCAGCTTCTTTTTATTTAATTTTAATTTTATTTTATTACATTTATTCATTGTGTGTTTGTGTGTGCGTATAAGTGCATGCCATGGCATACATAGCACACATACGGAGGTCACAGTGTTAGTTTTGGAGTGAGACATAGGCCATCTGGTTTGGCAGCAAGCGTTTTTATCCAGTGAGCCATTTTGTTTATTTGTTTATTAGGTAGGATTATGTTATGCAGCCCAGGATAGCCTTGAACTCACATTAATCTTCTTGCCTTGGGCATAACAAGTGCTGGAATCCCAGGCTTGAGCTCCGATACCTGACTCTATTCTCTCAGTGGATTGAACGGAGGCTGCACCTTAGGCAGCCTCTCCATCTCTGAGCTACATTCTCAGCTCTCTTTTTATTTGGGGCAGGGTCTGACTACGTTGTCTAGGCTGTCGTGGAATTTATGCTGTAGCCAAGGCTGGCCTAGAACCTTCAATCCTCCTGCCTCTGCCTTCTGAGTAGCTGGATAACGGGCCTGTGCTGGAAGGTCTGGCTGAAAATGTGCCATTTCACACGCTGTGAAATCATGTTCTTTGACACGTTCTCCATCCTTTACAAATTGAAGAAACTCTTCTCAGCTGGGTTTGGCCTGTGGCCTGTCCTTTCTTCCTCCTGGTTTAGGCTGCTTGAGACGTGGTCTTTGAGGCTGAAGTCAGGGAAACAATCTGGGTGGAGCTCTCAGTGAGGGGGTGTCTGTGCATGAATGGACAAGGTCACTCAAAACCAAGAGGGTGAGGGATGGCTCCGTTAGTAAAGTGCTTGCTGTACACACACAAGGTTCTGAGTTCAATCTCCAGAACGCACGTTAAAATACCTGGACGTGGCCGGGTGTGGTGGCGCATACCTTTAATCCTAGCACTTGGGAGGCAGAGGCAGGTGGATCTCTGTGAGTTCAAGGCCAGCCTGGTCTACATAGTGAGTTCCAGGACAGCTGGGGCTACAGGGAGACCCTGTCTCGAAAAAGACCAAAAGCTAAAAAAAAAACCAAAAAACCTGGACGTGCGCACATTTATCAAACCAGTACTGGGGAGGTAGAGATAGGAGCATCCTTGGGGATCGTTGGTCAGACAGCCTAGCCTCCAGTGAGAGACCCTGTCTTGGATTAAACAGCATTTCTGAGAATGATACCCAAGTTTCAGGTCACCACACACATACTCACTTGTACCCCATCTATGCACCTGCAGGCAATTGAATACACACACACACACACACACACACACACACACACACAAGCATAAGAAAAACAAGCAAAAGTGCTTGGAGCCAGGTGTGGTGACTCGCACCTATAATCCTAGAACTCTGAGGCAGGAGAATCACCTGGAGTTCCAAGTCAGCCTGGGCTTCATAGCAAGACCCTGTCTCCAAAGGGGGGGAAAAAAAGGAAAAGAAAGCAGTTGGTGGGTGTCCTACTTTCCTTTCTGTTGCTGTGATAAAAAGGACCCTGTCAAAAAGTGGCTCAAGAGAGAAGGATTTGTTTCAGTTTACAATTCCAGGGAAGTCGAGGCAGGAACTTCCAACGCTGGTCACACGGCCTCCACAGTCAGGATTAGAGAGCAAGCAATGAACGTGTGCGCATGGTCAGAGCCTGCGGGCACTCAGCCTCCAACTCTCTTCTACAGTCCAGGACACAAGCCCAGAGGATGGAGCCACCCATGGGGTACATGTCTCCCTACCATCAAGGCAGTCCTCCCCAGACATGGCCACAGCCAAACTGATGTAGACAGTCCCTCGTTTCCACTCTCTTCCTGGGCCTCTCTGGGTCGCGTTCAGTTGGCAATTAAAGCTAACCGTCCCAGAGGTCTATAGCATGAGGACGTGGAGAGGGGAGTGGAAGTTTAGGGAAAAACGTGGTAAGTGTGTATGCTGTAAGCCAAAGGAGGTTAGTGTGCCAAGGAGGGAGTGCATGAGTGCTGACTTGATTGACGCCATAACTGCCACTCAGCTGTCACTTGCAATAACCCCGCTAAGGAGCTACTGTTATCACCCTCAAGAGAAAGCAAGAGCTCAGAGAAGAGCTAATATGTGGTAGGAAGGCTTGGATCGGAATCTAGGTTTGTTTCCTGGGCCAGGGGAGGGCGCAATAAGATCCCAGTTTATATACAGCCCGTTGCATGTAGAAACTGGACCCGAACCTCTGTGTGGGAATTCAGGGGTTTAGTCTCCCCCCATTCTTTGTGTTGCCTAAGATGGGCTAGAATGCTGTGATTGAGATCGAAAGTACGCAGAAGCCTTTTGTCTGCCTCTGAAAACCGTGTGACCTTGGGCTGTATATTTATACCTTGTCTGCTTTTCTCATTATTGGAAAAGGGGGTCAAAATAACCCCTTGCTCAGAGGGTAAAGGGGTGGTGAGTTGGTATGAATGCAGCATGGAGCAGCCTAGCTGGTGCTGGCGCATTTAGCAACTGTCGCTTTGGCATTATCATTTTCTTTTTTATTTTGGTCTTTTCAAGACAGGGTCTCCCTGTAGCTCCAGCTGTCCTGGAACTCACTCTGTAGACCAGGCTGGCCTTGAACTCACAAAGATCCAACTGCCTCTGCCTCCCAAGTGCTAGGATTAAAGGCGTGCGCCACCACCCCGGCTATCATTTTCTTATTAGGAATTCAGTGCCTAAGCCCTGAGTCCTTTGTCCCCAAGCATGTGGCACTGCCCAATAGAAATATAACAGGAAGGGCTGGAGAGATGGCTCACAGGTTAAGAGCACTGGCTGCTCTTACAGAGGGCCTGGGTTCAATTCCCACCACCTACATGGCAGCTAACAACCATCTGTAACTCCAGTTCCAGGGGGATCTGACACATTCCTCTGAACTCCTCAGGCATTCAGTGACACACACTGCAAGCAATACATTCATACACATAAAATAAAAATAATAAATATATTTTTAAAGAAACAACAGGAATTGCACATACATCATTATATTTTTTCTAATAGCTACACTGAAATAAAAAGAAACAGGCTGGGCTGGATGCGTAGGGTGGTAGAGCATTTGTCTAGAATCCACCAATAAGGGGCTTGGTTCAGTGATAGAGCTCTTGTCTAAAATCCACCAATAAGGGGCTTGGGGCATGGTTCAGTGATAGAGCTCCTGTCTAGAATCCACCAATGCAGGGATGCAGGTGGTGTGGCTCAATGATAGAACCCCTTCCCAGAATACCCCAGTGAGGGCTAAGGGAATGGCTCAGTGGTAGAAGTCTTGCCTAGAATCTCCCAGTGAGGGGCTGGAGACATGGCTCAGTAGTATCTCACTCGGGATCCATCTCCAGCACCCAAACCTCAACATTTACTATTTAAGCCAGCATAACCAAATTAGCACACATAACTCATGGGCTGTCACTCCTTCTCGTCTTCCTCTCTCAGTCTCTTCCTCCCTTTCACCTCTGAAATCTGGTATGTATGCTGCCTTCTTCACTGTGCTTGTTAATTGCCACTTTGGGGTGGTGGCATCTTCACTAGACAGCTGTGCATGATCTCCTTCCTGGGAACTCTCAGCTGCGCGCCCAGCTCTTCTCCCGGGACCCGAGTGTCCGGACTCAGGGCTCCATTTCTTCCTGCTGACTCTGCAAACTCTGTGCCCAGCACCTTAACTGCCTTATTATCTCACTGAGTCCTCACAATTGTGCCACAGGGAAGGTGTTATTATGGCTCCTGTCTGTCAGAGCAGGAAGCTGGTGTCCTGAGAAGGTATGTGACTCAGACTGGGGCACCGGCTGTTGTGTGAGGCATGGGAACGAAGCAGCATGCCGGACCTGTCCCCCACATGTCCTGTCCACAGCACAGGTGCCCCTTAAGCTTCAGCACCTCATCTTTGCTCTAGGCAGGTCCTGGGAGGTGGATGGGGGTGTGGAGACTTGAGGCTGTGCCATTATCATTTCTGAATGTAAAAAGCTCCAAGCTCACCAGGCAGGAGGCAGGCAGATCTCTGTGAGTTCAAGTCCAGCCAGGTCTATATAGTGAGACCTTGTCTCAGCTAACAAACTCCTAGCCCATGGTTGGCGAGGTGACTCAGTAGTTATGAGCGTTGCAAAGGACTCGAGTTCAGTTCCCAGCACCCATGTCCGATGGTTCATAACCGCCCCATCACACCAGCTCCAGATGATCCAACACTGTCTTCTGAACTCTGTGGGCACCTGAACCTACCCTCAGATACACATATGGACTCACATCTTAGAATGAAGTGTACACCCATAGCCACTGTTGACTCTGTATTTCTTTGTTTTTTAATTTTATTTTTATGTGTCTGAATGTACTGTATGCATGTAGGTTTGTGCACCCATGTCGTGCAATGCCGCGGAGGTCAGAAGAGGGCATCGGATTCCTCTGGAACTGGAGTCAAAGACGGTTCTCAGCCGCCATGTGGGTGCTGGGGATCAAACCCGGGTCCTCTGCAAGAGCAGTCGGCGCTCTCAACCACTAGGCCATCTCTCCAGCCCCGACTCTGTATTTCATTTCGCTGAACTCCCACCAGATCCTCATAAATGCACAATATTACCCTCTTCATTTTCAGCGAGGAAACCAAGCCATTCTGGTTCCTAAAAGCTGGGACGTGGCAGGTCTGGGGTAGAAACCCAGAGAATGTGTTTGCAGAGCTGGGACTCTGTGAACTCCAAACCTAGTCATGACTGAGCCTTCGCCCTGTGATCTAGCACCGGGGTGGGGCCTCAGTGTCCTCCTTTGCAAACCAGAGATTCCGTTGCTATGTAGTTCATAGGATTATCTAAAACATGAGTAAGTTAATGAACGTCCTTCCAGATGCTGTCCCAAGGTAGGCAGGTACCTAGTTAGCTGGGAGGCTCATAGTTACTGATGACGTGTTAGAATCTCTATTTTTATGATCATTCATCCATTTTGTGTGTGTGCGTGCATGGGTGTGGGTGCAGGTGGGCCACAGCACTGTGTGTGGAGTCAGAAAAGCAACAGCAGGCGTTGGTTGTTACCTTCCACCGTGTGAGACCTGTAAGTACATTTACCCACAGAGCTGGTTCACTGGCTCTGTTTTTCTTTTAAAAAAAAATTATTTATTTATTTATTTATTTATTTATTTTTATGTGTGTGAATGTACTGCCTGCTGTAGGTTTGTGCACCCGTGTCATGCAATGCCGCAGAGGGTCTTGGATTCCCCTGGAACTGGAGTCAAAGATGGTTCTCAGCCACCATGTGGATGCTGGGGATCGAACCTGACTCCTCTGCAAGAGCAATCGGCGTTCTTAACTGCTAGGCCATCTCTCCAGCCCCCAAGCCATTCCTTTCTCTACTAAGTTTCTCCCCCCCCCCTTTTTTTTTTGAGACAGTATCATGTATCTATATTAGTTCTGTTTCTCGTTGGTGTGATAAAATCCCCCATGAAGAAAAAATAAAAAATAAAACAACAACAAAAACCTAAATTGTAATGCCAGGTGTGGTGGCACACGCCTTTAATCCTAGCACTCGGGAGGCAGAGGCAGGCAGATCTTCGAGAGTTCAAGGCCAGCCTGGTCTACAGAGTGAGTTCCAGGCCAGCTGGGGCTACAGGGAGACCCTGTCTCAAAAAGACCAAAAAAAAAAAAAAATCCCTCATGAAGCAGCTTAAAGGAGAAAGGGCTTATTGATTTGTCTCAGTTCCAAGTTACAGTGCACCACTGCGGGGAAGTCAAAGCAGCACAAGCTTGAAGCAGCTAGCTGGTCACAGCACGTCTGCGGCCAGGCAGAGAGAGCGATGAATTGATGTGTGCACGCTAGTGCTCAACTTGGCCTCCTTGCTTTCATCCCATTCATCTGTTTATTTGTATTTGGAGAAAGAGGAGCATACACCATGGTGCGTGCGTGCGTGCGTGCGTGCGTGGAGATCGGAGGATGAGTTGTAGGAGTTGGTTCTTTCCTTCTACCACGTGGGTTCCAGGGTTCAAGTCACCACCCTTGACAGCAAGCACCCCTCCGGCTAAGCCATCTGGCTGGCCCACCCTCCCCACTTTATATATTCTAGGACCCCCTGCTTATGGCATGGTCTTGCCCACAATTAAACGGATCGTCCTACATCAATGAACTCAGTCAAGATAACGGCTCACAGCCATGCTCAGAGGCTAACCTTAATCTAGACAGTCCCTCACAGGTGTGCCCAGAGGCCCAGCTCCTACAAGTCAAGTAGACAATGAATACTATCACAATATCCCAGGCTGGCCTTGAACTCGCTATGTAGTGGAACTCCTGACCCTCCTGCCTCTACCTCCTGAGTGCTGGGATTACAAGTGTTTGCCAACATGCTTGGTTTATGCAGTGCTGGTATGGAACCTGGGGCTTTGTCCATGCTAGTTAAGCACTCTAATGACTGAGCCACATCTACATGCCTTATTCTGTGTGCTTTTCATGTTCAGTTTCATGTGATTCTTTTTATGTAGGGAGGTATTTTTGAGACAGGGTCTCCCTGTAGCCCCTGCTGGCTTGGAACTCATTTCATAGACCAGGCTGGACTTGAACTCCCATAGATCCGCCTGCCTCTGCCTCCCGAGTGCTGGGATTAAAGGCGTGTGCCACCACGCCTGGCTCATGTGATTCTTATGTGGTGGTGCACGCCTTTAGTCCCAGTATTCATGAGGCAGAGGCAGGCAGATCTCTGTGAGATCAAGACCAGCCTGGTCTCCATAGCTAGTTCCAGGCCAGCTGGGGCTACGGGGAGACCCAGGCTCAGTTCCGAGCACTCAGAGAGCTCAAAAAGCCCAAAACAACAACAACAACAACAACAACAACAGCAACAACAAACAACAATATAAAGTGAAAAGTGATTGGAGAAGACACCTGACATTGACCTCTGACCTCCACACACATGCAAGCACATGCATAAGTATGTATGTACACATACACTACACACACAAAAAGAGAGAGAACATTTATACTTGGAAATTATCTTCTAAGTTGTGGAAAAAATGTATATCTGATACAAATTTATCTATTATCTTCGTTTAACATATTTATTTATTTGTGTGCGTGTGTTTGAGAACTTGCACGACATGGTGCGAGTCTGGAGGACAGAGGACAACTTTCCGGAGTTGGTTCCCACCTTGTCTTTCTGAGGCAGGCTTTTTCTTGCTTCTGCCATGCTGCAGGCAACTTTGCAGTTTCCACTTCTTTTTAAAAAAATATTTTTATTTAACCCAGGCGTGGCGGTACACACCTTTAATCCCAGCACTCAGGAGGCAAGAGGCAAGTGGATCTCTGTGAGTTCAAGGCCAGCCTGGTCTACAGAGTGAGGTCCAGGCCAGCTGGGACTAAAGGGAGACCCTGTCTCAAAAATACCAAAAAAGTTTATTCATTTATTTATTTGTATTCATTTTTATGTGTATGAGCATCATGCCTGCTTGGGTATAAGTGCGCCTGGGTCACGCAGTGCCCAAGAAGGACAGAAGAGGGTGTCGGATCCTCTGGAACTGGAGTCACAGATGGATGATAGCTAGCTGCCAAGTGGGTGCTGGGATCCAAACCAGGGTCCTCTGCTAGAGCAGCTGGCTCTCTAACCATTGGGCAACACCCCCATCAGACTCAGGGTTTCACAGCAAGTGCTTTTACCGGCTGAGCTATCTCATTTGTCTAGAAGAAAAAAATAATGCTCTATTTTCTATTATGGTGTGTTTTTTTGTTTGTTTGTTTTGCTTTTGACAGCCAGCTGTCCTGGAACTCCCTATGTAGACCAGGTTGGCCTTGAACTCAGAGAGATCCGCCTGCCTCTGCCTCCCAAGTGCTAGGATTAAAGGCATGCGCCACCACGCCAGGCATGAACTCAAGTTCTTTTTTTTTTTAATATGTTTTAATTTTTTTTAAATTGTATTTATTTCTGTATGTGTATGAATGTACTGTCTGCATGCAAGTCTGTGCACCCGTGTCGTGCAATGCCGCAGAGGTCAGAAGAGGGTCTCAGATTCCCCCGGAACTGGAGCTCTCCTGGAATTGGAGTTTCAGATGGTTCTCTGCTGCCATATGGGTGCTGGGGATCGAACCCGGGTCCTCTATAAGAGCGGTCGGTGCTCTTAACCGCTAGGCCATCTCTCCAGCCCTCAAGTTCTTAATAGTTGTTAGGTGCCATGTCAGTGCTGGGAACCAAACCTGGGTCCTCTGCAAGAGAATGTGTATGGATGTACTGTCTGCATGTAGGTCTGTGCACCCGTGTCGTACAATGCCGCGGAGGGCATCAGATTCCCCTGGGACTGGAGTCAAAGACGGTTCTCAGCCGCTGGGGATTGAACCCAGGTCCTCTGCAAGAGCAGTCGGTGCTCTTAACCGCTAGGCCATCTCTCCAGCCCCACCATTGAGCCATTTTTCCAGGCCCCATAATCTGCCTTTAAGAGGATTTTTATTAGCATCCACTAATTATAGCCAACAGTGGGTTTTGTTACATTTTTGTACTTTCACTTTCAGCTCTAACTCTCCTTTGTGGTAGTGGTTTTGTGACAGGGTCTCAGGTGGCCTAGGTGAGCTAGGAGCAGGCTGAGACAGGGATGACCTTGAACTCCTGGCCTTCCTGCTGAGATTACAGGCCTGTGCATTGCTATCTTTGTTTAGGAGGTGCTGGGAAATCGAATCCAGGTCCTTTGTTGTGGTAGGCCAGCACTCTACCCACCTAGCTAGTTCCCTTTTAAAGGCTGTGTAATATTCCACTGTGAGTATGCATCATATTTTGTGTCTTATCCATCCGGCTCTGGAAGGGTATTTGGACTGTTCCCACTTGTTGACAGGCTCTCTTGTAGCCCAGGCTGCCCCTGAACCCAGGCTATAGCAGAGGATGATCTTGAGCTCCTGTCTGTACTTCCCAAGGGCTGGGTTGACAGGCCACCATGATCTTTGTTCCTGCTTTGTGGTGCTGAGCTTGGTTCTGCACATCCGTCATCTCAACAGAAGGAGGCTCGGACAAGAGGATGTTGGGTTTGAGGGCAGCCTGGGAACCATGGTGAGACCTTGTCTCACCAAAACAACAAACAAAACAGAAGCAGGACCACAGGCATCTCATTATGGCTTTCATTCCATTTCCCTAATGTTCAGTGATGATGAACATTTTTTTAAAATTTAACTTTATTTATTTATTTATTTATTTATTTATTTATTTATTTGAGTGTGAGCCTGCCACTTTGTGCACTCGGAGGGCAAAAGACAACTGGGGACGTAAATTCTCTCTTCCCACCATCTGGGTCCTAGGACTTGAACTCAGGTTGGCAGGCTTGGCGGCCAGCGTCCTTACCTGCTCAGCTGTCTCACCTCTGTCTCACCTGCCTCCAAACACTTTCTTATTTACATCTTGGCTCATTCACTCTTTTTTTTTTTTTGAGACAGGGTCTCCCTTTAGTCCCAGCTGGCCTGGAGGTCGATTTGTAGACCAGGCTGGCCTTGAACTCACAGACATCCTCCTGCCTCTGCCTCCCGAGTGCTGGGATTAAAGCATGGCTTTAACCATGCACGGCTCCATTCACTCATTTAAAAAATATTTTATGGGGCTGGAGAGATGGCCTAGCGGTTAAGAGCGCCGACTGCTCTTGCAGAGGACCCGGGTTCTATCCCCAGCACCCACATGGCGGCTGAGAACTGTCTTTAACTCCAGTTCCAGGGGAATCTGAAGCCCTCTTCTGACCTTTGAGGCTTTGCATGACACAGGTGCACAAACCTACATGCAGACAGTACACTCATACACATAATAAAACTTTTTTAAATAAAAAAATAAAACAATGAAAATATATTTATTTATCGTTTTTATTTTGTGTATGAGTGTATTGCCTGCATGTGTGTAAATGCACCTGTGTTGTGCAATGCCCACAGAGTTCAGAAAAAGGTGTCAGATTCCCTGCAACTAGAGTTAGGGATAGTTGTTAGCTGATGTGGGTGCTGGGGATTGAACTCGGGTCCTCTGCAAGAGCAGCCAGTGCACTTAACCTCTGAGCCATCTCTCCAGCCCCTCATTTTTTTGAGACAGGGTCTCACTATGTATCTCTATTTATATTTGTCTGTCTGTCTGTCCATCCATCCATCCATCCCTGGCTGGTCTGGATCTTACTATGTAGAAAAGGCTGGTCTCTGTCGACCAGACTGGTCTTGAACTCATAGGATTCCGCCTGCCTCTGCCTCCCAAGTGCTCTGATTAAAGGTGCGTGCAACCACACCCGGCCACACATTCTTTGTTTACAAGTTCTCTTTTTCTTTTTTGAAACAGAGTCTTATGTAGCCCAGGTTGGCTTCAAATTCACTATATCTGGTTATGCAATGCTTGAGATCAAAACCAGATCCGTTGTGCACACTCGACAAGCACTGCACCAGTGCTGCTCTGTACCCAGACCTCATTATGTCTCTACTATGCACTAATTATTGGCTAGACATTGCTGAGGATGAACAGCCCAGATGCTTAACGTCCACTGGTGCTAACGTCCTTGAACCTTATGGTGTGAGCTCTGTTTCCTTCACCCAACAGTGATGAATTGGTAAGCCTTTCTGTTCCCTAGTTTCCACATCTGGAAAATGGGTACAATAGCAATAGAATGCTCAGGACAGATGTGTTAAATCTTTTTATCTGGATCACATTTTTTTTTTTTTTTTGGTCTTTTTGAGACAGAGTTTCCCTGTAGCCCCAGCTGTCCTGGAACTGTAGACCAGACTGGCCTTGAACTCACAACGATCCAACTGCCTCTGCTAGGATTAAAGGCGTGCGCCACCATGCCCAGCTGGATCTCATTTTCACATCAACAAGGTAACGTAGTTATTTATTTATTTATTTATTTTTATAGATGAGGGACCAGAAGCTCAGATAACATATCAAACATAGACAGTCACAGAACAAGGACAGTATAATCCAGTTTCTTACAGGAGCAGAGTTCTTTTCTTAAAATTTTCCTAATTTTATTTATATTATTGTATGTGTATGAGTGTAATCCCTGCATGTATGTAAGGGCACCATGTTGTGCAGTGCCCATAGAGGCCAGAAGAAGGTGGTGATCCCCTGGAACTAGAGTTAGGACAGTAGTTAGCTACCATGTGGGTGCTGGGAACTGTGAATCTAGGTCCTCTGGCATAGCAGCTAGTGCTCTTTTTTTGAGACAGGGTCTCCCTTTAGTCCCGGCTGGCCTTGATCTCTCTCTGTAGACCAGGCTGGCCTTGAACTCACAGAGATCCTCCTGCCTCTGCCTCCTGAGTGCTGGGATTAAAAGCATCCACCATCATGTCCAGCCTAAGATGGTTCTTAGCTGCCATGTGGGTGCTGGGAATCGAACTCAGGTTCTCTGCAAGAGGTGTCAGTGCTCTTAACTGCTGAGCCATCTCTCCAGCCCAAATCATTTTTTCTTTTTTAAGATTTATTTATTTATGCTGGGTGTGATGGCGCATGCCTTTAATCCTAGCACTCGGGAGGCAGAGGCAGGCAGGTCTCTGTGAGTTCAAGGCCAGCCTGGTCTACATAGTGAGCTCCAGGACAGCTGGGACTAAAGGGAGACCCTGTCTCAAGACCCCCCCCCAAAAGATTTATTTATTATTTGTATGGGTGTGTGCCTGGGTGTATAGATATGCACCATATTTATTGTAGAAGCCTTTGGAGGTCAGATGAGTGTGTTGGATCTCCTGGAACTAGACTTAGATGGTCGTTAGCCACCATATGGATGCTGGGAACCAAACCCAGGTCCCCTGAAAAGCAGCCAGTGCTCTAAAACCACCGAGCCGTCTCTCTAGCCCCAACAGTAGAATCCTTAACATTGAACACTGTGCCTGATACCAACATTACCTCTTTATTTTTAATTAATGAATTTGTTTTGTTTATTTGTGTTTGTGTATAGTGTAGGCATGAATACATGTGCTGTGCACAGTGCATGGATGGAGTTGATTCTCTCCTTCTCCCATGAAGGGCCGAGGGAATCCAGCAAGCAACTTTACCTGCTGAGCCATCTTGTCAGCTCCGTATTTTATTTATTTATTTATTTATTTATTTATTTATTTTATTTATTTATTTCTGTATGTGTATGAATGTACTGTCTGCATGCAAGTTTGTGGACCCATGTGTGCAATGCCGAGGAGGTCAGAAGAGGGCGTCAGATTCCCCTGGAACTGGAGTTCTCCTGCAATTGGAGTTTCAGACGGTTCTTGGCTGCCATGTGGGTGCTGGGGATGGAACCTGGGTTCTCTGCAAGAGCGGTCGGCGCTCTTAACCGCTAGGCCATCTCTCCAGCCCAGCTCCGTATTTTTTCAAGCGTGTGTGTGTGTGTGTGTGTGTGTGTGTGTGTGTGTGCGCGCGTGCGCGCGTTTACATTCAGAGTCAGAGGAGGATGCTGAGTGTCCCTCTTTTCTCTACCTTATTCCCTTGAGACAGAATCTCTGAGCCTGTAGCTGGGCTGGGAGGCGGCAAGTCCTGGTGATCCTCTTGTCTGCCCCTCCCTCAGCACTGGAGTTAGACGCAGGACCAGATGCATCCAGATTTTTAAGTGGGTCCTGGGGATTTGGACTCGAGTCCTCACTCTTGCACAGCAAGAGCTTTTACCCACTGAGTCCGCTCCCCAGCCCCCAATGTCATCTCTTTCGTGGCCACATCAAGTGTGTCAATCAACACAGGAAGTCTTAGCAGTTGTCACTCACTGCCTGATACTCAGGGCTTCCAGATCTTTCCTTTGTTCTTTCTTCTCCCTGTGTCTTTGCCGTCTCGTTCCCATCTCTTTCTGCTGTCCTTACTCTCTTTCATTATTTCATCCATTCATCCACTTGTTCTTTGAGGCATCCCAAGAGCCAGGCCCAGTACCAGGCAATGCTGGGATGCAGCGGCGGTAGACCTCGGGTCCTCCTCTCGCGGGAACTCCCAGCTCGAAGAAGATAAAGTATACACGAGGTCCATCTGATGCACAGGGGCAGTGCAGGGAACTGCTGTGCTTTGGTGTGTGTGTGTTTGTGTGTGTGTGTGTGTGTGTGTGTAAGACCTTTCCCTGACCTGTCACTGCAGGGTTGGTATTACATTTGCAAAGAATGAGCAGAGGGCAAAGATCGCTGGTGGCAGAATAAAGCCCTTTTTCTCAAAGATCAGATAGGTTTTAGCTGAGTGTGAGATTGGGGATCAGGGAGAGAAAAGGGTGAGACTGCAGGGTGACTCCTAGGGGGCACCCCACCCCTTCCGCAGCTACTTTTCAGAGACTCTAGGAGATCTGGTGAGACACTGGGTGCTCACCTCTCTGCAAGCCTGAAGAGTCTCAACCCCCAGGACCTCCGGGTCTGCTCCCTTCTGCAGAGGAACTCAGGAAATGCCCCAGGTTCTCCCATACTTTTTTTTTTTTTTGCCTTATTTAATGTGTATTGTGTGCATATATGCAACTGGACCCGTGTTGGCCAATTTCCAGAAGAGGACATTGAATTCCCTGGAACTGGTGTTACCAATGGTTGTCAGCCTCCATGTGGGTGCTGAGATTCAAACCTGGGTCTTCTGCAAGAACAGCCAGTGCCCTTAACCGCTCTTCTGCCCCTGCCCATGCTTTTTACGGTTTAGCCTTCTCCACAGTGTACAAGGCACTTTAACAGGCCTGCAGTCAACACGACTTCCTGAGAAGAGAAACAGGAATACGCACAGGTTGAGGGCACAGTTCTCATGTGGGAGTGGGTACTTGAAGGATGTTAGCCTCTGGGGGGTCTTTCTCTCCCCCTCCCCTCTTCTCCCTTCTCTTCCCTTCTCTGACAGGATCTCGTTTATCCCAGGCTAGTTAGTGTAGCTGAGGTTGACCTTGAACTTCTCATTCTCCTCCTTCCACCTCTGGAGTCGTGCTGGGATTACAGGCTTGTGACACCACGAAGGTTGCTTTTCCTTTCCTTTCCTTTTTTTCTATTCTCTTTCCCCCCTCTTCCACCTCTCCCCCCACCTTTCTCTACCATCCCCCCTCCCCCCCCCAGGATCTCACTTTTGTAGCCCTGTCGGGCCTGGAATTCATTGTGTAGACCAAGCTGGCTTCCAACTTGGATCCTTTTGGGTCCTGGGATTGTAGATTTGTGATGCACACGTTTCTCCCCCTTAAAAAAAAAAAAAAGTAAAATAAATACAGGTGGGAAAACCATCTTTCAGGCCTGAAAGATGCAAAGTTTGGTCCGGCACAGTTTGGGGACCCCCAGGATTCTCACCTCTCAACCAGCTCAAGGAGAGAAGGGGGTCTAGAATAGGGGTGGGTCGCTCTGCCCCTAACTCCAAATAGGCCCCCACCCCCACCGTCCTCCATCCCCTCTCCAGGGTTGAAAAGAGGTGTCTGCGTGAAGATCAACCACTTCCCGGAGGACACAGACTACGACCACGACAGCGCGGAGTACCTGCTGAGTACGTTGGGGGCCGGAGAGGGGTGTCCCAGACAGACCTGGGTTGGAACGAGGGAGGGGGTGGCGGGATCCGGAGGAAGGGACTGGACGGCGTCGCTCTTCCTGAGTCAATTAGCTTCCCACCCATTCAGGTCCGGGTGCTGAGATGTCCCCTGGCTGTGCATTGGCCCAGAGGCATTCTTATAGAGCCCCTTTTCTGGCGCGGTCGCGGGTCTAGTTAAGGGGGGGCATCCTGGGTGACGGTACCGCATCACTGTATTTGGCACTCCGCGTGGTAAAGGGTTGTAGGTGGGCTGTGGAGTCTGGGATCTTGGAGCTGCCTGCGGAGGGGCGTGGCTACTCCCGGGAGCGGGTGGGGAGCCTGTGTTGTGATTGGCTATTACTCTAAAAACGTGGCAAAGCCTGAATCATGATTGGCTGTGGCTTCAGACTGGGTCAGAAATCGTAGAATCTGATTGTCTCGGGTTTTAGGAACGAGTGGAAAAGACTGTAGAAATCAATGGGAGAGGGAGAGGGAGAGGGAGAGAAAAGACAGATTATATATATATGTGTGTGTGTGTATATATATATATATATATAGAGAGAGAGAGAGAGAGAGAGAGAGAGAGAGAGAGAGAGAGAGAGAGAAAATAAGTAAAAGGGCGAGGAAGTCAGGAAAACGGGGAGACTTTAAAAGCAGGAGAATGAGAGATGCAGAATTAACGGACTAAATTTAGCCAGCGAGAAGCTGGCGGGAGGCGCGGCTGGCTGGGATGGGATGCGGGGGCCCTCCTGACAGCGCCGGCTCTCTTCCCCATCTAACTCCTTCCTCCTTCCCCCCGGCAGGGGTTGTGCGGGCCTCCAGTATCTTCCCTATCCTGAGTGCCATCCTGCTGCTGCTCGGGGGCGTGTGCGTGGCGGCCTCCCGCGTCTACAAGTCCAAGAGAAACATCATTCTGGGCGCGGGGATCCTGTTCGTGGCAGCAGGTGAGAGGCAGAGGGAGGGAGCGGCGGTCCACCCACGCCTGTGCGTGTCTGTGTGTGCGCAAAAGCAGGTGTGCCTGAAAAGCCAGCCTGCCCCGAGCGAGCGTCCCCCTGGGGTCCTGAGCCTTCCCAGGCTCCTTCCAAGCTGCAAGGTCTCCTGCTGAGTTAAGGTAGGTGTAGACGTTGCGCCCGCTTCCTGCACAGACAGAGGTCAGGGTAACTAGGGAAGCTGGGAGAACGAAGGAGAGGAGCTTGGGAAGGGGTCTGGGCCCACAGACAGACGGGAGCCGGGTCCTTAAATATTAGGAGGCAGGGCGAGGCTGTCCTGCAGAGTCTTGGGCCAGAAGAGGGAGAAAGAAGGTGACTTAATACTGCCGAGGAGCCCATTTTAAGAGGCTTTGTAGACCCAGGAAGATCCAAGAAGGGCCGGTCCTCAGGAACCTTCTAGGCCCCCAGAAAAGGAAACTGAAGGGGCTGGGCCAGGAAAGCTAGGCTTTACCTATCTGGGGAGGAAGGCTGGAAGAGAAGCCTGGAAAACTCAAATGGAGAGCTCTAGCTAGAAGCTAGACCCTTTGGCGTGGTGGCGCACACCTTTAATCCCAGCGCTCCGGAGGCGAAAGCAGGTGGATCTCTGTGAGATCTAGGCCAGCCTGGGTCTACTGGGAGACCCTGTCTCTAAAAACAAACAAACGAAAATAAATAAATAAAAGAGACACCTGTCTTTAAGGGTAAGAGTTGGGGTGGACCGTTCCAGGAGGCAGAGCCCTTTTGCGGGGGTGGGGGTGGGGTGGAGGGTGTAGTTTACATAGCTACAAAGGCACATCTCCTTCTACACCAAGGGGTGTAGTTTAGGTCAATGGACCTGGGGCTCGTTTAAATTCCTGAGGATGGTTTAGACCAATGAGTACAGGCCTTAGACTCCTGGGGTGGAGTTTAGCGTAAATAGCAGGATGTATGTTGAGAATTCTACATCTGCAGGGGAGAGGCTTGGAGGATATGAGGGTTAGTTAGGCCTGGGCGAGGTTATCCGGGTATCTTGCCTACACCTACAGGGGCCTGGGATTTACAAAGTCTAGAGTAGAAGGCGAATCTATTCGAATAAGAGAAAACCTTACACTTATAAAGGCAGACTAGGCTGAGACTCTATAGTGCTGGGAGAGTTTAGTCAGCAATAGACAGCCTAGAAAATTAGAGGCCCGGGTCCACGGTGGTGCACACCTTTAATCCCAGCACTGAGAGGCAGAGGCAAGCTGATCTCTGTGAGTTCAAGGTCAGCCTGGTCTACATAGTGAGTTCCAGGCCAGCTGGGGCTACACAGGACCTGGAAGCCAAGCCTAGGACCAACTCAAAGTGTGGTGAAGTGTAGATTTGAAGCCAGCAGGTAGGACCCAGTTGTGACAGGCCAGTGGTGGTTAGAAGCAGAACCTAGACTCCACGGTGTGATGCCTCTAGGACAGGGATGGGTCTGTAGTGGCCGGGACTGTTCAGAAGAGAGTCTGGAAGTGGGCAAGGCCTTGACCACACAGGGGTGGAATTTAGACCAACGTGGATGAGTCCTTGACCACTCGGATTGAGTTTAGGTCAGCAGAAAGAAGGACCTAGGCCAGGTAAAAGTTGGGCCTTGATACTTGGGGAGTGGAGATTCAACTACAGAAAGCCAAGCCTAGACCTCCCAAGAGTGGACTTTAGACCAGAGAGGATGAGTCTTAGGTCAATTTGTACAGAGTGAAGATGGTTTAGGTCAATTTGTACAGAGTGTAGGCTCGTGAGGCGGAGTTAGCCCAGTGAAGTGGGTGAAGTTTGCACCAAGCGCAGTGGGGTTCAGGTCCCTGGGGAGAAGCTTCGATCAATAGGGAGGGGCTTAGACCCCTGGGTGGAGTTTATCCCTTGGGGGAATAGCCTTGACTTGGGTGTTTTGTGTACTGAGGGTGGGGCTTAGATTCCTAGGGTGGTTAGCTGAGTGGGGGTGGGGCTTCAACTCCTGGGGGTGGAGTTTAGACTCAGGTTGGAGTTTAGCCCAATGTGAGCAGTACTGAGACTCCTGGGTGCAATTTGGTCCAGGAGTGGATCTTGGACTAGGGGGAGGGGGCTAGAGTTTAGACCAATGGGAGCGGCTTAGACTTCTGGAGGGGAGTTTAGCCCAATGAAAGCAGGACTTAGCCTCCAAGGGTAAAATTTGATCCAGTGGGAAAAGGACTTAGCCTCCTGGAGTGGAATTCGGCCCACTGGGGTGGGGCTCAGAGTACAGCGTGGAGTTTATGGATGGGGTTTAAACTGTCGGGGGATTGGGGGGGGCTTAGCTTATCGAGGGTGGGGTTTAGTCCTGGGGGCGTGGTTTAGACTCGTAGGGTGGAGTTAGGCCTAGGGGAAAAAGACTCAGACTCCTGGGGTTTAATCCACTGGGGGCGTAGCTTAGACTCCTGGATGGAGTTTAGTCCTGGGGGCGTGGCTTAGACTCGGGATGTTTGGCTGCTGGGGGCGGATCTTAGACTCCTGGGGTGGCATTTGGTCTGGGGGAAAAGAATTTAGCCTCCTGGGTGGAGTTTAGTCCTAGGGGCGGGACTCACCCTCCTGGGTGGAGTCCTGGGGGCAGGGCTCAGCCTCCTGGGAGTGTTTAGCCCTGGGGTCGGGGCTTAGTCTCCTGGGATGTTTGGCTGCTGGGGGCGGGGCTCACCCTTCTGGGGTTTCGGTTGGCGCTGGCCCTGGGCCTGAGCCTGGGGGAGGGGGCTGGGCGGTGCGGACCCCGGGCCGCGGTCGGCCTCGAGGCTCCCACATGACCGTCTCCATCCAGGCCTGAGCAACATCATCGGGGTGATCGTGTACATTTCGGCCAACGCGGGCGAGCCGGGCCCGAAGCGGGACGAGGAGAAGAAGAACCACTACTCATACGGCTGGTCCTTCTACTTCGGCGGGCTGTCGTTCATCCTGGCCGAGGTGATCGGCGTGCTGGCCGTCAACATCTACATCGAGCGCAGCCGCGAGGCGCACTGCCAGTCTCGCTCGGACCTGCTCAAGGCCGGCGGGGGCGCGGGCGGCAGTGGCGGGAGCGGCCCCTCGGCCATCCTCCGTCTGCCCAGTTACCGCTTCCGCTACCGCCGCCGCTCCCGCTCTAGCTCCCGAGGCTCCAGCGAAGCATCGCCGTCGCGGGACGCGTCCCCGGGCGGCCCCGGGGGCCCGGGCTTCGCCTCCACGGACATCTCCATGTACACGCTCAGCCGCGACCCGTCCAAGGGCAGCGTGGCCGCGGGGCTGGCGAGCGCGGGCGGCGGAGGCGGCGGCGGCGGCGTGGGAGCCTATGGCGGGGCTGCGGGGTCCGCGGGCGGCGGCGGCGGCGGGGCGGGCGCCGAGCGGGACCGCGGGGGGGCGGCGGGCTTCCTGACGCTTCACAACGCCTTCCCCAAGGAGGCGGCGGGCGGCGTCACGGTCACGGTCACCGGGCCGCCCTCCGCGCCCGCGCCCGCACCGCCCGCACCCGCGGCGCCGACCCCGGGGACCCTGTCCAAGGAGGCGGCGGCCTCCAACACCAACACGCTCAACAGGAAAACCACGCCCGTGTAGGCGCGCGCCCCGGCGGGGAGCCGAGGGGCGTGTCCGGGGCGCGTGCGCGGGCGCGCGTGCAACGAGGCTGCCGGATAGGGACGCCCCCCGGCTCTCCCCCCACCGTGAGCGCGCTGGACACTGCTGGGCCTGTCCCCTCCTCGCGCCCCTCTCCGTCCTCCCCCCGGGTGTGGGGAGCCCGGTCACCTTCCCCAAGCAGGGACCCTGGGGGAGGGGGACGGGACGGGAAGGGGGCTCCGGCGTGGGAGCGCTGTGTTTTATTTTTTTGTGTGTATGGGAGGGAGGGACTCCCAGCCCAGCCCAGCCCAGCCCAACCCAACTCCTGGAGACCGGCCCTTAACACATGGATATAGAGTTACACCTACAAACTATATATATATACATATATACATGTTCTGTATAAAGAGACAGTCCGGCAGAAGTCAAAGGCCAGGCAGGGACTCGCTGTTCATTTCACCGTTTTCATTCATCTTTCGACAAGGGCTTATTAAGCACCTACTGCGTTACCAGGTACTGGTACAGAAGGTGGTGCTGGGGGAGGGGACATAAACGCAGGCACATTCATTCATTCGTTTGTTCCTGGCAATTTATGTGTGCGTTTTAACTGCCAGGCATTGTGCTAAACGTTGTGCACAGGGAAGGGAAGTAAATGGGGTTCCTGGCATTCTCAGAGGGTTTCTGGTCTTGTGCCCGAGACAGGCATTAACCACAGAATCGTGTAGATACCCAGTAAATTACACTTAGAAGTGTAAGGGAAGGCTGGGGCTGTAGCTCAGCTTGTAGAGTGCTTGCTAAGCATGCGCCGAGCCCTCGGTCTCATTCCCAGCCCTGCGTAAACTGGGTGTGGCAGTGCAAGTCTGTAACCCCAGCACTTGGGCGGTGGGAGGTGGAGGTAGATGGATCAGCGTTCAAGGCCATCGTCCTCTGCCACATACTGATATTGAGTCCAGCTTGGATTATATGAGACCCTGTATTTTGGAAAAAAAAAAAAAGTCTGAGATGCTACAAAATACTCCAAGGAGGGGCCAGTTAACCCAGTTTAAGGGGGGGGGGATTCATATAACTATTGACACTAGGCACTTCCTGGGATGAGGTGTCCCCAACAGAGGACTTAATATACACAGGTCTTGGGACAGGAAGGAGCTTCTGGTCTCTGCTGAAGTGTCGAGACCCAGGAAGGCCGGAAGAGGCTGGAGACAGACCCAGCTGGTACAGGACTCCTCATGTGGAGAGTCACCTGGCTGGGGCCTGCTGTCCCACCTCTCACAGGCTAACTCATAAGCAACAGCTAACACATGGCACTGTGAGTTCAGATCTGAGGTGATAGGTCCCAGCCCTGCTCTCAAAGAGCTTAGCGTAGTGTCATAGAAAGCAAGCAGTCCAACTGCATCAGGGTCACTACGGTCACCTGAGAACACAGGACAGAATGACCAACTTGCCAGGTGTGCAAAGGGGGAAGGGTCCTCTGAGTATGTGATGCCCAGTCTGAATCTCAGAGGCTAAGCAAGTGTCTGCTATGCGATGATGGAGATGAAGAAGGCAGCTTGGATGACAGCCAAGGCAAGTGAAACAGCAGTAGGAAATGTGATCAGGGTACTGGTGCTTGGATGCTGAAGGCCAAAGGCAAGATTGAGAGAGGAGGTAGAGAAGGATCTGCACGCCCGAGTCCTAATAGAACCCTCATTCCAGGCAGAGGCCTAGCTTGCCCCTAAGGGGACTGAGGGACAGTGACAGTTGAGCCGAGTTGTGGCTGTGGGGTAGACAGGAGAGGGTGGACTTGAAAGTCAGCGAGCCCAGAGAGGTTGGTACTTAATTGGTTTCCCTTGCTCAACACATCTACCCTGAGGTCTAGGTGCCACCTTTGTGCTCAGTGATCAAGCATGCTTTTCTTCCTTTCCTTCTTTTTAGGGGTTGCTAAGCCTTTCAGGGCTTCCAATCTGAAGGGACACTGGACTGAGGAAAGAGGCGGACTAGCAGTTAGGAAATTGCTCTGGGGGGCTGGAGAGATGGCCTAGCAGTTAAGAGCACCAACTGCTCTTGCAGAGGACCGGGGTTCAATCCCCAGCACCCACATGGCGGCTGAGAACCGTCTGTAACTCCAGTTCCAGGGGAATCCAACATCCTCTTCTGACCTCCGCAGCATTGCATGACACGGGTGCACAGACCTACATGCAGACAGTACATTCATACACATACAAAAATAAAAAAATTAAAAAGATTTCTCTGGGAGCCCCCACCCTTTATGGGTGGTGCATACATGTAATCCCATGGAGAGGCTGAGGCAGGAGAAGGTTGAGGCTAGACGGGGCTAAGCTGTCTCAAAACATCAAAAGGAAGGACATAGCTCAGTTGGTAAAGTGTTCAACATGTCCAAGACCCTGGGTTCTACTGTCAACATTGCATAGACCAGGTGCATGCTTATAATCCCAGCACTTGGAAGCAGGAGGATCTGAAGTCCAGGATGTTCCCTGATATATGGTGAGTTTGGGATGCTGCCCTCTAAAGGGGGGGGGGGCCTCTGGTGAAAGGACTGGAAGGTGGGAAGGCTGGAGCCAGGGCCTGAGAGGCGTTCTGCGGGGGCCGATCCAGGGAGAGATGCTGGGAGATAGGGAATGTAAGTTAGTGACATTGGGGAGGACTTGGTATAGGGGGGGTGATTCATGGATAGACTAGGGACACTGGGAGGTCTGGGGACAGTGGGTTCTATAATCCAAAGACCAAAGTCAGAAGAGGTGGAGGATGCGCAGGAGGAAGAGTGAGGTGGGGGAAGAGGAAAAGAAGAGGCCAAGATCAGGTGCTCCCTAGAGACAGAAGGCAAAAACATACCAAGGGGAATCAGCAGCAGGAAAGTGACCGCCTGGCAAATCGACCACAAGCGCCACAGAGATAAGCCATAGAGACAGAGGAACAGTCTATTTTATTTCAATAGTCAAATATTAGTGATAATTTCTACTCATGGTTTCAGAGGATTCAGTCCGTGTGCCTGGGAACAAAAGCACGACAGCAGCAGCAACGGAGATTCTTCACCTCAGGTGAACAGGACCCAGGGCTTACAAGTGTTCACTGCTCTAACAAAGGACTGGAGTTCAGTTCCCAGCACCCCCATCAGGAAGCTCACAAAATGCCTGTTAACTCCAGCTCTAAGAGATCCAACACTCTCTTTTGGACTTTATAGGTGTCTGCACACACGCACACACACACACACACACACACACACACACGCCTGTTAACTCCAGCTCTAAGAGATCCAACACTCTCTTTTGGACTTTATAGGTGTCTGCACACACACACACACACACACACACACACACACACACGTGCATATGTGTAAGCCAGGCATGGTATGCAGACTTGGGATTCTGGCTAGTTAGGAAGCTGAACCAGGAGGATTGCCTCCTTGGGCTACAAAGTGAGGTCAAGGCTTTGGACAACTTAGTGAGACTCACCAAATACAAAATAAAGCGAGGGCTGAGGTTAGAACTTGGATGTAGAACCCCTGCTTAGAGTCCTCCAGTGAGGGGCTTGGGTGTGGCGCAGCGGTAGAGCCCCTGCCTAGAACCTCCCCAGTGAGGGGCTGGGGATGTGGGTCAATGGTAGAGCCCCTGCCTGGAATCCACCATTGAGGGGCTGGAGTCGTGGTTCAGTGGCAGAGTGCTTACTTAGCATGTGTGAGGAGCTAGGTTCTAACACCAGTACTGATAAAAGTACCAGTCTGTCCTAGACCATCTGGACCCACAGAATGTGATGGTAAAGAATTTCAATTCAGCCAGTGCCGGGTGTGGTGATGCATGCCTTTAATCCCAGCACTTGGAATGGGAGGCAGAGGCAGGTGGATCTCCATGAGTTCAAGTCCAGCTTGGTCTACATAGCAAATTCCAGGACAGCCAGAGCTACAGGAAGGTCCTGTTCCCCCACCCCCAAAAAAGATTTTCAGTCCATGATTGTTTAGTCCATGTGATTCTTCACCTCAGGACCACAGGACCCAGAGAATGAGGAAGGAGGGTTGGGACTAGATAGTCCCCAAGGGCACACTTCAAGTAGTTTACTTTTTACAACTAGTCTGTACTTTTTCCACCAACTCCTGTGAATGTTATCAAATCATGAATCCATGAAAGATTAACTGGCCAGAATCCTTAGGATCCAATCGTTCCCTAAAAGCCCACCAGGAAACAACATCACAGCTAATGTCCACTGTGGAGGACATTTTATATTCAAAGCCATTACCAGGCGATGAGCCTACAGACAAGGGCCTGCTGCTCTGGGACCTCTCCAGGAGGTACAAACATTAAATATTATTGTCCACCCAGAAACTCAAAAGTACTTTTAAAATCTAAGCAGGGGGCTGGAGAGATGGCCTAGTGGTTAAGAGCGCTCTTACAGAGGACCCGGGTTCGATCCCCAGCACCCACATGGCGGCCAAGAACCGTCTGAAACTCCAATTCCAGGAGAACTCCAGTTCCGGGGGAATCTGACACCCTCTTCTGACCTCCACGGCGTTGCACGACACGGGTGCACAAACTTGCATGCAGACAGTACATTCATACACATACAGAAATAAATAAAAAATTAAAAAAAAATAAAATCTAAGCAGGAAGCTAGAGACAAAGCTTGGTTGGGTAGAGTGTTGGCCTAGCCTTCTCAAGGCCTCGGGTTCAAACCCCAACAATATTGGTATCAACTGTGTATGTTGATGCCTAGAATCCCAGCATTCAGGAGGTGGAGGTGGATCAGGAGTTCAAGGCCATCCTTGGCAATATGAGATGCTGAATCCAAAGTGAAACAAAAGGAGCCGGGCATGTAGTTCAGTTGGCCAAGTACTTGCCTAACAGCCTAACATGTACAGAGACTTTGGTTGTGTTCCCAGCAATGCATAAACTAGGCATGGTGGCTCATGCTTATAAATGTAATATTTGGGACTGAGAAGCACGGAGAGTGAGGAATTCCAGGAGATCGTGAGCTACACGAGATCCTGTATCAAAAATGAAAAACAAAACAAAAAGTCAAGTGTGGAAGTAGTCATTAGGGCCATGGGATTGGATAGACTGTCTACACTGGTTCTACACTGGTGGCAATTTGGGTGTGCCAAGAAGCCAAGGAGAGGAATGTGAGTTGAGGTTGTGCCCTGGTTTTGCGTTATTATTGTGTATTGGATGGAGGATTTTAGGTGGGAAGAGTCAAGGGTTCTCTCTGAGATGTACCCAGCTGGCAATGCCTTTGGGAAATCCAGGTCAGGGTATCAGGTAGCCAGTAGGATCCAGTGAGATGAGAGTGGTGGAGAGGTCAGGGCTGGAAGCGCAAGTTTCAGAAACGTCAGCATATAGGGGACATTTAAAGCCATAGAAGGGAATGACTAGGAGCTGAGTGCAGGCAGGGAAGTGACGGTGGCCAGAGGTTTGGGGACCTGTGTATCATCTATAAGAGGGAATGACTGGTAACAGAAAGCTAGACCCTCTCCCAGGTGAAAAAAAAAATGTTGGAATAGGGCATGGCTCAGTGGTAGAGGACTTGCCCAGAATCCCTCAGTGAGGGGCTGGAGGTGTGGTTCAGTGAGGGGCTGGGAGTGTGACTCAGTGGTAGAGCCCCTGCCTAGAATCCCCCAGTGTGGGGATGGGGGGGTCAGTGGTAGAGCACTTGTCCTGGGAAAATCCTCAATACAAAAAAAAAAAAAAAAAAAAAAAAAAAAGACAAGAAGACAGCCACCTGTGACCAATGCTGCTGAGAATTGGAGAGGGGTGTCAGAGCAAAGTGAGGGCATGAATGACCTCTTAATGAGAGGCCATTTTAGTTCAGTTTCAGAGACAGAAGTCCTCCTGCAGCAGCATGGAGTATGTGTTGGGAAGAAAAGAGAAACAGCTATTATTTGTTATGAAAATGATGGTGTGCAGTGGCCCATCCCTGTAAGCCCTAGCACTCATAAGGTTGAGGCAGGGTGATTGCCATAAGTTTGGGGCCAGCCTGGGCTACAGAGGGAGACCTTTTGTTAAAAAGGAATTTAAATAACTTTAAAAAGAGGGTTGGAGCTGGAGAGATGGTCGTGATTAAAAGCGCCAACTGGGCGGGCGTGGTTGGTGCACGCCTTTAATCCTAGCACTTGAGAGGCAGAGACAGAGCGGAGTCTCTTGGTGAGTCAAGGCCAGCCTGGTCCTACAAGGTGGAGTTCCCAGGACAGCTGGGGCTACAGGGAGACCCTGTTCCGTCGAAAAAGACCAAAAAAAAAAAAAAAACAAAAAAAAGAGGCGCCAACTGCTCTTGCCAAGACCCGGGTTTCGATTCCCAGCACCCACACACATGGCAGCTAAGAACCAACTTTAATACCCTCCAGTTCCCAGGGGAAAATCACACCCTCTTCTGACCTCCACGGCATTGCAGGACACAGGGCACCAACCAACATGCAGATGTGACAACATAAAAAAAAAAAAAAAAAAGAGGATCGGAGATATAGCTTTGACGAGCACTTGCTGCCAAACTCGACAATCTGAGTTCGATTCCCGGGACCCANTCACCAAATACAAAATAAAGCGAGGGCTGAGGTTAGAACTTGGATGTAGAACCCCTGCTTAGAGTCCTCCAGTGAGGGGCTTGGGTGTGGCGCAGCGGTAGAGCCCCTGCCTAGAACCTCCCCAGTGAGGGGCTGGGGATGTGGGTCAATGGTAGAGCCCCTGCCTGGAATCCACCATTGAGGGGCTGGAGTCATGGTTCAGTGGCAGAGTGCTTACTTAGCATGTGTGAGGAGCTAGGTTCTAACACCAGTACTGATAAAAGTACCAGTCTGTCCTAGACCATCTGGACCCACAGAATGTGATGGTAAAGAATTTCAATTCAGCCAGCTCCGGGTGTGGTGATGCATGCCTTTAATCCCAGCACTTGGGATGGGAGGCAGAGGCAGGTGGATCTCCATGAGTTCAAGTCCAGCTTGGTCTACATAGCAAATTCCAGGACAGCCAGAGCTACAGGAAGGTCCTGTTCCCCCACCCCCAAAAAGATTTTCAGTCCATGATTGTTTAGTCCATGTGATTCTTCACCTCAGGACCACAGGACCCAGAGAATGAGGAAGGAGGGTTGGGACTAGATAGTTCAAGCCAGCCTGGTCTACATAGTGGACTCCAGGCCAGCTGGGACTAAAGGGAGACCCTGTCTCAAAAAGACAAAAAATGGGGGGTGGGAGACTCAGGAGAAGGGGTGCACCAACCCAGGAGCAGGCTGGGAAGAGGGGCTCTGGAGGACCCCCAATTTGAGGCTGCACTGCCCCTGGCTTGCTGTGGAATTACCTTTCAGGAGCCCAAGACCCGGGAGGGTCCAACGAGCTAAAGAGCACGGGTGCTTTATTCATTTTCAGAGATGAGAATTCATGGAGACCTCAGGAGACCCTGGCATTTCAGAGCTGTATCATGGCACGGGAAAACTGAAAGGAGGCAGGTGTATCCTGGTGGGACACATTGAGGAAAGTCGCCCCACATCTTAGGAAGGGGCTGTCTATGTGTATGCTGTCTCATTTCGGTAGGCCATTCATTGGCTTGCTGGCTCACTCACTCATTCATTCATATCACCCAACTCAGTCTCTAGGCTAATCGTGTACCTGGCTTTGAACTGGATTCTGGACAGGATCTTGGCCTCTGCCCCAGTCTGGGGCCTGGAGTGTTGAGTCACGTACACAAGCAGACAATCTCCTCCTGGAATAGTATGTGTCCGAGGGTAAAGTCCAGAGCAGGAGAGGGCAGAGCGGACAAGGGTGCCCCCAGGGTCCTGGTAATGTTGGCACCAGTCCCAAATGTAGCAACCATGGGGGAAGGAGTTGGTAAAAGGTGGGCCCCATCTG
Source organism: Rhizomys pruinosus (assembly GCA_009823505.1). Taxonomy (NCBI): domain Eukaryota; kingdom Metazoa; phylum Chordata; class Mammalia; order Rodentia; family Spalacidae; genus Rhizomys; species Rhizomys pruinosus. The sequence goes on from VZQC01007840.1 coordinate 728,208, forward strand.
GATGGTCTGCAGAAGGGCTGAGGGAGGGGGCGATGGGGGGGGTGAGGATCAGGCCCTGCTGCCACACCACACGGCTGTCCCTGTCCCTGCCCCTAGGGAGCTGAAGCTGCATGAAAGGTCCCCCCCCCCGGGGGGGGGGTACCGGGTCTAATAAATCCGATGAGGACGGCTGATCTGGTTCTTGCGTCCCACCCATCCAATTCCCCCGGCGGGCTTGCCTTTCCTTTCTCCTGGGGGACTAAGGTCTCCAGCACTGCAGCTGTTCATCTGTTAAGACCCAGGATTTCAGCCACGATGCTTTCTTCTAGGCCCTGAAGTCCACGTTCAGACAACAACTCTAGGAATGCAGGCCCAGATCCAGGAGTCTAGACCCAAGCTCTCCTCCCTCAGACTCAGGAGTTCAGATCCCAGCCCTCCTCCCTCAGATCCCAGCCCTCCTCCATCACTCTCAACCCGCAGTCCTCCTCCCTGGAGCCCAGCAGTTCAGCTAGCTAGCTTCCCAGCCTAGCCCGCTCAGGACGGAAATCCATGTTCACTATTTCCTTGCCTCTGCCATCCCGATAGATTAGAGTTTGGGGTTTTGAGCTCCGCCCTTGACCCTTCCGGGAAATAAAAGTCTCCCCAGCTTGGCCTATTGAAGACCCGGCCCCCAGCCCCTCCTCCCCAGCGGCCTCCCTCCCCCGCCCCTTGTCCCCTTAAAATACCCGGGATCCCTATGGCAACAGGCGTCCGCGACAGGTGCGGGTGTTATTTACGGGTCGAGCCCGAAATAGCCGGTGGGGTGAGGGGGTGGGCGGATGGGGCGAGGCCCGGAGCAAGCGCAGCGGATCCCGCGGGCTGCACGGGCGGAGGCGTGCAAAGCCGGACGGTTCGGAGGCATCGCGGAGCTGGGGCCGGCGCGGCGCGGAGGCAGGAGAGCGCGAGGGGCCCCTGCCTGGGAGACGCGGGTGGGAGGCGGGCAGGGAGCGCGGGGCCCCGAGCCAAGCCTGGACGGATCCCGGCCGGGCAGGCCCTGGGAACCGGGGGGAGGGGGAGCCGAGTGATAGCACAGGTTTCCGGGTCCTGTGAACCCCAGGGTCCTGGTTTTCTGAGCCGCAGTGTGGACCACAGCGCCTTGGTCTAAGCCCCATTTAGGGACCCCAGGTCCTCCTCCCGAGCCTCTTTTCCTGGACTTCACTGCGACTCACAGAGCCACTGTAGGTAGTTTCCAGAGTCCAGCGGGTCCCCATCACTGTATCCAGATACTGCACCCGCAGGTCTGCTGTGAATATTGGAGGATTCCCCTTGCCTCCCTGAGAACTGGAAGGATTTTCAGCCTTCGTTGGGGGAGCCCTACTTCTTTCTTTTTTGTACCCCAAAGGGGCTCCGACTCTTGCCACCACAAACTCTGAGCCTGAAAGAGCCCAAACCACCTCCCTCAAAAACAAAAGACTTTACTGGGAAAATTCTGAGCCTTAGTGGGGACCCCATCAGCAGCCCCTAGAATCCGGGCAGGATTGTCTGGAGGCCCCCAAGCCAAGCTTGGAGGGACCCTTGCTTTTCCTCTAATCCAACCTATTCCTTACTAACCTGTGCACCACAGGCGGTGCTCCTTAAATCTCCCAGTCCTCTTTGGGCCAAGAATCTAGGTTTGTTCTTGTATTTGCTTTTCTCGATGCGTCTGAGAGGTGGAGGCCTGGACCCTTGTATTTGAACTTGGTTCTTGCTCTTTCACAGTCTAGTTTACATTGAGTGCCCATTCCTTTCAAGTCCCCAGACCCTGCTCCCTGCCCCTCAGGCCCCCTCCGCAGCTCTGCCTCCTTGAAGCTCGCCTGAGCCCCATCTGCCACAGTCACCATGATGATGTGGTCTAATTTCTTCATGCAAGAGGAGGACCGTCGGCGGGCTGCAGTTGGCCGGCGTCGTGCCCAGGGACAGCAGAATCTCGGCCTGACTCCGGAGCTCGAGGGCAAGATCAAGTTAGTGTTGCTGCTGGCCACTGTGGGTGCTACGTTGGCTGTGCTATCGGTGGGCACCGAGTTCTGGGTGGAACTCAACACCTACAAGTCGAATGACAGCGCCGTCTGTGAGGCCGCCCACCTGGGGCTATGGAAGGTGTGCACCAAACGACTGTGGCAGGCCGAAGTGCCCGCGGGCAGAGAGACCTGTGGCCCAGCTGAGCTGCCTGGAGGTGAGAGGCTGTGACCTGAGCCCAGGCTCGTGTCCTGCAGAAAGGGAGACAGAGAGATACTGTATGTCTGGGGAAGCTTTGTTCCAGAAAAAAGAAAAAAAGTTGTACCCCTTCCCCAAAGAGGCTGTGCGCGTATCAAACTATACTCCCGAAACAGGAGACAGACACAGCTCAGACACATCGCGTATCCCCTATGGATCTGCGTGGTCGGCAGAGAGAGCTTGCTTTCTAGTTGCGGCCTGTATTCCCAAAGCAACCTGTGTCCGGAAGAGAATCTAGGGTCCCAAAGACAGCCCAGGCCTATGCCTCAGACCAGCCTGTCTCCTTGCACCAACCTGTCTGTACCCCTAAGACAGCCTGTGCCTCCAGACCCAGCTGGCACCCTCAGAACAGCCTGTGCCCACCCCCGCCAACCCGGATCCCCTGGAACTGCCTGCTCTCCCCACCAGGCAGCCTGCACCCTGTGCATGCACCCACAGACAGACAGCCTGTGCCTTTAATGCAAGCCTCTCCCACCTGGAGACATCCCACACTCCCCCTCTGTGGAAACAGGCCCCACACCCACCACGCAACAGAATCTGCCCTAGTTCCCGGTTTGTGACTACAGCCAAACGAAGTTCTCACCAGATATACGCCCACCATTCCAGCACATGGCTTTTTTTTTTTTAACAGTCCTTCTTACCCCTGCATGTCCAGGGTGGACATTCTAACTGTTTGTTCACTCTGCAGATACACCACACCCCCGTCTTCCCACATGGTGGGTTCACTTTGCACTTAGCTGTGCCAAAGGACTATCCTGTACCTCACACTTTCCCACAGGACACGTCATCCCCTTTGCTCATACCAGTTGGACATTGTACACCCCTTGGGAACTGGATAGGAGCTTATTCTACCTCTTCTGATCCAAGGACAATATTGGACACCTATCAAAACCCATTTGGGACATCATATGTCCAAGGAGATCTCTGTCATACTGTTCCCCCAAGCATGCTCTATAGTCTAAGGACCTTTCAAGGAATATTTCCTACCTCTTTGGGGTTTAATGGGGCTTGTTCCTCTTATCCCCTCTTCTCCAAATGTGATATCTCATATCATTCAAGAGACACAACATATGTTCTAAGCCCTCAGTAGCTGAGTGGGACGCCAGGCACGGTTTGTAGTCTGACTTATCTATTTGTCTGGATCAGTTATTATAAGCATTTCTTTTTGACTGTCTGTCACCCCTTGGGACCTCAATCAAAATGGTCCCAAGCCTTTGCAAATGGAATAATTAAAAAGAAAAAATGGAATGCTAGGTAGGCCTAGTGGTGCACTTCTGTAATTAAGACAGGAAGATCTAGAGTTTAAGGGCAGCCTGGGCTACAGAGGGAGCTCAATACAACCCTGAGCAACTTGGTGAGATGCTACTTCATTTTTTTTTTTTTTTTGGGTCTTTTCGAGACAGGGTCTCCCTGTAGCCCCAGCTGTCCTGGAACTCACTCTGTAGACCAGGCTGGCCTTGAACTCACAAAGATCCGCCTGCCTCTGCCTCCCAAGTGCTAGGATTAAAGGCGTGCACCACCAGGCCCAGCAGAGATGCTACTTCAAATAGAAGTAAAAGAAGGGCTGGGGGCATGGCTCAGTGGTAGACCACCTGCCTAGACTCCACTAGTGAAGAGCTTGGGGGTTAACTCAGTAGCAGAGTGTTTGCATAGACTCCTCCATTGAGGGTCTAGAGGTATGGCTCAATGCTAGACCAACTGCCTAGAATCTACTAGTGAAGGGTTTGGGGGTTGACTCAATGGTAGAGTGCCTGCCTAGAATCCCCCAGTGAGAGGATGGGAGCATAGCTTAGTGGCAGGATGCTTTCCTAGTCTGTGTCAGGTTCTGGGTTTGCTCCCGCTTACCACGAAGAGAGTAGGGGGCAGAGAGAGAGAGAGGAGGAAATGGCGAGGGGAAGGAGAGGGAGAGAGGGTTACGAAGGGTCCTCCTCTGGTCTAGGGCTGTCATAGCGTTAGTTTATCAATTGTCATAGCAAGTCTGTGATGAATTGTCATCTTCCCCATTCTACAGGAGAAGAATGACAAGCCAGAAATGTTAGTGCCCAGTCTGTGCTCCCATGATACTTCTATAAGGTTCGAGTGGCAGCAATCTATGTTCCTAAGAGCTATGCTTTATTGCATGACACTAGTGTGTAAAGAGGTCCCAAAGACCCTCACTCTGTAGGGGAGAAGGCTGTCCTCTGTCATCTCATTGTGTACAGGAGATGAGGTCCCCTGCATCTCCTACTGTCCCCTCTACTTCTCAATAAGGACTTCATCTGCTGGGTGTCGTGGCACCTGTAGTATCAGCACTCAGGATGTGGGAACAGGAGAATCGGAAATTCAAGGCCTGGTCAACAACATAGTTCTACGCCACCTTGAGCTACTTAATTTTTTTAAATTTTATTTATTTTTGTATGTGTATGAATATACTGTCTGCATGTAGGTCTGTGAACCCATGTCGTGCAATGCCGCGGATGTCAGAAGAGGGTATCGGATTCCCCTGGAACTGGAGTTCTCCTGGAATTGGAGCTACAGATGGTTCTTAGCCGCCATGTGGGTGCTGGGGATCAAGCCTGGGTCCTCTGCAAGAGCAGTCGGTGCTCTTAACCACTAGGCCATCTCTCCAGCCCTGCTACATGATATCTTACGTCAAAACATGAACAAGAGGAATTCACTTTTTTACAAGGCCATTACCAGCAATCCCGTAATTCTGCTTCCTCAGAGGACATCTTTTGGGCTTCATTGTTTCAGAGAAAGAACTCCATTTCTTGCTTTTTAATGTTTTATTTATTATTCTGATGTATATGAGTGTACTGCTTGCATGTACGTAAATGTACCCATGTTGTGCAATGCCCACAGAGTTCAGAACAGGGTGTAGGATCCCCTGAACCTGAGGCTACAAATGGTTGTTAGCTGCCATGTGGGTGCTGGGATTCAAACTCAGGTCTTCTGCAAGAGCAGTCAGTGCTTTTAGCTGCTGAGCCATCTCTCCAGCCTAAGAATTCCCTTTTCTTTTATATAAAATTTTTATTGTTATTAAACTTTTTCCATCATTTCTCAATCGAATCTAGAATCACTTCCCTTTCCATGCCTCCCACCCCACCCGAGTCCCTGCACTCTGCCATACATGTCCTGTATCTTTTTCTGAGTCTTTCCAGAGTTTTTTTTCAGTTCTTTTGTTGTTGTTCTCTCCAACTTGTATTGCTACAGTATATATACATATATATATATATATATACATAGTTATATATATATATATATATAAATATATACATACATACACATATCACTTGAATTGGAGGATTTTTTTTCCCCTAAAAGATGTCATGTTTTCCTTAAGGAAGTGCTCGAAGGTTCCTCCTTGGCAATCCCAAACAGCTATCAATCCTGCACTTTTGCTCCACATGGGGGTCTTTCCCTCCCATGGTCCCCCAAATGAAGTCCAGTAAGCACACGTCCTATCTCGATCCCCCTGAACTGGCCTCCATGATATAGCCCAGGTAGTCCAACATAGTCTGACGAGGCTGACATTCCCTTAGCTGTTTAGTCCACAAGCTGGGTATCTCAGTAGTCCCCATCTGGCATTGAAGGTTTGGAGGATTCTTGGAAAGACATGAGTCCTCAGTCCATACTGGAAGGTTACAAAGCTGTGTCTCATGTCTTTGAGGAGTGCCAAAAGCGGTGGAAGCCACAGAGTTGATGCACTTGCCAGTAAGAATTGAAGACAGGCCAAACAACAGTACTGTCTCTTTTTTTGTTTTGTCTTTTTTATATTCTTTTTTTTTTAATTTTTAAATTTTATTTATTCTTGTATGTGTGTGATTGTACTGTCTGCATGTAGGTTTGTGCACCTGTGTCGTGCAATGCCATGGAAGTCAGAAGAGGGCATCGGATTCCCCTGGATCTGGAGTTAAAGACAGTTTTCAGCTGCCATGTGGGTGCTGGGGATCGAACCCGGGTCCTCTGCCAGAGCAGTCAGTGCTCTTAACTGCTAGGCCATCTCTCCAGCCCCTGTTTTTTGTCTTTTTACTAAGATCTCAATTTCTATGTCTCCAGTACAGTTTCTCTGGTCTTACTGATTGTTTATTTCTGGTTGTACTTTCCTTTTGGATGCTTAAGGCCACCCAGTTAGCCCAGATTAACCAAGGTTTTTGTTTTCTCAAGGTCAGTTGAGGATCTGGGCCTCAGGGGTCTCTCGGGGGTTTTTTGGTGGGGAGAGAGAGCACCTTGCTCCTTTCAGCTTTTCATTTACCAGTTCCATGCAGTCGAGGACAAAATCAAGTCTTGCTAGACCAGGCTTCCTTTCCTCTTCATAGACTGGATACTGGCTGAAGTCCCAGTAGTGGCCCATATCTAAATCAGTTCCCTTGGCTGTCAGCCACCCAGTGGTGAGGTGAGGAGGTGAGATTTGCCCTACCCCCCCCAGGGGTCAAGAGACACAAGGTCATGTCATAAGCAATCAAGATGGGGTGCCAGATATAACACCCTGTCTCTGAAGGGGCTCTGCATGTGTCTGGTGGGCATGAACCATGTTTCCGCACTGATGACGACAAAAAGCAGCCCCCTTCACTCTGGGACAGGAAGTGCCCTTTGCCTTTTGATGCTACAGGACTGGACTCACATCTGGAGCCCCTTTGGGCTGGAAACCACAAGCTCTCCTCTTGTAGGAGGCCATCAGGTGTGCCACACACCACCTCACTCGCTTCCGGCATGTCCTATGGCCCTGAGTATCCTCCTTCAATTTCCCAACCTCCGTGTCCACTTCTCCAGACTGTCCAGTACCCTTTCCAAGATCTTTCACCCCTGTGCTTCTCTTCCTTCATTCCCCACTCCCCTGTACCTCAGTTTCCCTATAGGATAAAAGAGTAGACCAGAGAAGTGAACGAAGTTCTGGCTCTAAAATGCAGTTTAGTGGGTGAGGATGCAGTTCGAGTTGGTAGAGTACTTGCCCAGCATGTGAAAAACCCTGAGTTTGATTCCCAACACTGCATGAAGCAGGCCTGGTTAGCACATCCGGATTCCCAGCAACACTTGGGAAGTGAAAGCAGTAGGATTAAGAGTTCGAGGCTGTCCTGGGCTACAGAGCAGATTTGAGGTCAGCTTAGAATATAGGAGACTGGGCTCAAAATAAAATAAAACAAAATAGCAGTCTAGGAACTTAGAATATTCTCTCTCTCTCTCTCTCTCTCTCTCTCTCTCTCTCTCTCTTTTGCCTTTTTGAGATAGGGTCTCCCTGTAGCACCAGCTGGCTTGGAGCTCCCTATATAGACCAGGCTGGCCTTGAACTCACAGAGATCTGCCTGCCTCTGCCTCCCGAGTGCTGGGATTAAAGGCGTGCACCACCACCCCTGGCTGTTCTCTTTTTCTAAGTTTAAGTTTTCTTGGATCTAAAGTACACAAAGGTATTGAATAGATTCCACCACTAAGTTTACATTGAAAAATTGTCTAGTTGGGCCTAGAGAGATGTCTCAGTAGTTAAGAGCACTGGCTGCTCTTGCAGAGGTCCCAGGTTCAATTCCCAGCACCCATATGGTAGCTAACAACCATCTATAACTCCAGTTCCAGGGAATCCGACGCCTTCTTCTGACCAGATCTCTGGGAGTTCCAGGTCATTCTGGTCTACGTAGTGAGTTCCAGGCCAGCTGGGGCTACAGGGAGACCTTGTCTCAAAAATAAATAAATAAGGGGGCTGGAGAGATGGCCTAGTGGTTAAGAGCGCCAACCGCTCTTGCAGAGGACCCAGGTTCGATCCCCAGCACCCACATGGTGGCTGAGAACCGTCTGTAACTCCAATTCCAGGCGAACTCCAGTTCCAGGGGAATCTGAGACCCTCTTCTGACCTCTGCAGCATTGCACGACATGGGTGCACAAACCTACATGCAGACAGTACATTCATATACATACAAAAATAAATAAAATAAAAATAGATAAACAAACAAATAAATAAAACTTTTAAAAAAGAGAAATTGCTTTTGCAAAATCCTTCTTGTGCTTTGTTTTTTGTTTTGCTCCATTTTTGCGACATGGTCTCAATTAGCCTAGCGCGTCCCGAGACGTCCTATTTAGCTGGTGCTGGTCTTGCGTGAGCTCCTAATCCTTCTGCTTCCGCCATCACCCCTGGTCCAAGAACTGGGCAACACCACAAACCTGGTTGTTTTTTTCTTTTCCAAAAATTCCTTCCCAATTCAGTTCTCTGCATCTGACACTGCAGCCATAGATTATATATAATACATATTTAATAATATATATAAAATATATAAAAGTCTCCCATAGTCCCAGCTGGCCTGGAACTCACTATGTAGACCAGGCTGGCTTCAATCTCACAGAGATCCACCTGCCTCTGCCTCCTGAGTGCTGGGATTAAAAGCCTATACCACCATGCCCAGCTGGATATGTATTTTGACTTTGAAAATATATGATGTTTGAGCCTATATATATATATATATATGTTTTATTTGTAGAAATGATATCATGCTGAAGATTTTGTCCTGTTCCCAGTTTAATTTTTCTTGTTCCACACTGTGATTCTCAAAAACTTTAGCACTTGCTTTTTCTAGTTCATGTTCATGGCTGATGTTATGCCTCTTCCCAAAGAGATCGACACTAGGTTAATTCCTAGGTCATGTTAATAAACAATGTTGCAAAGAACAGTTACATCTATATTCATGTATGTGGGATTTTTATTTCATTGGAATACCAGAAGTGAAATTGTTATGTCATGGCATAGACATAAAGGCATGCATCACTTAAAATATTTTAATTTTTATTATTTTAAATTATGGGAGGTGTGACACTGGAGAGATGGCTCAGCAGTCAAGAGCACTGGCTGATCTTACAGAAGACCTGGGTTTGATTCCCAGCACGGACATGATGGCTAACAACTGTTTGTAACTTCAGTTCCGGGGAATCTGGTGCCCTCCTCTGACCTCAGCCATTACATGACATGGGTACATTTACATACATGTAGGTAATGCACACACATAAAATAATAAATACAACACTGTGTGTGTGTGTGTGTATCTGCTGGTATGTGTGTATGAGTGCAGATACCCTTGGAGGTCAGAGGTATCAGATCTCTCTGGAGCTGGAGTTACAGGCAGTTGTGAGCTGCCTGTTGTGGGTGCTGGGAACCAGACTCAAATACCCTGTAAGAGTAGTAAGTGCTTTTAGCCAGGTGTGGTGGTGCATGCCTTTAATCCCAGCACTGGGGAGGCAGAGGCAGGCAGATCTCTGTGAGTTCAAGGCCAGCCTGGTCTACAGAGTGAGTTCCAGGACAGCTGGGGCTACAGGGAGACCCTGTCTCGAAAAGACCAAAAAAAAAAAAAAAAAGTAGTAAGTGCTTTTAACTGCTGAGGCATCGCTCCAGCCCCACATGTGTCATGGAAGGGGGAGGGGTCTGAGAAGTTCGTGCTCATGCCAGGGCCTTATGAGAACACTGCAGAGTGTGCTTGTATGTTGGAAATGGCTTCTTTTTTTTTTATGTGTATGAGTGTACTGTCTGCATGTAGGTTGGTGCACCCGTGTCGTACAATGCCGCGGAGGTCAGAAGAGGGCATCGGATTCCCCTGGAACTGGGGTTAAAGATGGTCCTCAGCCGCCATGTGGGCGTTGGGAGTCGAACCCGGGTCCTCTGCAAGAGCAGTTGGTGCTCCTAACCACTGAGCCATCTCTCCAGCCCCGGAGATGGTTTCTATGTGACATAATCTGACTATACCTCCACCACACACTTGGCCCGTTACTGACTGAATCGTTACTAGCTGGTGCACACCTGCACTTCATAAGTATGTCAGAGTCCTTTGCAGACAGAGCAGTGCCAGCTGCTTCCTCTTATCCCTCCAATGCCCTTTTAATATTTGCCCATCTAATTGATCCAAAGTGGTCCCTCCCTGCTGGCTCAAGTTGCGTTTCTCTGACTCCTGTGGCGGTAGAGTCTCTCTTCATGTACTTGTGAGCTCCCCAGGCTTGCAGCCCCGTGAATATCCATTCATATCCTTTGCCCATGTTTCAGTGGGGTGGCTTCTCTCCCCTCCGCTAATCTGCAGGAGCTCTTTGTGTATGTAGCATAGGAGAGAGGAGTCTTTTCTGAGTCTCTTAGCCTCCCGTTACCTGCATCTTGGTGTCCTTTGTTGAATAAAACGATAACCTATTTCTAATTCACTTGCTCCTCAGATTCACATGAAGGAGCCAGGAGGGAGACTAGCAACTCATTTAAAGAGAAGAATCAGAGGGCCAGAGAGATTAATGATCCATTTGTGCCATAGACTTAAACTTCAGGGCTTGGGGGTGAAATCCCAGCCTCGGACATCGATGGGGCAAGTGGCGTTAACATTTCAGGTTATTTCTCATCTGTATATTTATTTATTTATTTATTTATTTATTTATTTATTTATTTATTTATTGTGTGTGTTTGTGTGTGCATGTGTGCACAGTACATGTAGGAAGATAACCAGAGGGGATTGGTTCTCTCCTTCCACTGTATGGGATCCAGGATAGAACTCAGGTTGTCAGGCCTGGTGGCAAGCACCTTCACCAACTGAGATCCATCTCGCCAGCCCCTGTTCCTCTCTTCTGCATATCGGGGATACTAATGCTCTGTTTTCAGGCCCCTGCAGGGTCTGTGAAGTGTCTGGCCTTGAGCTTATACATAAGACTTCATGTCATCCCCTCCTTTCTCTCTCTTTCTTTGGCCTCTTACAGAAGCAAACTGCACCTACTTTAAATTCTTCACCACGGGGGAGAATGCACATATCTTCCAGAGAACCACTAAGAAAGGTGAGTTTTCACATGGTGACAGGGGAGGACTGGGGTGGGGGGAGGGGTGACAGTGTTGAAGGAGTTACCGATAGCACTGGGCCAGGATAGGCTCAACTTCTATCATCTGTGGTGGTTCCATCTCTGGGAGTGAGTGAGGGTAGAGTTAACCGAGTAGAGATATGGGCTGGATATGGTGGCACAAGTCTTGAATCTTAGCCCTCTGCAGACAGAGGCAGATGGATCTCTGTGAGTTTGAGGCCAGCTTGGTCTACTTAGTGAGTTCCAGGCCAGCTAGGGATACACAGTGAGATCCCGCCTCAAAATTGAATGGGCAAGAGAGATGGCTCAGTGGTTAAGAGCACTGGCTGCTCTTGCAGAGGACGCAGGTTCAGTTTCCAGTACCCACAGGGTAGCTAACAACCAGTTCCAGGGGGATCTGATGCCCTCTTTTGGCCTCTGTGGACATGCATGGGTACACTTACATGCAGGCAACACACTTTTACACATTAAAAAAAGAAAAGGGCCTGGAGAGATGGCTCAGCAGTTAAGAGCACTGGCTGCTTTTGCAGAGGACTGGGGTTCGATTCCCAGCACCCACATGGCGGCTAACAACCGTCCCTAACTCCAGTTCCAGGTGATCTGACGCCCTATTCTGACCTCCTTGGGCACTGAATGAATGACACAGGTGCACTTAAATATATGCAGGCAACACACTCATATATGTAAAAATCAAAATAATAAATAAAATATATTTGAAACTAATAGATAGAGCCTGGCATGGTGGCACATGTCTTTAATCCTAGCACTTGGGAGGCAGAGGCAGGTGAATCTCTGTGAGTTCAAGGCCCACCTGGTCTACATAGTGAGCTCCAGGCCAGCAGGGACTAAAGGGAGACCCTGTCTCAAAAAGACTAAATAAATATGAAAATAAAAATAATAAATAGCAGAGTGGATCTGGATTGCCCTTTGACCCCTAGCTCTGCCTACCCTGTAGCATGTAGTTTTGGGCAAATCACATTATCTCTGTAAACATCTTACAAATGAACACTTAGTAGATGCTCAGTCCATCACCCAAGGTTTGTTGACAGAATCTCTAGTCTTTACTGGTATCCTGAGGGGCTGGGATTGAAGCTTCATCTTTCAATTGAGAAAAGAGAAACCCAGAAATGAGTAAAATTATTAGTTTCCTCCCCCCACAAAAGGGCAGGGGCAAGATTCCAAGTCAAATAAATCTGATTCTAACGCAGCGTTCTATGGAATTGTCTGTGAAAAATGAAAATGTTCTCTGTCTATGCTGGTCCATCTGGCAGCCTCCAGCCACATGCAAATACTGAGTACTTGGAATGCATTTTTAATTTTTATTCAAGCCAATTTAAAATGGAACTGTATTGGGGGGGGGAGCCACTATTGTACTAAAAAAAATGCATTTCTGAGGGCTTTGCCCTTTTAACTCTAAGCCCAGCCTCCTGAATGTCACCCCAGTGTCTCAGTCTCCCCACCAGGAATGAATTGGGATCACGCCATGACTCTCTCTAAAATTTTTTTGTGTTTTGTTATTGTGTATGTGCACATGTGTGTGCAGGCACATGTGTAGAGATCAGAGGACAAGTCTGCGGGTTAGTTCTTTCCTTCACCTTTGTGCGGGTTTGGGGGGGGGTCGAACTAACTCAGAGGGTCAGGCTTCTGCAGCAAGTCCCTTTCTCTGCTGAACCAACTTGCTGGCCCCAACCTGAAGACTCTTGTTGGATGTTGGTTAAGGACTGAATGAGTAAAGGGAGTTAAACGCTTCGGGCACGAAACAGTGCTCCGTAAACAATGGCTCCTTCCTTCCACCACCCCTTTCTCTCTTGCCTTTCTGGTATGAAGTGGCTCAGGTCACCATGCGCCTCTGAGATGGTGAAATATCCTGGTGCACATATATGGAATGGGTCGCCTACTGTGTGCTGAGCACCACGCAGGAGCTTGATGTGACTTCTAATCCTGATTTTCCTGGGGAGAAAAGGTTAAGAGAGGGTTAGGGCCTCACCAGTGTCTTCCCGCTGGGAAGTGGTGGAGGATAGTGGCAACTGGGACCATTGCCTGATAACCCATCACCTTTGCTACCCCCTTCCCCCGCACCGCTCTATGTACTTCCTCATCTGTAAACCAGCAGTGACCAGAAGATAATTAGTAGATGGTCCTTCTTGTCCCCCTGCCCTGATTCTGTCCCTCTTTTTGATCTATAATCTGAGCCAAGTAACCAACTGACCCTTCCGAGTCTCAGTTCCTTCAATAATGTAACATGTCAACAGACCAAGCCGGGAGGTTTCCATCCTCTTGTTTGGGTTCCTATGGAGGAGGGCTGACCATTCGCCAGCTCCAATGCTCTCTGCTTCTGTGTCCCTTCCGTGCAGAGGTGAACCTGGCAGCTGCGGTGATAGCTGTGCTGGGCCTGACAGTCATGGCCTTGGGCTGCCTCTGTGTCATCATGGTGCTCAGTAAAGGCGCAGAGTTCCTGCTCCGAGTGGGAGCTATCTGCTTTGGTCTCTCAGGTGAGGGCTGAGTGTGTGAAGGCTGGGGATGTCCCCTGCTGGGATGTGGGATTCCCATGCACTGTTGCATGCTGGGAGGTAGGATTCCATAGACTATCTCATACAGAGGTGGGTTCTCCATATACTGCTGCATGCTAGCAGGAGGGAGCCCCACACACTGTTGCATGCTGGGAGGGTGGGAATCTCTACACACAGTATTGCATGCTGGGAGGAGGGAGCCCCACACAGTGCTGCATGCTGGGAGGAGGGATCTTTACACACTGTTGCATGCTGGGAAGTGATATCATCATATACTAAGCACTGCTGCATGCTGGGAGGTGGAAAGAAGCCCAAGGGTTGTAGTAGGCTCAAAGATGGAAGAATTTTAAGAACTGTTGTTGGCAAGGGTTGTTTAGATTTAAATACTCTAGATTTGGAGCTAGGAGCTCCAAGAATTGTTGCATGCTGGTGGGTGGGATCTCTAAGCACTGCTTCGTGATGGGAGTTGTCGGGGGAAGGCTCAAAGATGGAAAAGATCCAAACCCTGTTGTTGGATAAGGAGTAGAGTATCTCCAAACACTGTTTTGGACTTGGACTTGGGGTCTCCAAGGATTGTTTCATTGTAGGGGGGGGGGCTGATCCTCCAAGTTCTGTTGCACGCTGGGAGTTGGAACAAGTTTAAGGATGATAAAAGTCTAGAAACTAGGAGCAGTCCATGCCCTGTTGTTGGATGGATGCCCAGGCCCTCTTTTAGAATTGGCCCTGGAATCGCTAACACTGTTGTCTACCAGGAAGTAAAGGAAGGTCACCAAGCAGTATTGCATGCTGGGAGGTGAAGGAAGCTCAAGGGCCGTGGTAAGGCTGAAGATAGGAGAGTCCCAAGCCCTTTTGTTGGCTGGGAATTAGAAGGTTTCCAGAGCTGGAGAGTGGCTCAGTGGTTAAGAGCAGTGGCTACTCTCCCAGAGGACCTGGGTTCAGTTCCCAGCACCCACATGGCGGCCAACAACTGGCTATAACTCCAGTTCTAGGGGATCCTATGCCCTCTTCTGGCCTCCACACGCATTGCACAACACAGGTGCAGTCACATGTAGGCAAAACACTCATACGCATAAAAAAGTAAATGAATAAACAAATAAATAAAGGTTTCCAAACCATCTTTGAGATTTGTACTTGGGGGGGGTCACACCTGTTGTATTCTTGTAAGTGACGGTCCAGAAAAATACTACATCTTGTGACATGTAATCACCAATAATAACAAGACTTCCCTTTCGTCTCCATCTCATAGCATTCCGGCAGATATGCTAGGTAGAGGTTACTATTCATTATTTTGCTGATAAGAACATTGATGCTCAGGGAAGTCAAATGAATTCTCATAGTCACACAACCAGTGATGACAGAGGTGGGTTTTTAATTTGTTCACGATTTGATGCACAACACAGTCACACATGTATGTGCCACTTTGGTCAAATCTCCCAACCTAGTTTTTGGTTGCTATTGTTTGAGATCCCTCTCCTACCAGCCCCTTTCTTTCCTACGAGTCTCCCCTTCTTTCATCTCTTCCCCAGTCCTTTGGTCTCCACTCCACTGAGTTAGGGTTGTTTGCATGAGCAGGGGCAGGCGGTTGTTTACTTAAGCAAGGACAACTTACCTTGGCTACATGCTGAGAGCTATAACTCCCCTCCTCAAGCAATCAAAAATTACTTATTTCTCTTCAGGGAGACCTGTAGCCTCATGAGACCCTCCCTCATCCATAATGGATTTAATAAAAAGATTTATTTTATATGTGAGTGATCGCTTGTCGGCCTTTTGGCTCAGATCATATGTATCTGTTCTTAACAGTTTAATGTGTGTATGAATGTTTGCCTGAATGTATGTAAGTGCACCATGTATCTGCATAGTCTCCGCAGAGTCCAGAAGCAGGTGTCAGATCCTCTGGAACTGGAGCTGCAGATGGTTGTTAGCTACCATGCGGAAGCAGGGAACCGAACCCTGGACCTCTGTAAGAGCAGCCAGTGCTCTCAACTGCTGAGCCATCTCTCCAGCCTGCTATGATGCATTGTTGATGGGTTCAGTCTTGTGTAGGGACCATCCAGATGTGGAGCTTGATGCTGGGTCTTCTTGGAGAAATCTCTTCCCATGAGGTCTTGACAGTCTCAAAGCATAATGTGGAGGAATGAATCTGTAGCTGGAGGTCACATGTTGTAAGTTTTCTCCTAAGCTCTACCCTGCCTAGGGGGCCCTTGAATCACTGTATAGTGTTGGGGAAATTTCTTTTTCTGGGCCATAACTTTCTCATGGAGTCAAAGTCTTTTTAAAGTGGCTAGAAAAAATTATTAATTGGATAGGATTCATTTCTTATGTCTTTTTTGGGGGGGGGGTTGACACAGGATCTCCCTGTAGCCCCACCTGGCTTGAAACTCACTGCGTAGACCAGGATGACCTTGATCTCACAGAGATCCACCTGCCTCTGCCTCCAGAGTGCTGGAATTAAAGGAGTGCACCTCCACGCCCAGCTGAGATACAAGTCTATCTAAATAAATAAGATAGGCACCATGTCTGCTATCAAATGCCCCCCATTCTGGCACATGATAAACACACATATAATAATTCAGTTATTATTGTGATGGGAATTGGTATGAAGCCTACACACTGTGGTGGCAGTGTGTATAGAGATGCTCCCAAGAAAGTGACATTTAAAAAAAAGATTTATTATTATTATTTATTATATTTTTATGTGTATGAGTGTACTGTCTGCATGTGGGTTGATGCCGCGGGGGTCAGAAGAGGGCGTTGGATTCCCCTGGAACTGGAGTCAAAGACGGTTCTTAGCCACCATGTGGGTGCTGGGAATTGAACCCGGGTCCTCTGCAAGAACAGTTGGTGCTCTTAACCACTGAGCCATCACTCCAGCCCCGAAAGTGACTTTTTTTTTTGTCTTTTCAAGACAGGGTCTCCCTGTAGCCCCAGCTGTCCTGGAACTCACTCTGTAGACCAGGCTGGCCTTGAACTCACAAAGATCCGCCTGCCTCTGCCTCCCAGTGCTAGGATTAAAAGCGTGCACCAACATGCCTGTCAAAAGTGACATTTTAAGCTAATGCTTGGAGTAGTATAGGAATTATCCAATGTGACATTAGGAATGGCAATAGGTAATGTAGGGCATATTGTTGATGATGGTGAGAGTGATGATGTTTGTAGTGATGAGGTGATAGTGGTGGTGTTGATGACATTAGGGGTGGTGGTAGTGATGTTAGATTATGGTGAGGGTGGTAGTAGGGATGGTGGTGATGATGGTGGTAGTTGGTGATAGTTGGTTCTGATGATGGTGGTTGTAGCGATGATGGTGATGATAATGGTGGTAAATTGTAAAGTTAATGAACACAGAGGTGATGTTGGTGGTGGTAGTGGTTATAGTAATGGTGATTATGGTGGTGTCGGTGGGCATGAGGATGGTGGTGATTGTGTTGGTAGTAGTGGGATGATGATGTTGGTGATAATTCTAGTGACGATGACAATGGTGATGTTGATGGTTGTGGCTGTGATGTTAGAGGTGAGATTGCAGTATTATTAATGATGGTTGTAATGGTGATGTTGATGGTCATGGTCATGATGTTGGTGATGATTCTAGTGATGATGATGTTGGTGGTTATGGTGGTGGTGGTGATGGTGAGATGGTGGTGAAATAAAATGATCACAGGCTGTAAACATTAGGCAAGTTTGAGGAACAGAATGATGATTGGGGATGAAGCACAAAGTTCACAGTAGCCCCAAGCAACAAGTGAAACAGAAGCCTAATGCCTGGCAAGGCCAGTGAGGTGTGCTGGGTCTCAGCCCAGCCAGGGATTGCTGCAGACTGCTCTCTTAGGCATGTCAGGACACCTCTGACACAGCCTGATGTCCTTGGCATGACCCGCAGGGACAGGTGTGCTTCATGCCTCCGAGCTGCCGTCAGCTCCTCTCACACTTTCTTTCTTTTGCATCCTCTTACCCTGCCTCCTTCTGTCCATCCATTAACCCATCTGTGCACTCATTCATTTCTCTCTCCCTCCCCCCTCCCCGTGTGTGTTCATGTGCATGTAGAGGCCAGAGGTATCTCTCAGTGTTGAATTCCTAGCATGTCACTTGCTGGGCTCTTTCTTTCTTTCTTTCTTTCTTTCTCTCTCTCTCTCTCTCTCTCTCTCTCTCTTTCTTTCTTTCTTTCTTTCTTTCTTTCTTTCTTTCTTTCTTATGTGAGGCTCTAGGAATCACACTAAAATCCTCATGCTTACAAGGCAAGTAGTTTACTGACCGAGAGTCATCTCTCTAGCCCCTCTTTGTTTCTGTGGAAGGATCTTATTATGCATTCAAGGCTGGGCTTGAACTCAGTCTGTAGCTAACCCTGGCCTTGAACTCATCATGTAGCCCAGGGTGTTGTTGATGTTAGGTATGTGCTCTGCCACTGAGCTACCTCTTTGATTAGATTATTTCCACAAAGCATGGCTGACTATGCACTGCAAAGCTGAAAATACCTACTGTGTGATGCCATGGTATCCAGCAACAATCTAGAAGTTGTCTTTGCGCCTCATAGCCAGCAGCAGGGTCTATTGATACGGCTTCTTGAGAATGCTTTTTCTTTCCTTTTTGTTCTTTTGGGGCAGTGTCCCCAGTCTCTGCATCATCTCCCATGTGCCCCCAACTCTTCCCAGTTTCCTCCTTTTATGAAGATGCATTAGGGCCCATGCTGATATTCTCTTGTAACATAATTATCTCTTTAAAGACCTCATGCCCAGCTTTCTTTATGGCTGTGTAAATTTCCATGATGTCTACATGATACACTTTCTTTATCTGCTCATCTTCTGCTGAGCATCTAGTCTGATTCCATTTCTTTTTTTAAAATTTTATTTATTTTGTATCTGTATGATTGTACTGTCTGCATGCAGGTTTGTGCACCTGTGTCGTGCAATGCTGTGGAGGTCAGAAGAGGGTGTCGGATTCCCCTGGAACTGGAGTTAAAGACGGTTCTCAGCTGCCATGTGGGTGCTCGGAATCGAACCTGGGTCCTCTGCAAGAGCAGTCGGTGCTCTTAACCACTAGGCCATCTCTCCAGCCCCTGGTTCCATTTCTTGACTGTTGTGAACAGGGCAGGAATAAACATGGATGTGCAAATACCTCCGTGTACTTGGACTTAGATCCCTTTGAGACTGGTATGGCTTAGACATATGGGAGTTCTGTTTTTAGCTTTGTAATTAATTTTTAATTAATTAATTAATAACTATTCATTTGTGTGAGCAGTGTCTTAACTGCATGAATGCAGTGCTGGCAGAGGCTAGCAGAGCCCCTCGAACTGGAGTTATATCAGACAGCAGCTGCACAAGAATTAAGGTTGACAATTGACAAAATGGGACCTCATTAAACTCAAAAGCTTCTGTACATCAAAAGAAACAATCAAGGAAGTGAAGAGAAATCCCACAGAGTGGGAGGAAATCTTCACTGCAGATACATCTGACAAAGCATTGATTTCCAGAATATATAAACTACTCAAAAAGCAAAGAAAAAAGAAAACAAATGACCCGCTCAATAGATGGAGCAAAGAACTGAAACAGAAGAGTTTCACAAGTGAGAGATTAGAGATGTCTGAGAAACACCTCAAAGAGTGTTCAACATTACTATCACTTAAGGAAATGCAATTTAAAACCATTTAAGATATCATCTTATCCAATAAGACTGGCTAGGATCAAGAAAACAAATGATACCAATGCTGAGGATGGTTGGTGGGGAAAGGGGGTTGTGTATAGACAGCTGTTAGCCCTCATGTGGGTGCTGAGAACTGAGCCCAGTCCTCTGCAAGAGCAGCCAGTGCTCTTAACTGCTCAGCCATCTCTCCAGCCCTGTTTCTAGCTTTTTGAAACAATTTTTATTACACACTTACACACACGCACAGTGGATGGGAATGTGCATGTGTGCACAGGTCACAGTGTGCACGGAACTATCAATGGATAATTTCCAGGTATGGCTTCCCTCCTGCCACAACTGGGTTCCAGGAACAAACTCATTCATTGGGTTTGACAGCAGGTAACCTTTATCGGCTGAGCCATCTTGGCAGCTCTAGTTTTAGCGTTTTTTTTTTTTTTTTTAAGTCTTTTTGAGACAAGGTCTCCCTGTAGCCCCAGCTGTCCTGGAACTCACTGTGCAGACCAGGCTGGACTTGAACTCACAGAGATCCACCTGCCTCGACTTACTTTTATTTTTAATGTGTGTGTGTGTGTATCACATGAAAGCAGTACCCACAGAGGCCAGTAAAGGGCACTGCATTCCCTGGAGCTGGAGTTACAGGCAGCTGTGTACCACCTGACGGGGGTGCTGGGAACCAAACTCAGGTCCTCTGCAAGACCAACAAGTACTCTTAACCACTGAGCCATTTATCTAGGTCCCTCCCAAACAGTTTTTTTTTTAATTTTTATTATTTCCTGTATGTGTATGAATGTACTTGTCTGCATGCAAGGTCTGTCACCCGTGCTGTGCAATCCGCGGAGGTCAGAAGAGGGGTTCGGATTCCCGCTGGAACTGGAGTTCTCCTGGAATTGGAGCTTCAGACGGTTCTCAGCGCCATGTGGGTGCTGGGGATCGAACTGGGTCCTCTGTAAGAGCGGTCGGTGCTCTTAAGGCTAGCCATCTCTCCAGCCCCCAAACAGTTTTTTAAGTGGAGACAGTCAGGAGTGGTGATGCATGCCTGTACTCTCAGTACTCAGAAGGCTGAGGCAGGCCACAGGTTCAAGTCCAGCCTGGGCTACAAAGTAAATTCCAGGTGGAACATGGATGCAAGAAAATGAATAACAGCAAGGATTTGAGGAGAGGGAACCCCCTCATCCACTGTGGGTGGGCATCTAAATTCCTGCAGCCACTGTGGCAATCAGAGCTGAAGTTCCTCAAAAAGCTAAAACTAACCAGGCCAGCTGGGACTAAAGGGAGACCCTGTCTCAAAAAGACCAAAAAAAAAAAATAAATAAATAAATAAATAAAATAAATAAATAAAAACAAATAAACAAATAAAAAAAATTAAAGTAAGTCTTGTTTTTTTCTTCCTGCCACATATTACTGTCCAAACCATCTAACTCCCTGGAATGTTTCTTTTGGAAGGTGTGGCATGGCAGCCATCAGGCCGGTGGCATTAGGTCACGTCCTTTGTGAGGTAGGGGTGCCTAAGGAGTTATCTGAAGCAACATTAAATTGTTTGGGGGGTCTTTTTGAGGCAGGGTCTCCCTGAAGCCTCAGTTGGCCTGGAACTTGCTATCTACATAGACCAGGCTGGCTTTGAACTTACACAGCTCTACCTGCCTCTACTTCCTAAGTGCTGAAATTAAAGGCGTGTGCCACCGTAGCCAGCTCAGAAGTGAGATTTTAAAAGACTGGGCAATGGGGCTGGAGAGATGGCTCAGTGGTTAAGAGCACTGACTGCTCTTGCAGAGGACCCAGGTTTGATTCCTAGCACCCACATAGAAGCTAAGAACTGTCTTTAGTGCTGGGTGTGGTGGTGCATACCTTTAATCCCAGCATTCAGGAGGCAGAGACAGGCGGATCTCTGTAAATGCAAGGCCAGCCTGGTCTACAGAGCGAGCTCCAGGCCAACTGGGACTATAGGGAGAACCTGTCTCAAAAATACCAAAAATAGATAAATAAATAAATAAATAAGACTGGGCCAAAATCCCATGAAGAAGTTCTTGTATTAAATCCCAACACTCAGCTGGGTGTGGTGGCATCATCCTTTAATCCTAGCACTCAGAAGGCAGAGGCAGGCAGATCTTTGTGAGTTCAAGGCCAGCCTGGTGAGTTCCAGGACGCTGGTCTATAGCCTGTCCTGAAAAGACAAAAAAAAAAAAAAAAAACATCCCAACACTCAGGAGCTTGAGTCTTGAGAATCATGAATTTGTGGCCAGCTCTGAGTTTACATAGCAAAACTCTGCCTTAAGCAAAGTAAAAAACAAAATAGTTCCTTTAAAAATAAATGATTGCCGGGCCTGGTGGTGCACACCTTTAATCCCAGAACTCAGGAGGCAGAGGCACCCACATGGCAGCTAACTACCATCTATAACTCCAGTTCCGGGGGATCCGATGCCCTCTTCAGGCCTCTGCAGACATTGCACAACACAGGTGCACTTACATACATACAGGCAAAAACAGTCATACACATAAAAACAAATCAATCAAAAATTTAAAAATAAGGTAGAAAGGAGATGACTCAGTAGGTAAAGGCACCTGCCTCCAAGGCTGATAACCTGATTTTGATGCCCCCCACCCCCAGGTCTTACATGGTGGAAGTAGAGAACTGACTCCTTCAAGCTGTCCTTTCAGCCTCCACACATACACACGGCTCCTCATCCCGTTAAATAAATAAAACATAAAAAGAAGTAAAGTGGAAGGTGGAATGAGGTGGTGCACATTTAATCTTTTCTTTTTCTTTTTTTTTTTTTTTTCCATGTGTATGAATGTACTGTATGCATGCAGGTTTGTGCACCCGTGTCGTGCAATGCCGGGGAGGTCAGAAGAGGGTCTCGGATTCCCCTGGAACTGGAGTTCTCCTGGAATTGGAGTTACAGATGTGGGTGCTGGGGATCGAACCTGGGTCTTCTGCAAGAGCAGTCGGTGCTCTTAACCGCTAGGCTATCTCTTCAGCCCACATTTAATCTTTAGAGCTCAGGAGGCAGAGGCAGGGAGAGCTGTGTGTTCAAGGCCAGTGTGGTCCACATATGAGTTCCAGACTAGCCTGGGCTACATAGTGAGACCTTGTTAAAAAGAAAAAAAAAAGGACAATTGAGGAAGGCACCTGCCTGACACCGACCTCTGGATTTTACACGAGAATACACACAAGGAAGCACATGTACACACACCCACTCACATACAAGTATGTCCATTCTCATACAAAGAAAGAATAAACTGAAAAAACTATTACCCTAATCACAGCATTGTAATATCTCCAGCCCCACGGTGCTGGGATCTCGGGATACCTGTTGAGTGAGTGCTTTGAGAGGGCGTCCCAGGTTTCTTGGTTGGTAAAGGGACGGAGAGGTGACATTCTCAGACCCAGGCTGGAATCTCGAGCTGAGAGCCTCGCTCTTCTCTGCCCCACAGGCCTGCTGCTCTTTGTAAGCCTGGAGGTGTTCCGGCATTCCGTGCGTGCCCTGATGCAGGGAGTCAGCGCTGAGGCTCCCCCAGCTCCGCGTCTGACCTACGAGTATTCCTGGTCCCTGGGCTGTGGTGTGGGCGCAGGCCTGATTCTCCTGCTTGGCGGCCTATGTTTCCTGCTACTCACCCTGCCTTCTCGGCCCTGGGGGTCACTATGCCCCAAACGGGGCAGCCCCACTGCCTAGAGCCACAGCCTGACTTTTGCAGGCATCAGCCAAGCCCTGCCTCGGTGTCCAGCTTTCTATTGGAGGTCTTCCAGACGACTTTTAAATTGTTCTTCATATTCTGGTAGCCCATATTATTTCTACAAATCTGACTCCCGTCCCTCCATCTTTTTCTGTCTGTAAATATACTTTTGGGGGCCCTGGCGGATGGCTCAGTAGGTAAAGTGCTTGCTGGGCAAGCAAGAAGACTTGAGTTTGGATCCCCAGCACCCACGGAAGAAGCCAGCCCAGCGGTTCCCATCTGTAGTCCCGGTGTTGGGGGCTTGGAGACGCGAAGAACCATGCAACTCAGTGGCCAGCCAGCCTAGCTAATTAGTGAGGTCCAGAGAGAGACCCTGCCTCCAAAAATAAGCTGGAGAGCAATGGAGAAAGACACCTGATGTTGACCTCTGACCTACACACACACACACACACACACACGCACACACACACACACATACACACTTGGGAGCTGAATTTGGGTTGGTTGGGGGGGGGATGGGAAGAGGCTTTGTTTAAATGACTTTTCCCTGAGGAGGCTGCCAGGGACCTAATGGAGAGACCCCGGTGCAGGCTGGTGGAGTACAGGGATCCCAGGAGGATTTGGGGTCCTTCCTTGTCCATGTCTATGCTGACTCACTTGTGGGAGAGATGTCCCATAACTCCCTGGTGGGACAGGGAGGGAAGAGCCAGGGTCTGACCTCACTGTGATCTGTTTGGGATTAAAGGTTTGGAGATGTGACAGCGTTGGTTTGGAGCCTGCTTGTGGCGGGGTCCTGCTTCCTAGGCTGGAGCAAAGGGACCCTTGTCCCCTCACTCACTGTCCACTCACTCACCATTATCTGTCTTGGAGTCACTAGCACACAAGTCCGCAAAGGAGGCAGACAAGACTGTAGAAAACACAAGGTTCTGAACACAGGCACTGTCAAGGTTGACGGTGTTCCCCACAAAAGTACACGTGCTGGAGACCTGACTCAGTGCTTGGGAATGTGACCTTGTTTGGGGACAGTTTTATTTGTGTCTGTCTGTCTGTGTCTGTATTCATTGTACAAAATGTTGGGTTACATTATGACATTTAATATCAATATACTTTGGCCAGTTCTCCATTATCATCTTTTCCCTCCCAACCCCCACAGTTCCCAAACAGTCCTCATTCTATTTTATTTTAGACATGGTCTCATGATGTAGGCCAAGCTGACTTCAAACTCTCAATAGTCCTGCCGTAGCCTCCTTGTGCTGCAATTACAGGTGTGTTCACCCATGCCAAGTTTGGGATGTTCATTTTGACGCAGAGTCTTGCTGCGTAGCTTTAGCTGGCCTGGAAATCATTATGTAGGCAAGGCTGCCCTCGAACTCGCAATCCTCCTGCTTCAGTCTCCTGGGTTCTGGGATCACAGGCATCCACCAGTGTATCATGCCCAGCTCTGAAACTGGTTTGTTGTTGGTGTTAATTTGGAATGCTGCCCTGGCTCTTCTGAAACTCACCACGTAGCCCAGGCTGGCTGCATACTTGCAGTGATCTACCTTCCTGCCTCGGCGCTGGGAACAGAACGTGAGCCTCCGTGTTGAGCTCTGAAGACTACGTCATTACAGAGATAATCAAATTAAAGTGAAGTCGCCAGGGTGGGCAGTAATTCAATTCAACCTGACTGGCGTCCTCGTGAAAGGAGAGACTGGGACACAGAGACCATCACACAGACAGAGGATGGCTTGAAGGAACACAGGGAGACAACAGCCATCTGTACACTGAAGAAAACGCCTCAGAGTGGATCCCTGCTTCAAGACTCAGAAGGGACCAGCCATGCTCAGCCTGGATCTTATGCTTATAACAACCAGAGCCATAAAGCAGCAGGTTTGCTGTCCAAGCACCTGGCAGTGATTTGTTATTACAGCCCCAGCAGGTGTATCCAGACTTTGGCATCTGAGATGTGGGTGCTTCTAGGATACAGACTGAAAAATGGAAAGAGGAGGACCAGGCAAGATGGCTCAGCACATAAAGGTGTTTGCCACCAAGCCTGATTACCTGAGTCGGAGTCCCAGGACTCACATGGTAGAAAGAGAGAACTGGCTCTGCCAAGTTGTCCTCTGACCTCTACAGTCATGCTGTGTTGCAAGTACACACATAAATAAATAAATAAATAAATAAATAAATAAATAAATAAATAAATAAAATATAATGCCAAATGTGGAGGTGGGGGCTAGGGAAATGGTTTAGTTGGTAAAGACCTTGCTGTGCAAGCAGGAAAGCCTGAGTTTGATCTCCAGAGCCCACGTAAAAAAGCTGGATATAGCAGTGCTTGCTTGGAATCCCAGTGCCAGAGAGGCAGAGCCAGGAGGCTCCCTTGGGCTGGTTCTCCAAATAGTCTAGCCTGTTCAGTGAGTGACCCCAAGTCCTGAGAGACACTATGTTAGAAAACAAAACTTGAGGTTGAGCACTGTTCTCCACAACTACATGTGTACCACACTTCACCATAACCACATGTGTACCACCCTTCACCACAACCACATGTGTACCACACTTCACCACAACCACATGTGTACCACACTTCACCACAACCACGTGTGTACCACACTTCACCACAACCACATGTGTACCACACTTCACCACAACCACGTGTGTACCACACTTCACCACAACCACGTGTGTACCACACTTCACCACAACCACGTGTGTACCACACTTCACCACAACTACGTGTGTACCACACTTCACCACAACCACGTGTGTACCACACTTCACTACAACCACATGTGTACCACACTTCACCACAACCACAGGTGTCTTACACTTCCACCATGTTAAGCTTGATTGAGATGGTGCTTTAATGAATGAAGTAGAGGAGAGATGGAGAGTGATTCCCAGTATCCCTCTCAGGCCCCCACATGCACATGCACCCATGTGCACCCCCACACACATGCACACACACACGCACATGCATACACACACATGTGGTTCCTATAAGCAAAGGAATTTTACTCAGCTGCAAAGAAAAATGATTGGAACTGGAAAATACATTAAGTGAGCTCTAAGAGGCCCTGAAAGACAAACAACACTGTGTGTTTTGTCATGTGTGAATACCAGTTTCAAATGTGTGAGGAGTGTGATACACTCCTATATGCATATAGGCCATGAAATAAGAACGGTGCCCATGAGAAGAGAAAGGAGGTCTTACAGAGGCGGTGGGAAGGGTAATGAAGGGAGACATCCATTAATCCCAACCATAAAGCAATTCCTGCTTTGCAAACAAGACCGGCCAGGATGCCCCGTAAATTCCAGCTACAACGTTCTGCTAACAAGACCTTCCAAGATTTTTATGGAAAAGAATGCAAGTCCAAAATCTTTGGGTCAACTCCCACAAGCCCTCCTGAGAGCCTTATTGGGGAAGAATGCAGGCCCTAAATCCTCTACCCAGCTCTCATGACTGTTTACATACACAGAGGTACTTAAGGTCCCAGGCCCCTGCCATTTGGCTTGTGTGGCTGTGCAGACTCCCACTGGACAGTACTGATGCCTGGTTGGCTAACAAAGGTCAGTGTGTGTTGTTAGGGGTTGGTTCCTTTTATTTCTACTGCAATTTTTTGAATGCTTATTCTCTAACGTATTGATGCTGAAACCCAGAAGAGATTAAAAACTCCTGATTCCAGGCTGTTAAGAGTGCCGACTGCTCTTGCAGAGGACCGGGGTTCGATCCCCAGCACCCACATGGTGGCTGAGAATCATCTTTAACTCCAGTTCCAGGGGAATCCAACACCCTCTTCTGACCTCCACGGCATTGCACGACATGGGTGCACAAACCTACATGCAGACAGTATATTCATACATATATTAAAAAAAAAAAAAACCTCCTAATTCCTACCAGGTAAAAGACCACACGGGAAGGAGGGACACTAGTTGAATGGTACAAACGGATGGGGAGATGAGGGGATAAGAGTTGGGGAGTGGAGTAGCAACAAAATATGGATGAAATTTCATAAGGAAATCTGTTACTTAGAAAAGAAAAGGGCTTGCTTAAACCCTAGCTGGAGCAACTATATTCACCTCTTTGTGCTCCATTTCATCATCTTTGAGGATGGCTCATGAGCTCACGACGGCACTGGCTTCCCCCAGCCACGTGAAGGAGTAAATGCACTAATAATCCCTGCAAAGCCGCTAGGAGGCCTCCTGGCACCTGATCATAGCTGCATCTGTCTTGCAGTTATTATTATTTATCAAGTGGCACTTTGGACCTGGCATACAGAACAGGATAAAGAAGGGCCCTGAAGAGCTGACAGTCTGCCCGTGGAAACAGATATTAATCCCGTCATCAGGCTGATAACTGTGTAATTATAAACTGAGATAAGTGTTAGGAAAGGAGATCATGGACAATTTCTTTTTCTCTTTGGTTCTGTCTAGGCAGTTCAGATAATCCCAGAGAGCTGGGTTCCATGGACTAGTGGGCTGGGAGGGGCTCTGGTTTGGGACGATGGTTCTAGCCAGTGAAGTCTCTATCTGAAGATAGGGCCTCTCACTAATCTGGAAGCTTGCCATTTCAGCTGGTCTGGCTGGCAAAGGGGGTCCTGAGATTCACATATCTCTACTCTCTGATACTAGGGTTACAGGTGCCCGCAACCACACCTACATTGTTATGTGGGTGCTGCTAGGCATTTGTGCTCACATCCTAAGCTTGCATAGTAAATATCCTTATCCACTGAGCCATCTCTCTTGCCTCCCAAATCTCCTTTCTATCTGAGGTCAGGGCAGGGAAGGAGCTGCCAGAAGCATGCCAGCCATAGGAGTTTGCAGCCTTCACCAGACCCTTCCAACCACAGCTCCCCTGTGGTAGTTTGCCTTTGGCCACTGTGAGAAAATAGTTGATAACAGGTAGTCAGCATTAAGGCAAGTGTGGTGGTAGACACCCGTAATCTCAGTGCTTGGGAGGCTGAGGCGAGAGCCACTTCCTGGGCTGCATGGCAAGACATTTTCTGGGGAAACCAAGAACTGGACACACAGCTTTGGAGGTTGAGAGGATGAAGCAGTGAGGGGCCGGGGGATGAGTCTACAGTAGGGTATTTGCCAGGATTCACCAGTGCAGGGCCGGAGGTGTAGCTCAGCTGTAGACTGCCTATCTAGCCTTCCAAGGCCAGCACTGCAATGAAAAACAAAGAGAGAAATAGCAAAAATGGAAAGGAGGAAAGAGAGCCACTGCAAAAATGTCAAGGAAGGATATTGTATTTTGTTTTCTTCTGGGTCACAGCATCATTGGCCCTGTGGCTTTGGGTCTGTGGTGATGCTATGCTTCAAGGTGATACCATGTGGGAGAGGGGGCCTGTGCCCCTCATGGCCTCCAAGAAGCAAAGACAGGACTGGGAAGAGCTGGGTCCTGATAGCCCCCCCAAGGACAAGGACATGCCCTCAATGATCTTGCTTCCTTCTTCTGGGCCCTGACTTCTCCCAAATAGCACTATGGGCTGGCAATCCAGTCTTTGACACATGGCCTCTGGGAGACATTCAAGATCCAATGGCAGCACCCACTCATGCTATGAAAACAGTGTGGGTTCCAGTTCCATGTGGGCATAGGAATTTTATTGTGGTGC
Organism: Rhizomys pruinosus; assembly: GCA_009823505.1. Taxonomy (NCBI): domain Eukaryota; kingdom Metazoa; phylum Chordata; class Mammalia; order Rodentia; family Spalacidae; genus Rhizomys; species Rhizomys pruinosus. The sequence goes on from VZQC01007840.1 coordinate 756,598, forward strand.
TGGGCTTGGAATGTTATTAATTGAGATGGGAAGGCACATGGATTTCTCAGAAGTGGAGAAGAGAGAGACAGACCCCTCAAGAACAGAGGAGATACATCACAGAACACTGTATCCAAGGAGTAATTTGTACAACTGTGGTTGACAACACTGTATCCCAGGGTTAACTTGCATAACTATGGTTGGCAAGAGTGTATCCTACTAGACGACAGTGTGTCCCAGCCTTAACTCAAATGACTGTGATTGACAGCAATGTGTCCCAGGGTTAACTCACATAACTGTGGTTGATAACAACTCAGTGTTTCAAAATAGCTAATACAGATACTACTGAAATGATAAATTTGTTGCCTTAATTTCCTCATTACATATTCCTTATATGAACTGCAATGTTTCACTGCACCCATAAATATGCACAATTTCTGTCACTTCAGAAGAAATAA
>VZQC01007840.1:757319-768152 GCA_009823505.1 Rhizomys pruinosus
GGCTGATAACTGTGTAATTATAAACTGAGATAAGTGTTAGGAAAGGAGATCATGGACAATTTCTTTTTCTCTTTGGTTCTGTCTAGGCAGTTCAGATAATCCCAGAGAGCTGGGTTCCATGGACTAGTGGGCTGGGAGGGGCTCTGGTTTGGGACGATGGTTCTAGCCAGTGAAGTCTCTATCTGAAGATAGGGCCTCTCACTAATCTGGAAGCTTGCCATTTCAGCTGGTCTGGCTGGCAAAGGGGGTCCTGAGATTCACATATCTCTACTCTCTGATACTAGGGTTACAGGTGCCCGCAACCACACCTACCTTGTTATGTGGGTGCTGCTAGGCATTTGTGCTCACATCCTAAGCTTGCATAGTAAATATCCTTATCCACTGAGCCATCTCTCTTGCCTCCCAAATCTCCTTTCTATCTGAGGTCAGGGCAGGGAAGGAGCTGCCAGAAGCATGCCAGCCATAGGAGTTTGCAGCCTTCACCAGACCCTTCCAACCACAGCTCCCCTGTGGTAGTTTGCCTTTGGCCACTGTGAGAAAATAGTTGATAACAGGTAGTCAGCATTAAGGCAAGTGTGGTGGTAGACACCCGTAATCTCAGTGCTTGGGAGGCTGAGGCGAGAGCCACTTCCTGGGCTGCATGGCAAGACATTTTCTGGGGAAACCAAGAACTGGACACACAGCTTTGGAGGTTGAGAGGATGAAGCAGTGAGGGGCTGGGGGATGAGTCTACAGTAGGGTATTTGCCAGGATTCACCAGTGCAGGGCCGGAGGTGTAGCTCAGCTGTAGACTGCCTATCTAGCCTTCCAAGGCCAGCACTGCAATGAAAAACAAAGAGAGAAATAGCAAAAATGGAAAGGAGGAAAGAGAGCCATTGCAAAAATGTCAAGGAAGGATATTGTATTTTGTTTTCTTCTGGGTCACAGCATCATTGGCCCTGTGGCTTTGGGTCTGTGGTGATGCTATGCTTCAAAGTGATACCATGTGGGAGAGGGGGCCTGTGCCCCTCATGGCCTCCAAGAAGCAAAGACAGGACTGGGAAGAGCTGGGTCCTGATAGCCCTCCCAAGGACAAGGACATGCCCTCAATGATCTTGCTTCCTTCTTCTGGGCCCTGACTTCTCCCAAATAGCACTAAGGGCTGGCAATCCAGTCTTTGACACATGGCCTCTGGGAGACATTCAAGATCCAATGGCAGCACCCACTCATGCTATGAAAACAGTGTGGGTTCCAGTTCCATGTGGGCATAGGAATTTTATTGTGGTGCTGGGCTTGGAATGTTATTAATTGAGATGGGAAGGCACATGGATTTCTCAGAAGTGGAGAAGAGAGAGACAGACCCCTCAAGAACAGAGGAGATACATCACAGAACACTGTATCCAAGGAGTAATTTGTACAACTGTGGTTGACAACACTGTATCCCAGGGTTAACTTGCATAACTATGGTTGGCAAGAGTGTATCCTACTAGACGACAGTGTGTCCCAGCCTTAACTCAAATGACTGTGATTGACAGCAATGTGTCCCAGGGTTAACTCACATAACTGTGGTTGATAACAACTCAGTGTTTCAAAATAGCTAATACAGATACTACTGAAATGATAAATTTGTTGCCTTAATTTCCTCATTACATATTCCTTATATGAACTGCAATGTTTCACTGCACCCATAAATATGCACAATTTCTGTCACTTCAGAAGAAATAAGATTTTGTACTCTTTTGAAGTGAAGGAAAATAAAGTCTTCTTTTTAAATATTTGTTACTTTTATTTTATATGTATGAATGTATTGCCTGCATGTGTGTAAGTACATCTGTGTTATGCAATGCCCAAAGAGGTCAGAAGAGAGCGTTATATTCTCCTGGAACTGAAGATATGGATGGCTGTTATCTGCTAGGTGGGTGCTGGGAATCGAACCTGGGTCCTCTGCAAGAGCAGCCAGTGCTTGTAACCACTGAGCCATCTCTCCAGCCCCCAATAGAGGCTTCTTGAAATGAGTACACTTCCTGTTTTATTTTGTTTGCTTGCCTTTTTCTTTTTTTTTTTTTTTTGAGACAAGGCCTCATGTAGCCCAGAATGGTATCAAACTTGCTATGTAGCTGAGGTTGGACTTGAACTCCGTCTGTTTGTCTCCATCTCCTCAGTGCTGGCATTTTAGGTGTATGCCATCATGCTTGGCCTTCCCATCTTTTCTTTTCTTTTTTTTTGTCGTATCTTCGTTTCTTGTGTTTTTTTTTTTTTTTTTTTTTTTTTGCTATTTTCTTTTTTTTTTTTTTTTTTTTTTATTCCCAGCTGGCCTGTTGCTCTCTCTGTAGACCAGGCTGGCCTTGAACTCTGCCCCCGCCCATGGGGTCTTCAACAAGGACCCAAGGAGAAGGTAAACTCTGAATGAGACAAACCAGACACAAAGGAAGGAGGCCAAGACAAAGATCTGATCAGGTCTCAAAGTTTATTTTTGTAAGGCAGATTATATAGAAGCAGGAGGAGGAAACAGCCCAGCTGGCACAGTTCGAGGCCTTTAGGTTGCTAGGACGCCCAACTGCCCATTGTGTTCTGGGGAAGGTTATGGGTGAGTGAATTCCCAAGAAGAAGCAGGGCGCTCCAGCCAAACGAGGCATAGCATCCTAATAAGTAAACTACAAGCTTGGGCAGTTGCCTTGTGCTAGATGGATGAGGCTTGGAGAAACAGAAAACTAAGTTAACCCTAGATAGCTGTGGCAAGACCGTTGCTTGCTGGCCATGGCTCCAAACATCTCCTCCCTTTTTTATACAAAAAGAGAGGGAGCCCCACTTGTACTGGTGGGCTTTAACCAATTGGGGGAGAAGGGACCTGGCTCCTCCAAGATAATATCGTCGGCCCTTGATACCTTTTGTGAAGGGGAGGAAGGGCGTCTTGGCAATTTATTTTTTGATATCAACCTCCATGTAAGCCAGGTATTCTCTCATGGAATTCAGAGGCGGTTCGTAGACCTTCCCTTGTGGTGCTTAGCCTTGCACCCACATTGGTGCCCATATCGCACTCCATTGTGGGAGTCAATATGCATTGGTCTGAATCCCATGCAGTTTTTAAAGGAGTGGAGTCATTTGGCCTCACTAACGTCAGTCTGTCTAATTTAAGCTGAAAGATATGGCCTGTGGGAACTCAGGTAAGGGGAAAAAGTCATAAAATTGACAGTCTCTGGAGGAAATGGACACCCGTATGTCCCTTGGAATTCTGAGAAACTCAGACCTAACATTCCTGTCTTTTGATTATAGGGGAATGGGACGTTGTTCTTTTCTGTATATGCCTTCAGAGCTGAGGAGGGACGAAGTCTTGAGGGAACAAGTGTCAGGCTGGAGGCGATAGAATATGGTCTCCCATCTTGGCTGTTTTATTTGTCAGGTATTTTGGTCCAGATTAGTAATGGCCAGTAGTTAGTGAACATTTTCCCTGCAACTGAAAAGACAGGCTGGTTAAGTCTTATGTGAGTGTACAGACTTCACAGTACCAATAGGAGGCCTAGTGGGTACATTAGTGATTTGGAGGGTCCCTGTCTAGAGTTTCTAGAGGAAGAGAGGACCTATACTTTATTAGCACTCGGGGCTCCAAAATGAGAGCCAACTAAACCATGACCTGTTTTTGAGTTAATTTTTAAGCACAGTAGACTTTTTTTCTATCTCATTGGGTTATTTCTTTGTCGATAGTATTCCTGTTGCGGGTGTTTAGAACCACACGATTAGCTATAAATTAAATTTGTTTTGGTGTTAATGTTAGTTGAGTTTCTGGTCCTTTAGGGTCACTCATGCTTTGTGCCTGGCTCTTTTTACCAGTTCCATCTACATGGAGGACAAAGTCAGGTCTTGCGTGACCAGAGCTTCCCTTTGAAGCTTGAGATACTTCTCTTATATACTGACTTTTTTCTTTGGACTGGACACTGGCTGGAAGAAGTCCTTTTAGGTGAGTTTTCAAGACCTCCCTGGCCTGGAATGAGTGGTGACCACTGCCACAGGACATGTACAAAGAAAAAAAAAAAAAAAAACTGCCAATGTAGGACCTAGGACTTAAGTCAACCTCAGAGGGTAGGGCCAAAATATTGTCCCTTTAAATCCCTTTTTCCAAATTAGATTGGAGCCCCAGAGATATGGTTGTTAAACCTTCAAGAGGGTCAGTTGAATGTTTTCTATGTAACACATAAATAAACTTTGAACATTGACTTAAATATTTTTTATAAAATTTTATAGTGTTGTACAACATTCTGACTAATAGTGAAAGCTAGTGACAGGAGCCTGAAGGTAGTAACTGTAGCAAATGCTAGGAAGGGATGCTGCTTAATGGCTTGGGTTGTTGGCTCATTTCCAGCAGATTGTAACACTATAGAAATTCTGGCCTCAGAGTGGCATGCCACAATGGGTTTAGCCAGTGCCAATGAAGGGCAATTATTGAGGTTTTACTCAGAGGTGTGTCAGTGGCATTAACTATCATTAATGCACTAAAACTGTTCTTTACTAGTCCAGGAAACAAACTCAAGATAATAAAGGGGCTAAAAGCAATACCTTCTGGGACTATCTTAAATGATGGCTATGTTACTTGTCCCCAGTTTTTGAATTACAGCTTTGAGAAGATAAAGGAGGGGAGGGCATTAACACATACATACAGAAGGCAGGAAATGTTTAAATCAAGCTCACCAGAATTGGTTTTATTCAGACTGTTCTCATGCGGTCCCCAGAAATGAAACCTAATATTTCTTAAAAATAGTTAAAGTAACATATCAAATATAAAGTGATATATAGGAGAGTTACGAAGTTAATGTCAACAGGAGTCATAAAAACATGCAAGGAAATTAAAGCTAGATCTGTACACATTTAAAAAAACAAAGTATGTTTCACTTTAAGTGCAAAATAGAGTTTATATTCCTTACCAAGTGATCTTTACTAAATGTTTATTTTATTAATCTATTGTATCTATAGGGTGTTAATACTTTGTTTATAATTTTTGTTAACTGTAGCATTTCGTAAGCAAACCAGAATAAACACACTTTTACACAGATGTTACCTATGGTAATCTTTTAAAGACCTAACGTTCCCCCAATTTTATATTGTTATTGCCCATAGTCAAAAGCACTGCCCAAGGCTGATAAGTTATTAAGTCAATAAGTTTATGTTCACACAATGTGCGTGTTTTCAAAACACTTCAATACCTTACATACATGTTTTTTTTTACGCTTATTTTAAATTTTAACTGATCAAAGGGGGGACGACGTGTAAAGAAACAAACAAAACTTCCATATCCAAAGTGGAATTTAAACCTTTATAGGGCAGTTTGAACCTCTGAAATTCAAATGACCTATTTAGTAATCAGGTCTAAGACAATTTTTAAAATTTTGAATAACTTTTATTTCACCCTTGAATATCAAACTGATTGGTAGTCATAAAAATCAATTTTTATAGACTGTCCACCTGTTGCATAGCATCTGAGATCTCAGCCGTGGAACACTGTTTTGTATGTTTATAACTCACATTAATAGAACTTCTGAAAAATCTTGTAACGTACTTTTACCCCCACCAATTCATACACAGGTTTACATTTAGTTTTGGTGATGGCAATTTATAAAAGTTGTACTGAACAGAGGCACAGACATACATTGTTATCATACACAGACATACACACATTGGAGAAAACACCATATACTGTCCATCAATGGTCTGATAGATTCCTAATATGTTGTAAGTTTATTACAGAGTTGTTTACAGTATCATCCACATAGATAGGCAATTTATCCATACATTTATACAAGAGATTTTTATCCTAGTGTTTGTATTGAACACACTCCCATACCTTGATTCCTTAGAGATGTCAATTAAAGCATACAGTCCCAATCGCATTCTCAAGGCTGAGGAGGCTAATACAGTTTTTCTATCCATGATGTCATTGATGCTTTACACCTTTAGTTTTAAACCATGCACTTATTGAAATATTTTAACAAGTGATGAAAAACAGAATTATATATTCAGTTTGTACTGAAGGCTAGCCATAACTGAAGTTACAATACAATAATTAAAGACAATTTAACCAAGGAAGAAGCTAAAGAATAAAGTGTCAGAAAGCATTCATTCCTACCAAGGCAGTACAAAACCAAGACAATTAAGCAATGAATAATTCCAAAAAACATTTTAGACTGTTTCATTGGAGGGAAGAATTTACAGTTCACAGGTATCCAGGGGAAGCCATGTGTCACTGTTTATGGTGGCACAGCTGTCAAAAACCTGGCTAAGTAGAAGAAAAGAAAACAAATATCTGGAAAATAGCTTGAAAGGAAACTGAAGTTAGAATACCTGCAACTTTAAAACAGTTTAATTTAGAGGTCAAATCCAGTCTTAACAGATAACAAATAAAACCTTTAGATAACCAGTTTAGAGTTTTTTTTTGTAGGAACTTAGGAACCCGGGTTCAAATTAGGCCGTTAAAAAAGTTTAAGAGGCATGCCAAAAATAAAGTTAATTTATGTGCACAATACAGAATAAAAGAATTTTAAAGTGGCCACTTTTAACAGAAATCAACACAGAAGAACACAGATGACAAAAATCTTAGACACATGGGAGAACAGTTAACACACAGACAGCTTGTACAGACATATGACTTGATATAATGAGAGATTTTCCTTTTTTTTAAAAATCTCATACAATAACTTGATGTCAAGGTACAGAAAGTTTTCAGTTTTCTGGCCTACTTGGCTGTGTAGGGCTGTGGAACCATTAATTTTTCATTGTCACATTTACACACAATCATTTAGAGTTTAAGACATTTCTTAGTTAACTCCATTAAAACACTTTTGTACTCAAAGCCACCAAATGTTGGATTGATTCACTAAATGCCTGTTCCACCTTAACTAACAGTTATGTTAAGGAGGGCCAGCTGCCTGGCATTTTACTATGATGGATTTTGTATTTCTAGGGGAGTGGAGCAGCAACAGCTCTAGCTGCTTGGAGCTTGCAGCATGGGCCCTTTGTGTGCATGCTTGCCTGTACAGGAGAGAGGGGAGACTCTTCCAAGCCTTAAGGGCAGTGTGTTAAATTTGTGTGAGTAGTCCAGGAGAGAATTTTTTAACCCTTGTATAAACAATTCATGCTTACTGAGTGTTTGTCCCATAGTTCCTTCTTTCTCGAGGAACTTTTACTGAACTCTCTTTCTTAACCCTTTCCTTGTGCCTTGAGGGTCCAGCAACCCTATTATAAATCAAAATGGGTTTGTCCTATGCTCCCTTGCCGAGCTATGTTTCAAGCTCCATTTCCTGAGCTTGCGCCGCTCCACTCACCTCCTGTGATCTGGACTACAGGCGGGTTACTTCTGCAGCGATCACCATCCGTGACGTACTACAGGCCAGCACCTGCAGCGGTCATATAAATGAAAGTAGGACGCATCCTCTCTATGATGAGCGGCATTCAGATCAGCTCTTGTACCTCGAGCCCCACACTTGGGCGCCACTTGCCCCCACCTGCGGGGTCTTCAACAAGGACCCAAGGAGAGAGTAACCTGAATGAGACAAACCAGACACAAAGGAAGGAGACCAAGACAAAGATCTAATCAAGGTCTCAAAGTTTTTTTTTGTAAGGCAGTTTATATAGAAGCAGGAGGAGGAAACAGCCCAGCTGGCACAGTTCGAGGCCTTTAGGTTGCTAGGACGCCCAACTGCCCATTGTCCTCTGGGGAAGGTTATGGGTGGGTGAATTCCCAAGAAGAAGCAGGGTGCTCCAGCCAAACGGGGCATGAAGTTCTAATAAGTTAACTATAAGCTTGGGCAGTTGCCTAGTGCTAAATAAATGAGCCTTGGAGAAACAGAAACCTAAGTTAAGCCTAGATAGCTGTGGCAAGACCGTTGCCTGCTGGCCATGGCTCCAAACAGAACTCACAGAGATCCTTCTGCCTTGGTCTCCTGAGTGCTGGGATTAAAGGCATGCACTACCACGCCTGGCCCATTTTTTTTTTTTTTTTTTTTCTTTTTTTTTTGGTCTTTTCAAGACAGGGTCTCCCTGTAGCTGTAGCTGTCCTGGAACTTACTCTGTAGACCAGGCTGGCCTTGAACTCACAGAGATCCGCCCACTTCTGCCTCCCAGGTGCTAGGATTAAAGGCGTGCGCCACCACTCCCGGCACCATCTCTTCTAAAAACACATGTAAAGCCAGGTAAGGTGGTACATGCCTTTAATCCCAGCAGTCAGGAGGTAGATGTCTATGAATCTGGTCTACATAACAAGTTCCAGGACAGAACTGATGGTGATTTGGGCTTGCCAAGGAGGAGCCTATAAACATGACATCTTTCAGCCTAATAAAGAATAAAAAGTCATAAGCTGGGGGCTGGAGAGATAGCCTAGCGGTTAAGAGCACCGACTGCTCTTGCAGAGGACCAGGGTTCGATCCCCAGCATCCACATGGCGGCTGAGAACCGTCTGTGACTCCAATTCCAGGAGAACTCTAGTTCCAGGGGAATCCGAGACCCTCTTCTGACCTCCGCGGCATTGCACGACACGGGTGCACAAACCTACATGCAGACAGTATGTTCATACACATTCAAAAATAAATAAAATTTAAAAAAATTAAAAAAAATCATAAGCTGAAGATGCTAAACCCTATGATATATGTGGCATGCATATATGCATATTTTGGAGTGATGCATATTGGAAGGAATAACAACAAGAAGATTGGGTGGGTCAAAGAACTGACTGAAACGGTGAACTTCTGCTCGAAACAGTAAACTTCTGCGTTGAGAATTTTGAGAGAGACTGAGAAAAAGATGAAAAATGTGTTTGGCAGAATGCATGAGCTCTGGTGGGGTGGGGAGGTAGGGAGGGGGGGCAAGTATCTAGATTTGATTTGAAATTTCATATGAAATGCACAAAGCTTCAACAAAAATTGGCTTTGGAAAAAAAAAAAAAGTTCCAGGCCAGCCAGAGCTACATAGTGAGAACATCTAAACAGACAGACAGACAAGCAAACATTTTAAGCCTTTCTGGGGCTGGGAAGAGGGCTCAGTCCGTACAGTGCTTGCCGTGTATGGCAGCAAATGTTTGTAATTCCAACACTGCAGAGGTAGAGAGAGGTGGATTCCTTGGCTTGCTGTCCAGCCATCCTAGCTTACGTGGTGAGTCTCAGGCCACTAAGAGTGAGTGAGTATGCTCATCCATCAAGCCAGAACAGAAGAGGCAGAGGAGGGGGGCATCTGCCCATTTCTCTCCTGGCTAACTCCAGTCTTCTTCCCTTACTGGGCCTTGTATTCTCAGCTTCGGGTTCCTAGCCTTGGGGCCAGGCTCCAGCTTGTAGATAGACCATCATGGGACTTCTCAGCACATATATTATCTGAGCCTATTCTTCGCTTGACTTTCTCTGTATATAATGTACGTCCTGTTGGCTCATACTCTTCTGGGTAGTCCTGACCATTCTGTTACTGGGGATCCAATGTTCTCTAGTGGGTTCTTAGTCTTGTTACAGGAAGCTGAGGTAAAGGACTAGCCGACCACACACAGAGAAAGGACCAAAAGATTCATGCGGCATAGTTAGGAAAGCTTATTCACACCAGCGGACCCAGCAGAAGTTCTTCCCAAAGACATTGTACCCTGAGTTATGTCCTTCAAAAGAACGAATAGGTCTGTCCCTGTTATTCTTTAACTGTCACAGAATTACAGCCTACGTGATTATCAGCACAGATGCTTCCAGGCCCTAAGACCATTGAAGGAAATTGCTTCTCCAGACATGTTTACAGAGGCAGATATCTAGGGCAAGAGTTAAGATATTTTTTAAGGGGCTGGACAAATGGCTCAGCAGTTAAAGATGCTGGCTGCTCTTGCAGAGGACCTGGGTTCAGTTCCCAGCATGCACAGGGTAACTAAAAACTGCCTGTAACTCCAGTTCCAGGGGATCCAATGCCTGGTTCTGACTTCTGTAGGTATGGCATGACACAGGTGCACTTATATACATATGTGCAGGCAGTATACACATACATACATAAAAATAATAAATAAAATATTTTTTAAGGTTCTGGAGAAATAGCTCAAGTAGTGGCTGCTGGGGCTGGAGAGATGGCCTAGTGGTTAAGAGCGATGAATGCTCTTACAGAGGACCCGGGTTCTATCCCCAGCACCCGCATGGTGGCTGAGAACCATCTTTAACCCCAGTTCCAGGGGAATCTGACACCCTCTTCTGACCTCTGCAGCATTGCAAGACACAGGTGCACAAACCTACATGCAGACAGTACTTGCATACACATAAAAAAATAAATAAAATAAAAAAAAAACAACAACAAAAAGTACTGGCTGCTCTTGCAGAGGACCTGGGCTTGATTTTCAGCGCCCACGTGGTGCTGACAACCATCTGTAACTCCGGTTTTGGGGCTCTGACGTTCTCTTCTAGCCTCCATGTGCACTGCACTACACAGATGCACTCACACCCATCCAGGTAAAACACCCGTGCACACAAAAATATTTAAAACTGCTGGGCCTGGTGGTGCGAGCCTTTAATCCCAGGAGGGATTAATCTCAGGAGGCAGAGGTAGGCAGGTCTCTGTGAGTTCAGGGCCAGCCTGGTCTACATAGCGAACTCCAGGCCATCTGGGACTAAAGGGAGACCCTGTCTCAAAAGTACAAAAACAAAAAACAAAGCGAAACAACAAAAAAAAACCTTAAAAGTTAAAAGTTAAAACTTAAAAAAAAAAATCAGGCTTGGTGGTAAATGCCTTTAATCCCAGCCACTCCTGAGGCAGAGGCAGGCAGATCTCTGTAAGATGGAACCCAGGACAGCTAGGGCTATAGGGAAACCCTGTCTCGAAAACAAAACAAAACAAAACAAAACAAAACAAAACAAAACAAAA
>VZQC01007840.1:770681-796766 GCA_009823505.1 Rhizomys pruinosus
AAACAAACAAACAAACAAACAAACAAACACAAAAACAAAACCAAAAAAAAAAAAAAGAAAAATTAGGGGAGGGGAAACCACTAAAATCCTTAACACCTAAGCCCTTGGGAAGGGGGGTGGGGATGTTGGATTCCCCATTTCTGGGTCCCCTCTCCACTGTGGAGAGCTTCATCTTCACGTATGAGTGTGAATATGTATTCGTGATTTTTTATGTGTGTGGATATGATTCTTTCTCTTTCAATAAAACTTTGTTTGCCTGTTGCTCTCTGCCGCTCTGAGATTTTTCCTGCCTTCTTAATTCTGAGAAAATGAACCCATCAATACCACTAGACTAATAATAATGCCAACTGCAACCATTATAATTTCTTTTTTTTATTAATTTTATTTATTTCTGTATGTGCATGAATGTACTGTCTGCATGCAAGTCTGTGCACCCATGTCGTGCAATGCCGCGGAGGTCAGAAGAGGGTGTCAGATTCCCCTGGAACTGGAGTTCTCCTAGAATTGGAGTTTCAGACGGCTCTCGGCCGCCATGTGGGTGCTGGGGATCGAACCCGGGTCCTCTGCAAGAGCGTCGGTGCTCCTAACCGCTAGGCCATCCCCCCCATTATTTTTGGGCTGGAGAGATGGCTCAGCACTTAGTGCCGACTGCTCTTGTAGAGGACCTGGGTTTGATTCTCAGCACCCACATAGCAGCTAAGAATTGTCTTTAACTCCATTCCAGGGGAATCCGATGCCCTCTTCTGACCTCCACGGCATTGCACGACACGGGTGCACCAACCTCATGCAGACAGTACACTCATACACATAAAAAATAATAATATTTATTTTCTTTTGAGACAGGGCCTCACCTTGCAGTTCTGGCTGGCCTGGAACACTATGTGTAGACCAGGCTGGCCTCAAACTCACAGAAATCCACCTGCCCACTTCTGGCTCCCAAATGCTGGGATTAAAGGCGTGTACCACCACACCCAGCTCTTACCAGCCCTGTGAAAGGGCACTGTGTTTTCCTTTTCACCTGAAGATGTAAACAAGACCCTGAGAGGACTCGGCCTGCAAAGTACTGCTACTGGACCATGAGGACCTGAATTCATTTCTTAAAATCTACTGTCAAAACACAGCTGGGCATAGGTGCGGGGGTGGGAGGGTGACTCAGGGGATAACAGCTGGGCATAGGTGCTGGGGGCATGGCTCAGGGGATACAGCACTTGCTGTACAGCCATGAACATCAGAGTTCAGATCCTCAGCACCCACATGAACGTCGGCTGGGGGTGGCAGCCCACCTGTAATTCCAGCCCTCAGAAGGCAGAGGCAGGAGATCCCTGGAGCAAGCTGGCTGGCCAGACCCACCCAGGTCACAAGCTCCGCTTTCAGCAGAGAGACCCTGCCTCAGTGAAGAAAGCAGAGAACAGTAGAGTCTCCAGGTGGGTGCCAGTCTCGGGCCTCTACACACACGCACACACATGTGCACATGCACAAGTGTGCCCACACCCGTGCATACCACAAACATACGCATGCAAAATGAAAGGTTTTGGGGACTGACAAGATGGCTCCGAGGGAAAAAGCACCTGCCACCAAGCTTGAGGACCTGAGTTTGATCCCTGAGTTTGATCCCTGGGACCCACATAGTGGAAGGAGAGAATCAACATCTGACCTCCATATAGGAGCCATGGCACTCAGACGGCTAAATACTGATAGATGATAGATGGATAGATGATAGATGATAGATGATAGATAGAGAGAGAGATAGACAGATGGAGAGAGACAGATGGATGAATGGATAGATGGATGGATGGATGGATGGAGAGAGATAGACAGATAGATGATAGATGGATAGATAGACAGATAGATAGACAGATGGAGAGAGACAGACGGATGGATGGATGGATGGATGGAGAGACAGATAGATGGATGGATGGACAGATGGATGGATGGATGGATAGATGGATGGAGAGAGACAGACAGATAGATGATAGATAGATAGATAGACAGATGGAGAGAGACAGATGGATGGATGGATGGATGGAGAGACAGATAGATGGATGGACAGATGGATGGATGGATAGATGGATGGAGAGAGATAGACAGATAGATGATAGATAGATAGATAGATGGAGAGAGATGGATGGATGGATGGATGGATCGGTGGATGGATATACAGACAGGTAGATGGATGGAGACAGATGATAGATGGATAGAAGGATAGATAGATAGATAGATAGATAGATAGATAGATAGATAGATAGACAGATGGAGAGGGATGATGGATTGATGGATAGATAGATGGAGATAGACAGATAGATGATAGAAAATAGACAGATGGATAGAGATGGATGGATGGATGGACGGATGGATGGTTGGATGGATATACAAAGAGATGGATGGATGGATACATAGAGACAAATGGATGGTGGATGGATAGATGGATAGATAGACAGACAGATAGATAGAGATAGACAGGCAGACAGTTAGTGTGCTGGATAGCTTTAGGGTCAACTTGACACACCTGGGTTGAAGAAGCCTCAGCTGGGGAATTGGCTTCAGTGGACTGGCCTAGGGCCACCTGTGTGGAGTATTTTCTTGATTGTTGAGTGATGTGGGAAGGCCCAGCCCATTGTGGGTGGTGCCACCCCTGGGTAGGTGGTTCTGTACTGTATAAAAAAGCAGTTGAGCATGGGCCAGGGGAGCAAGCCAATAAGCAGCATTCCTCCACAGCCTGTGCTTCAGCTCCTGCCTCCAGGTTCCTGCCTTGGGCTCCCTAAGTGGTGAACTGTGAGCCAGGAGCTGGGAGCCAAATAAACCCTTTCCTTCCCATGTTGGTATTGGCCAGAGTGTTTTGTCTCAGCAATCTAAGAGAAACTAGAACAGAAATATAGATAGATACAGAGACAGGGAGAGAGACAGAGACAGAAAGAGATATAGAGACAGAGAGACATAAATTAATGCAATAAAAAATCGCATCTCATGAGTCTGACCTACAATTGTCAATATTTAGAAACACTTAGAACTTCTCTACTCTTTTTTTTTTTTTTTTTGAGACTGGGACTCATGCATCGCAGGCTATCCTCAAACAGACTACATAGCCAAGGCTGGCCTTGGGCTCCTGACCCTCCTGCCTCCATCTCCCGAGCACTAGGGTTACCAGCAGGCACTGTCATGCCTGGTTCACGTGTTGTTGAGGACAAAACCCAGGGCTTTGCTCATGCTGGGCGGGGACTCTACCTACCAAGCCACATCCCCACCCATGCGGGCCATATTTTGTCTTCTCATATCTTCTCATCTGTAAACAGGTATTTGGGGTGCTTCAACCTCTTGGTTATGTTCTTTTTTTTTTTTTTTTTTTTTTTTGGTCTTTTGAAGACCAGGGTTCTCCCGTAGCCCAGCTGTCCTGGAAGCTTGTGCAGCTCTGCGACCAGGCTGGCCTGTGAACTCACAAAGATCCGCCTGCCTTCTGCCTCCCAAGTTTGCTAGGATTAAAGGCGTGCGCCACTACGGCCCGGCAAGCCATATTTTCAACCTCTTGGTTATGGTAAATAATTCTGCTACGAACCCAGAGATCCAAGGGCTGGCAAGGATGGCTCAGTGGGCAAAGGTGCTTGCCACCAGACCTGAGTTTGACCCCAGGAATCCACATGGTAGAAGGAGAGAAATGACCTATGTCAGTTGTCCTTTGACCCCCACACATGTGCCACGACACAAACGCACCCACGAATGTAACAAAAAATTAAATATCTGTTTGAATCCCCGATGTCAATTATTTTGGGTCTTCACCCAGACTTTTGAATTGCTGGGATCATGTGGTAGTTCTATTCTGGGTTAGAATTTGATGTATGAACTTTCTTTGAGTCAGTCAATGACTCACGTTGAGAGCGGCCCAGTGGGGAGCAGCTTTTAAGAGTAAGATGCCGGCTGCCTTTGTTAGCAAGGCATTGTATTCTTGAAAATTGCTGAGAGTGGATTTTAAGTGTTCTCCCGCAAGAAAATGATTAGAGGAGGCGCAGAGCATTAATCACCTCGATTTAGTCATTCCCAAACGTTACAGATTTCAAAATGTCATGCTGTAGACCATACATATATACAACTTTTATGTATCAATTAAAAATCAATTGATTAAAGCTGACTGCGGGTGCATACCTGTAATCTCAGCTCTTGGGGGCAGAGGAACAAGGATTGTCACAAGTGGGAGGCCAGCCTAGTCTACATAGTGAGTTCTAGGCCACAGCCCACAGTGAGGCCCCTCTCATCTCAATGTCAGTCAAAAACAAACAAAAAACCCCAAACCCAACAAAACCCAGAAAAACAAAACAAAACAAAGAAAGTTTAAAAATATTTTAATTTATTATTTTAATTTTATGTGTATGAGAGTCTTGCCTACCTATGGTAGGTGCACCCATGTCTTGCAATGTCCGCAGAAGTCAAAAGAGGACATCACGGGGCTGGAGAGATGGCTCAGAGGTTAAGAGCATTGACTGTCTTGCAGAGGACCCAGGTCGATTCCCAGCATCCATATGACGGCTAAGAACCGGCTTTAACTCCAGTTCTAGGGGAATCTGACCCTCTTCTGACCTCCGCAGCATTGCACAACATGGGTGGCGCCTAACCTACATGCAGACATATCACTTATACACATAAGAAGCTGGGGCTACAGGGAGACCCTGTCTCAAAAGACCCCCCCAAAAAATAATAAGTTAGAGGGGCTGGAGAGATGGCTTAGTGGTTCAAAGCAAACTAACTGCTTTTGCAGAGAACCTGGGTTTGATTCCCAGCACCCACACGGCAGCTTAGAACGGTTTTTAGTGCTGTGCAGAGGCAGGTGGATCTCTGAGTTCAAGCCAGCCTGGTCTGACATAGCAAGTTCACAGGACAGCTGGGGCTAAAAAGACCAAACCAAAAAACCAACCAAAACCAAACAAAACAAGCAAACAACCAAACAAACAAACAAACAAAAGTCAGGGGCTGGAGAATTGCTCAGTGGTTAAAAACTTTGGATGCTCTTACAGTGGACCTGGGTTCTATTCCCAGCAACCCCACAAGGAGCTAACAACTGTCAGTAACTTCATTTCCAGCAGATCTAACTCTCATTTCTGTTCCCCACAGGTATTGAAAGCACTGGTATACTTACATACATGCAGGCCAACACCTGTAATACATAAATTTAAAAAAGAAGAGAAATCATTAATATTAAAAATAATCCAATTTAGGGGTTGGAAAGCTGGCTCTGTGTTTAAGAGGGAGGACTGGTCATGCAGAGGACCTCAGTTCAGTTCCCCATACAGGTGGTTCACAACCATCTGTATCTCCAGCTTCAGAGGATC
This sequence comes from Rhizomys pruinosus, assembly GCA_009823505.1. Lineage (NCBI taxonomy): Eukaryota > Metazoa > Chordata > Mammalia > Rodentia > Spalacidae > Rhizomys > Rhizomys pruinosus. Next base: position 775,997 of record VZQC01007840.1, read on the forward strand.
CAATATCCTCCGACCTGTGCCAGTACACAAGGCATACACAAACACACACATACGTATACATAAAGATTAAAGTATAATTTTTTTTAAATTTTATTTATTTCTATGTGTTGAATGTATTGTTTGCATGCAAGTCTGTGCACCCGTGACGTGCAATGCCGCGGAGGTCAGAAGAGGGCGTCGGACTCCCCTGGAACTGGAGTCTCCGGGAATTGGAGTTTCAGACGGCTTCGTGCCGCCATGTGGTGCTGGGAATCGAACACCGGTCCCTGCAAGAGCGTCGCGCTCCTTAACCGCTAGGCCATCGCTCCAGCCCTAAAGTATAAATATTTAAAATGGCCAACTAAATGTTGTGAGCCCCAAACAAAGAGGATGCTGTCAAAAGCCACATCTTATTTTCTGGTAGGTTAAAGAATAGCCAAACCGTTGCGTAGAAAACAGGAAGGAGCAGAGTGGAGACCTCAGACTGCTTCTCGCGCCGGACAAGCTGGCAGGTTCTTAGTGGAGCAGGCCCAAGGCCGGCCCACTTCCTGACTTTGCTGTGCATGGGAAGGTCACGGCCTGCGTCAAAGGCTGGGAGGTAGGATGCTTCGAGAAGCAAAATGAGGCCGAGTTTCTATAAGAAACAATGATTACATTTTTCTGATACTAGCTTTAAGGCATTGTCATCTTCCTGGCTCCCCCACTCTGCTCCAGCCAGAAACGATCACGGGCACCATCTAGTGGAAGGACACACAGCCACGACCGAGAGACCCTGCTTCTGGAACAACGTCCTTCCAGTTGAGAGACAGCGGCCTGCTCTCGATGAGAGTCTCTCTTCAGGTCATTTAAAGATTCATGCCCAGCCACCCACAAGTAACCATCTTTTTATTTTACTAACAGATTCTGTGGGTCAGGAATTTGAGCAGAGCAGGGCGCACGGTGGATGGAGTATCCACAGAGCCTAGAGTCTCAGTTGGGTCCTGGAATTCTCTGGAATCGTAGAGAAGATTCTTTATTCTGGAGTCTGGTGCTAGGCATAGAGGGCTTCAGGCTGGGGGTCCCAGCTTAGCCCAGGGCTTCCACATGCTACTTTGGCCAGTTTTTTTTTTTATTCCTTCATGTTTTTATTTATTTACTTTTTGTTATTTATATTTAGCCTTTTGGGCAGGGTCTCCCTGCAGGCCCAGCTGGCCTGGAACTCACTATATAGACCAGGCTGGGCTTGAACTCACAGAGATCTGTCTGCTTCTACCTCTGCCTCCAGAGTGCTGGGATTAAAGGTGTACACCACCTTGATTGGCTTATTTATTTATAAATATTTTATTTATTATTTTTATGTGTATGAGTGTATTGTCTGCATATACGCGAGTGCACCTGTCTCATGCAATGCCCACAGATAGTGTCATTCCCCTGAATGGAGTTAAATGGTAGTTAGTTCCCATGTGGGTGCTGGTATGGATTCTGAACCCAGGTCCTCTGAAGAGAAAAAGCAGTTATGCTCTTAACCGTGACATCTTCACTTTATTTTATTTTTATTTTTATTAATTATTATTATTTATTATTATTTTTTTTTGGTCCTTTTGAAGCAGNAGACCAGGCTGGCCTTGAACTCACAAAGATCCGCCTGCCTCTGCCTCCCAAGTGCTAGGATTAAAGGCGTGCGCCACTACGCCCGGCAAGCCATATTTTCAACCTCTTGGTTATGGTAAATAATTCTGCTACGAACCCAGAGATCCAAGGGCTGGCAGGATGGCTCAGTGGGCAAAGGTGCTTGCCACCAGACCTGAGTTTGACCCCAGGAATCCACATGGTAGAAAGAGAGAAATGACCTGTGTCAGTGTCAGTTGTCCTTTGACCCCCACACATGTGCCACGACATGAACGCACCCACGAATGTAACAAAAAATTAAAATATCTGTTTGAATCCCCGATGTCAATTATTTTGGGTCTTCACCCAGACTTTGAATTGCTGGATCATGTGGTAGTTCTATTCTGGGTTAGAATTTGATGTATGAACTTTCTTTGAGTCAGTCAATGACTCACGTTGAGAGCGGCCCAGTGGGGAGCAGCTTTTAAGAGTAAGATGCCGGCTGCCTTTGTTAGCAAGGCATTGTATTCTTGAAAATTGCTGAGAGTGGATTTTAAGTGTTCTCCCGCAAGAAAATGATTAGAGGAGGAGCAGAGCATTAATCACCTCGATTTAGTCATTCCCAAACGTTACAGATTTCAAAATGTCATGCTGTAGACCATACATATATACAACTTTTATGTATCAATTAAAAATCAATTGATTAAAGCTGACTGCGGGTGCATACCTGTAATCTCAGCTCTTGGGGGCAGAGGAACAAGGATTGTCACAAGTGGGAGGCCAGCCTAGTCTACATAGTGAGTTCTAGGCCACAGGCCACAGAGTGAGGCCCTCTCTCAATGTCAATGTCAACAACAACAACAACAATCCCCAAACCCAACAAAACCAGAAAACAACAAAACAAAAACAAAGAAAGTTTAAAATATTTTATTTATTATTTTAATTTTATGTGTATGAGAGTCTTGCCTACCTATGGGTAGGTGCACCCATGTCTTGCAATGTCCGCAGAAGTCAAAAGAGGACATCACGGGGCTGGAGAGATGGCTCAGAGGTTAAGAGCAGTGACTGATCTTGCAGAGGACCCAGGTTCGATTCCCAGCATCCATATGACGGCTAAGAACCGGCTTTAACTCCAGTTCTAGGGGAATCTGACGCCCTCTTCTGACCTCCGCAGCATTGCACAACATGGGTGCGCCTACCTACATGCAGACAATACACTTATACACATAAGAAGCTGGGGCTACAGGGAGACCCTGTCTCAAAAAGACCCCCCCCAAAAAATAATAAGTTAGAGGGGCTGGAGAGATGGCTTAGTGGTTCAAAGCACTAACTGCTTTTGCAGAGAACCTGGGTTTGATTCCCAGCACCCACACGGCAGCTTAGAACGGTTTTTAGTGCTGTGCAGAGGCAGGTGGATCTCTGAGTTCAAGACCAGCCTGGTCTACATAGCAAGTTCCAGGACAGCTGGGGCTACTGGGAGACCCAAACCAAACCAACCAACCAACCAACCAAACAAACAAACAACCAAACAAACAAACAAACAAAAGTCAGGGGGCCGGAAAGATGGCTCAGTGGTTAAAAACTTTGGATGCTCTTACAGTGGACCTGGGTTCTATTCCCAGCACCCACAAGGAGGCTAACAACTGTCAGTAACTTCATTTCCAGCAGATCTAACTCTCATTTCTGTTCCCCACAGGTATTGAAAGCACTGGTATACTTACATACATGCAGGCCACACACCTGTATACATAAAATTAAAAAAGAAGAGAAATCATTAATATTAAAAATAATCCAATTTAGGGGTTGGAAAGCTGGCTCTGTGTTTAAGAGGGAGGACTGGTCATGCAGAGGACCTCAGTTCAGTTCCCCATACAGGTGGTTCACAACCATCTGTATCTCCAGCTGCAGAGGATCCAATATCCTCCGACCTGTGCCAGTACACAAGGCATACACAAACACACACATACGTATACATAAAGATTAAAGTATAATTTTTTTTAAATTTTATTTATTTCCATATGTGTATGAATGTATTGTTTGCATGCAAGTCTGTGCACCCGTGACGTGCAATGCCGCGGAGGTCAGAAGAGGGCGTCGGACTCCCCTGGAACTGGAGTTCTCCTGGAATTGGAGTTTCAGACGGCTCTCGGCCGCCATGTGGGTGCTGGGGATCGAACCCAGGTCCTCTGCAAGAGCGGTCGGCGCAGGGGGGGACGCTCCTTAACCGCGAGGCCTCGCTCCAGCCCTAAAGTATAAATATTTAAAATGGCCAACTAAATGTTGTGAGCCCCAAACAAAGAGGATGCTGTCAAAAGCCACATCTTATTTTCTGGTAGGTTAAAGAATAGCCAAACCGTTGCGTAGAAAACAGGAAGGAGCAGAGTGGAGACCTCAGACTGCTTCTCGCGCCGGACAAGCTGGCAGGTTCTTAGTGGAGCAGGCCCAAGGCCGGCCCACTTCCTGACTTTGCTGTGCATGGGAAGGTCACGGCCTGCGTCAAAGGCTGGGAGGTAGGATGCTTCGAGAAGCAAAATGAGGCCGAGTTTCTATAAGAAACAATGATTACATTTTTCTGATACTAGCTTTAAGGCATTGTCATCTTCCTGGCTCCCCCACTCTGCTCCAGCCAGAAACGATCACGGGCACCATCTAGTGGAAGGACACACAGCCACGACCGAGAGACCCTGCTTCTGGAACAACGTCCTTCCAGTTGAGAGACAGCGGCCTGCTCTCGATGAGAGTCTCTCTTCAGGTCATTTAAAGATTCATGCCCAGCCACCCACAAGTAACCATCTTTTTATTTTACTAACAGATTCTGTGGGTCAGGAATTTGAGCAGAGCAGGGCGCACGGTGGATGGAGTATCCACAGAGCCTAGAGTCTCAGTTGGGTCCTGGAATTCTCTGGAATCGTAGAGAAGATTCTTTAATTCTGGAGTCGTGCTAGGATAGAGGGCTTCAGGCTGGGGGTCCCAGCTTAGCCCAGGGCTTCCACATGCTACTTTGGCCAGTTTTTTTTTTTTATCTTCATGTTTTTATTTATTTACTTTTTGTTATTTATATTTAGCCTTTTGGGCAGGGTCTCCCTGCAGCCCAAGCTGGCCTGGAAACTCACTATATAGACCAGGCTGGGCTTGAACTCACAGAGATCTGCTGCTTCTCCTCTGCCTCCAGAGTGCTGGGATTAGGTGTGCACCACTTGATTGGCTTATTTATTTATAAATATTTTTTTATTTTTATGTGTATGAAGTGTAATTGTCTGCAATACGCGAGTGCACCTGTCTCATGCAATGCCCACAGATAGTGTCATTCCCTGGAATCAGAGTTAATGGTATGTTAGTTCCCATGTGGGTGTGGTATGGATTCTGAACCCAGGTCCTCTGAAGACAAAACCAGTTCTCTTAACCTGACCATTTCCACTTTATTATTATTTTTATATATTATTAATTTTTATTATGTTATTATTATTTTTTTTTGGTCCTTTTGAAGCAGNGAGTGTCAAATTCCCCTGGAATTGGAGTTAAAGATGGTAGTTAGTTCCCATGTGGGTGCTGGGTATGGATTCTGAACCCAGGTCCTCTGCAAGAGCAGCCAGTGCTCTTAACCGCTGAGCCATCTCTCCAGCCCTTATTTTTATTTTTATTATTATTATTATTATTATTATTATTATTTTTTTTTTTGGTCTTTTGAGACAGGGTCTCCCAGTAGTCCCAGCTGGGCTGGTGCTCGCTATGTAGACCAGGCTGTTGTTGCATGAACTCACGGAGATCCGTCTGCCTCTGCCTCCCGAGGGCTGGGATTAAAGGCGTGCCACCACGCCCCACTATTTTTACTTTTAATTGTGTGTGTGTGTGTGTGTGTTTAGGCTCATGTGTGCAATGTCTTCAGAGGCCAGAAGAGGGCGTCAGATCATCTGGATCTAGACTTACAGGCGGGTGTGAGCCAACTGATATGGGTGCTGTGAAGTGAACTGTGATCCTCTGTAAGATACCCTTAACCCATTTCTCCAGTCCCCAAGGCTGGGCTTGATGGTGAGATTCTCCTGCCCCATCTCCCGTGCGTTGGGACTGCAGATACGCACCGCCATGCCCAGCTGCTTCTAGCAATTTTCAAAGGTACAATATGTTGTTATTATTATAACTATAGTCACTGTGTTGTATAGTGAAATATAATTCCGCCTTAAAAAAAGAAGGAAACCCTGTCACTTCGACAACACAGATGCTCCCTGGAGGATGTTCTGTTATGTGGAGCGAGGGAGACAGAGAAAAAGAAACACACATGATGTCATTCAAATATAGAACCTAAAACAGTCAAACTCACGGAGGCTCAGAGTAGAAACGGAGGTTCCAAGAGGCTGGGGCGGTGAAAGAGCTCATGTTTGGGGTTCAAGGGGGACACCGAGTCGGATTGTCTTCTTGAGTAAGAAATTTATTAGAAGAGTTATTAACGCCATGGACAGACAGACAGACAGAAGAACAGCTGGGGCCAGGGTGAAGTGGGGGGAGGGGAGGCTCAGAGGAGAGTTAAGGCCCGAGAGGCGGAGGGGGAGGGGTTGCTACGGAACTCAAAGGAGCCTGCAGCCGGCCATCTTTGACGCGCCTGCAGGCAGCGGAGAAGAAGGTAGGTAGGAGGGGGCCACCAGAAGCCCCTTTGTTGTCTGGAGTCTGGCAATCTCATTTGGAGAGTGAGAAACCCAGGAACTAGGGATTCTGTTACAGGCTGTCAGGAAGGCGCTCACAGGGCCCTTGCCAGTGGGTATTAGGCGGGTGGGTGTTGGACAAAGTTATAGGAGCGCAGGGACGAGGCGCTGCAGAGTCTCTCTTACAAGCTCAGTGTGTAAGAGCACGGGCTGCTCTTGCAGAGAATGGCTTTGGTTCACAGCACCCACAAGATACCTAACAATGATCCATAACTCCAGTTCCAGAGGATCCAGCGCCCTCTTCTGGCCTCCCTGGACACTGCATGCTCATGGTGCACTTGGGTACATGCAGGCAAAGCACTCATACACATAAAATGAACTAAACAAAATCCTTTCTAAAAGAAGAAGGCATTTGTACGTCATTCTGAGGGAAGAAATCTACACACACTGCTAACAGTTTGCTTTTCGTTAACCTTCAGTCTAGATGTCATCCAAATGCCTAGCTCAGGAAGAATTAAAGACTCAGTGGCCTTGGTATTTTCCAGCCCTTCCTTACCATGCTACAGAGGAAAGATAAGGGGTGGGGGGGAAACGACATCTCCATAAACTGCAGAGGCGAGACGACTCCTGACCAGAGAGGCCCAGGACCAGACTTTGGAATGGCGGACTGCCCTCGTGGCCACTCCCTGTACAATCTGCTGGGAGGGATGAGAAGGAAGAGAAGGATCTTCAGGATGCTAATCCACTGTCTTTTCAGATTGCTGACTGTGACTCAGACACAGCTTAAAGATTCAAATTTTTGATTTTATGCATGTGCCGAGCTGCTTACAAAGTATGGAAAATTCCAGGAATAAATGGAGAAGAGATGCTGAGCCTGACATTTTCAGACATCACAGGTCTGCAGAGTCAGGCCACACCCAGGTTATCCACATTTTGGCTTCCAGGTCAGGTGAGCTGAGAAAGGCCTCTTTAACATACATATACATATACATATACATTACATATACATATGTGTGTGTGTGCTGGTGCATGTGTAAGTTTGTGCATGTGGGGGTCAGCCTCTGGGTACTCTTCAGGAGTTGTCCATCTTATTTTTATGTGTAGGAGTGTATTGTCTGTGTATGTAAGTGCACTTGTGTCACGCAACGCCCTCTGAAGTCAGAAGAAAGCATTGAATTCCCCTGGAACTGGAGTTACAGACAGTTGTTAGCTGCCATGTGGGGTTCTGGGAATCAAACCCGGGACCTCTGCAAAAGCAGTCAGTGCTCTTAACCTTGGAGCTGCTGACCATCGCTACAGCCCGGTCTACCTTATTTTGAGGAAGGGTCACTCATTGGGACCTGGGGCTCATTGATTCAACAAGATGAGATGCTCAGCAAGTTCTAAAGATCATTCTGGAGAGAGAACTCTTTTTTGTTTAATTTTTATTATTTACTTATTTATTTAAATTTAGGAGTGTTTTTGCCTGTATGTACACATGCACACCACATGTGTATATTGTCCACAGAGGCCGGAAGGTGTTGGATCCCCAGGAACTACAGTTACTGACAGTTGTTAGCAGCCACATGGGTGCCGGAAGCCAAACCTGGGTCCTGTGCAAGAGCAGCCAGTGCTCTTAACCACCGAGCCATCTTTCTAGGCCCAGGCCTTGAACTCTTGATATCCCTCCAGAATGCTGGGACAACTACAATGTGTGACACTTGGTTTAAACAATTTGACTTCAATGGGGCTTCCTAGTGCCTGGTGTTGGGAGACAGTCCTTCCTGCAGGGTGTGTCCAGAGGGGTTTCTACTGCCTCCTTGCAGTCTCTGTGAGATACATGTAACATAACCTCCGAGTTCTGGCTTTGTAGAAAGCTCACAAATTTGTGTAGCTGGCCAGCTACAACTTCTCACTTCCTTGGTTGGTTTGGATTCGTTTCTTCGTGGTACCCAAACGTAAAACTGTCGAGGTTAGTTGAAAGTTCGAGTTGACTTTTATCAGTTATCTACAGTTGGCCAACACCTCATTCTGAAAGTGCAGTGGCAGTTCGGAGCTTCTCACGGAGGTCACAGGGAGGTCACAGGGAAGCAGAGACCAGGGTGCATAGGTAGGTCACCTCAGTCACTGTCCTAAGCCGGTTAAAGCAGGGGGGGTACTGCCTTATCATGCTGACTCAGCTGGACTGGAATTTCCTGATTCTGGAAAACTGGCCTGTTATAAAGTCCACTTTGCTGACTCGGCCCTTAGCACAGGTGAGTCCACTGTGATTCTGTCTAGTCTCTCCTGGGGCCCCTTAGCAGAAGGCTAGTCCTCAAATGGCAGCCTCCAGTACAATGGCTTTAATTAATAGCAGAAACTTTCTTCTGCATTGGTGGTATGGGCCTGTAATTTCAGCTGAGTGCTTGAGGGAGGAGGAGGAGGAGGAGAGGAGGAGGAGGAGGAGGAGGAGGAGGAGAGGGAGGAGGAGGAGGAGGAGGAGGAGGAGAAGGAGGAGAAGGAGGAGGAGGAGGAGGAAAGGGGGAGGAGGGTGTGGGGGACACATGTCTATAATCCCAGCATTCAGGAGATGGAGGCAGGAAGATTCCAAGTTCAAGATCATCCTTGGCTCCACAGTGAGTTTGAGGTCAGCCTGGAGTGGGGGGGGGGAGGAAGGAGAGAAGGGGAGGAAGAAGGAGAGATAAAAGGGAAGAGAGAGGGAGAGATCTGAGAGAGGCGCCAAGTAGTGTTCTTATAACCTTTGCAAGAGCGCCACCTGGAGGGAGGATGTGGAGACTGCATCGAGAACCTGGAAATGTACAGATGGATCCCCCCAGGATTAAGATGTCCTTAGTGACCAACAGGAGGAGACGCAGCCACAGCACAGGCACAGGGAACAGCAGGGGAGCGACCTGCAGCCTTGTGGGAGAGCAGAAGAGGAGGAGGAGATCAGATGGGAAATAAAGAAATAGCTGACCGTCCTCGCTGCAGCTGCAGGCAGCCTGCCAAAGCCTTTCAATTACTGAGCTGACACCAATTTTTCTCTTGGAGCGGACTAATAAAAAAAAAAATCGCTGAAAGTCTTTATGACCTAAGACGACTATGAAGGTCATTAGACTTGCCATCCACAGCACCCAAAGTCACAGGTAAAGATTTAGACCAAGGAAGTGTGGGGGGGGGTGATGAAATAATCATACCTCTTTACCAACATTTTAAAGATTTATTTTATTTTTAGTTATGTATGTGTGTATCAGGGGCATGTACAGGTGCCTCCAGAATACAGACACACGAGATCCCCTGGAGCTAGAGTTCCAACAGTTGTAAGCCACCTGGTGTGGGCACTGGGAATTGAACTCAGGTCCTCTGGAAGAGCAGTATAGGCTCTTAACCAAGGAGCCATCTTTCTAATCCTTTATTAACTTTTTAAAAATACACTATCCATAGTGGGCTTTATTATGACTATCACTAAAATGTTTTTTATTAGTGTATATATTTTTGTGTTTACCAGTTATTTTTATTTATTAGCATATATTAATTATAAATTATGGGGGGCTAGAGAGATGACATAGTCATTTCTTTTCAGTGCTTTGGCCACTTATGAGTCCTTGGAGTTACTTTTGACCACTACAAAAGGAAGCTTCTCTGACCAGAGCTGACAGCAGCATGAATCTATGGGAATAAACATCATTGGTTAGAAAGCAATTTGACAGGTACATCAAGTCTAGTAAAACAACTGAAGTAGCTTTTCCATTAGGGTCTAGAACTCCCTAGCCCCCTCGTTTTTTATTTTTATTTTTTTGAGACATGGTTTCGCCGTGTAGTCCTGACTGGCCTGGAACTTGCTATGTAGACCAGGCTGATCTTGAACTCACAGAGATCCACCTACCTCAGCCTCCCAAGTGCTGGATTAAAGGTGTGTGTTCCTGGCCAGCAACCAGTTTTTGACTGTGTTTACAACCAAAGTGAATGCCTTCCTGTGGGGTGGTCTTGAAATCCAATTAGAAATAAGTTAGTTACCCCTAAGGCCACAAGTAGACAGATCTCGTTTGGCTGGACCCAGGGTCTGCAGCTGAATAAGATCATTGCTGCCAGTTCTCCTCAAGCAGTATGCGCAGAACTTTCTGGCCCTGTGTGATCTCACCATCAGAGAGAAAGCTGTTGGCCCGGTTCCATCATAATTTCCCTTGTCCTCTGACCAAGCCGTGTGGTGTCATTTGGATAGTTTTTTAAGCAAGTCCTCATGCAACCCAGGCTTCCCTTGAGCTCACTGAGTAGATCCTCTTGCCTGCCCCCACCTCCCAAGGCTCCGATTACAGCTATGTATCACTATATCCAGTTCATGCAGTGCTGGGGGTTGAACCCAGGGCTTCCTGTATGCTGAGCTACATCTCAGACCTCAGTATTTGTCTTTCTGAGCTTGGCTTCCTTTATTTAATGTGGTAATCTCTAGTTTTCATCCATTTTCCTGCAGATGACATAATCCCATTCTTTTTTTGTGTGGTTGAATAAAACTTCCTTCTGTATTTATATCACATTCTCTTATCCATTCCTCAGTTGATAGACATCACTGCTTCTCCATATTGGTGACAGTGCATATTGCTGCAGTAAACATGGACACACAATTTTCTCTCTGGTATGTTAGATTAGGTCCCTTTGTGTCCAATCCCAGAAGTGGAAGGGCTCAGTCATATGATAGTTCTGCTTTTAAATGTAAACATTTTTATTTATTTTTATTTTTATTTATTTATTTATTTTTTTTTTGGTGGAGACAGGGTCTCCCTATAGTCTCAGCTGGCCTGGAACTCACTCTGTAGACCAGGCTGGCCTTGAACTCACAGAGATCTACCTGCCTCTGCCTCCCCAGTGCTAGGATTAAAGGCATGGGCCACCACACCCGGCTTAAAGATGGTTCTTAGCCACTATGTGGGTGCTGGGAATTGAACCTGGGTCCTCTGCAAGGAGCAGTCGGTGCTCTTAATTGCTGAGCAATTTCTCCAGCCCCTATTTTTTTTAAATTTTATTTTCTTATGTGTATGAGTGTACTGTCTCCATGTAGGTTTGTGCACCTGTGTTGTGCAATGCCTCGGAGGTCAGAAGAGGGTGTCAGATTCCCCTGGAACTGGAGTTACAGACGGTTCTCAGCCGCCATGTGGGTGCTGGGGATCGAACCTGGGTCCTCTGTAAGAGCGGTCAGCCCTCTTAACGGCTAGGCCATTTCTCCAGCCCCCAGCCCCTTATTTTTATCTTTTTTTTTTTTTTTTACTTTTTGAGACAGGGTCTCCCTGTAGCTCTGGCTGGCCTGGAACTCACTCTGCAGACCTGCTGGCCTCGAAACTCACAGAGATCCGAGTGCCTCTGCCTCCCAAGTGCTGAGGATTAAAGGTGTGCGCCACACGCCCGGCATTTATTTATTTCTGTATTGTGTATCAATGACTGTTGCATGCAGTTTGTGCACCCTGTTCGTGCAATGATGCAGATGTCAGAAGAGGGGTCGGATTCCCCTGGACGGATGAGTTTTCCTTGTGAATCTGGAGTTACAGGACGGTTCTTCCGCCGCATGTGGGTGCTGGGGATCGAACCGGGTCCTTGTACGCAGCATGTAGTGGTCTGTGGCGGCCTGTATGGTACCATCTTTCCAGCCCCTATTTTTATCTTTTGTATATGAACGCTTTGCCTGCATTTATGTACATGCACTGGCATTGCGCAGTGCTCATGGAAGCCAGAAGAGGGCGTTGGATCCCTTGGAAACGGAATTAAAGACAACTTGGTTTAGCTTGACGTGTGGGTGCTAGGATTTGAACCGAGGTCCTCTGCAAGAGCAGCCCCTGCCATTAACGATTGCGCCATGTCTCCAAGTGGCTGCCCCAGGTTACATTCCCACCATTAGTGAATAAAGTGTCCTCGTGGGACTCACCATCTTCAGCATCTTGACATTTAGTTTCTGGATGATCACCATCTTGAGCTGGGGTGAAAGAGAATGTCAGTATAGCTTCCATTTGCCTGAAGTTGTAGAATACTTTTCATGGATTTATTGGCACTTGTTTCTCTTCCCTGAGAACGCTCTGTTCTTTCCATTGGCCCACTTACCGACTGGATGACGTGTTGTTTGACATGCCTACATCTTTACAAACTCTGTGGTCACAGCTTGGACAGCTGCCACATCTCAAGTTGCCTTCTTTCTTCTTCTTTTTTTTTTTTTTTTAAGTTGCTTCATTTCTATTTAAAAACATAATTTGACAATTTGATGTATGCATGCAATGTATTATGAGCATATTCCCTCTACTATGATTTCCTATTCCCCTCTCATTCCTACAGACCCCCCCTTCTAATTTTCGACGGTGTGTTTGTGTGTGTGTGGTGTGTGTGTGTGTGTGTGTTTGTTGTGTGGTATTACAGTAACCATAGTGAGAAGTGGACTCTCTTGACTTTCATACTTCACTCTTATTTTTCTTGTTTTTGTCCTGACCGAAAATCTTTCTCATTCTTTTTTTTTTTTTGGGGGGGTCTTTTTCGAGACCGGTTCTTCCCTGTGCCCCAGGCTGGCCTGGAACTCACTCTGTAGACCAAAGCTGGCCTTGAACTCTCAAAGATCCACCTGCTCTCTTGCCTGCCAAGTGCTAGGATTAAAGGCGTGCACCGCCACACCCGGCTCTCTCATTCTTCTTTTAAAAACACAAAGTCCTGCATCCTGAGACCCACCCACGCACATACACCAGTGCTGGGAAGTGCGGGGACAGCTGGCCTCCCCACTTGCATTAACCTTTATTGGAGATCTTCTGCCCACAAGAAGAAAGCTCACAGAGTTCCAAAGGCTGACAAGAAATTACCCATCTTCCCGCAGCCCAGCCTTTCATCCAACACTACAAACCGAAGACTTGCAGTTCCGCAGTTCTAACCTCTTCTCTAGCAAGCCCCGCAGGGGCAGACCAGCTAACAAAACAGACATTCATTTTTTTTCTCACAGTTGTGGCTGGAAGTTGAAGATCAATTGTCAACAGTTTTCCAAGAGGCTTTTTTTTTGGGGGGGGGGGGAGCTCAAGAGAACGATGCACAAGGCGTGCTCTGCCCTTGCCGATGGCAACCTTCCTACCATAAACTCACGGGCTACTCTAGTTTGTCTTTTAAATACTGTGACAAACACTCTGACCAAGTCCCACTTAGGGAGGAAAGGATTTATTTGGCTCGCATCTCCTAGGTCACACAGTTCATCACTGAGGCATCCCAACAGGAACTCAGGGCAGGAGGCTGGAGGCAGGAACCATGGACAGAGCCATGGAAGGACCATGAAGTAATTGTTTCTGGCTTGCTCCCCTGGTCCATGCTCCAACCATCTTTCTTTTTGTTTTTAATTTTTTTTTTTATTTATTAGTGTAGGAATGTACTGTCTGCATGCATGTTGTGCACCCATGTTGTGCAATGCCACAGTGTCAGAAGACGTGGTCTCGGATTCCCCTTAGAGCTGGAGTTCTCCGGGAATTAGAGTACAGACGGTTCTGCCACCCATGGGGTGTTGGGGATGGAACCCAGGTCCTCTGCCAGAAGAGCAGTCGGTGCTCTTAACGCTTTTAACTGCTGATACTCTCCAGCCCTCAACCTGCTTTCTTCTACCAATACAGAACCACCTGCCCCAGGGTGGCACTCTTTTTGCTCTAGTGGGCTGCGCCCTCCCCACATCATTCAACAATCAAGACTCATTACTGCACAGACATGGCCACTGTATTAGTCACTTTTTCTGTTGTGTGATAAAACACCATGACCAAAGGAATTATAAAAAATTTTTATAAAAGGAATTTGAGTATTCACGATTGAAGTTCCAGGGAAATTAGAGTCCATTGTGGTGGGAGGCATGGTGGCTGGAGCTGGAGCAGCAAGCAGAGGGTTACATCTCGCAAAGAGCACAGGAAGCAGAGAGAGTGACTGGAGACTGCAATGCTTGTTTAAACTCACTAAGCTTGCCCCAGTTGACATACTTCCTCTAGCACAGCCACACTTCTAAGACTCCAACTCCCAGAACCAGTGCCACCAACTGGGGACCAAAACTGTCTGAATACTTAAACCATATGGGGGACACTCATTCAAACCACCCTATTCCACTCCTGGCCTCCATAGGCTCCGACCATATAAAATGCAAAAGTGCTTTAGTCCAATTCTTAACAAGTTCTCCCATCGTCTTTAACAGTCTCAATGCCTCATTCAAAGTTCTACAGTCCAAAAGTCTCTTCTGAGACTTGCAGGCAATCTCTTAACTGTAAGAACTCATCCTGTAAAATCAAAAGCAAATTCACAACTCCCAACGTACAGTGGAACTGGGAATACCACTATTCCCATTCCAAAAGGGAGAATAGAGGTCTTTCATAGAGCTGTCAGGGGAAAACTGGACCACCAAAACAAGGGACTGAAAAAAACCGCGAGGGCAAACGCCAAGTCCAGTAGCTCCATGTGTGGCTTCCTGGTGACTTGAACTTCAAAAAGGATGAGAGTGGCCTCAGTCTTCCATGCAGTTTGCAACATACATCTCTTTTCTTAGGCCGGTACCACTCCCTGTATGCAGCTCTCCTTGGAAATTCTCACAGGGTCTGGCATCTTGGATGCTTTCGTTGTTGTCTCTGCTGGCCAACCAGGTCTTCACATTCACAAGCTTCACACAATGCCTATCAGGGCCTTTCTTCATTCAGGGATTTCCCTGCTGCACTCTGCTTGGGCCTCTGTGACTCTCTGATAATCTGCGGAGAAAGAACTGTGGACCCCTTCACCTTTTTGTCTTCGTGCCTCTAAAAGCTAGACCACTGAGATGAAACTTGCTAGTGAGGTTCGGCGGGCAAGGTGTCGGGAGTGGTACGTCGCTGTCGTACTTGATAACCATGCAAAGGCGGTGGCCAGCTTGGGGGAAGCAAAGCGGGCTTTCTGGGGGCGCCCGGAAGCTTGGGCGGTGGTGGAGGGAGAAATGCTTCAGGCCGGGGTGATCGCCCTGAAGCTACCGTGTCTCATGTGTACTTGAATCGGCCCTCTCTGTTTGTAGTTTCTTTTTAGCCATTCCCGGTTCGGTAAGTAGTAGCCCTTATACTTTAGTCTCCTTAGTCAAATAGGAAAGTCTCTTGTTGGTCACATTGTTTCTTCTTGTCTGCCCCACCTTAATTATTTTCCCTACGTTTTGCTATAGTTTTCCGACCAAAACTGTACATTCTGCATTTCTTCGCCCCACTTGCCCTTTCACTGACTTAATATTCACCACTTAAAACACGCCACCATTTCTACATTAGGCTCTTGAAATATCTCCGCATAAAGACATTTGTCCATTGCTTTTCAATCTAGCATCAGGCAAGCATTTGGGCTTTGGGCAAAACTGCTGCCTAAGTCTTTATTTTCCTCTGGAACTACATTTTTTGCAGCCATGCTTTCTTCCAGGCTTCTACTAAAATGGCCCCTTAAGCTCTGCTTACAGTAGTCAACAGCTTTTCTAGCCCAAAGTTCCAAAGTCTTCCACATTTCTCCAAACATCCACATGGTCAGGTTCTTCACAGCCAACAGCCCACTCTCTGGTACCAAATAACTGTATTAGTCACTTTTCTGTTGCTGTGATAAAACACCATGACCAAAGGAATTTATAAAAGGAAGAGTTTATTTGAGCTTACAATTGACGGTTCCAGGGAATTAGAGTCCATTGTGGTGGGAGGCATGGTGGCTGGAGCTGGAGCAGCATGCAGAGGGTCACATCTCGCAATGAGCACAGGAAGCAGAGAGAGCGACTGGAGACTGCAATGCTTGTTAAACTCACTAAGCCCGCCCCCAGTGCCATAGTTCCTCTAGCACGGCCACACCTTCTAAGACCTCCAAGAACAGTGCCACCAACTGGAGACAAAATGTCTGAATACTTAAAACCTATGGGGGACACTCTCATTCAAACCACCACAGCCACAGACGATTCCCCAGTTGAGGCTCCCTCAACCCAGGTGTGTCAAGTTGACAGACACTAAAAGCTATCCAGCACACAGGCCTTTCTTATTTTTGCACACATCACTTTTTATGTAAGATCTATCTATCTATCTATCTATCTATCTATCTATCTATCTATCTATCTATCTTCTATCTATCTATCATCTATCTATCTATCACCTATCTTTCTCTCATCTATCATCCATCTCTATACCTTTCTATCTGTATCTATCTATCATCTATCTATCACCTATCTTTCATTGTCTATCATCCATCTCTCTATATACCTTTCTATCTGTATCTATTATCTACCATCTAGCATTCTAGCATTCTATCTTTTTTCAATCTACCTATCATTTAGTTTTCTATCTATCTATCTATCTATCTATCTATCTATCTATCTATCTATCTATCTTCTAGCTTTCTATTTCTCTTCAGCTACCAATCAGTATCTATCTATCATCTATCATCTAATCATCTATCTATGTGTGAGAGAGACTATGGGACTATGTGTGTACAAGATTCTTTCATCTATCAATCTATATCTATATGTGCGAGAGAGACTATATGTCTATGTGTGTGTGTGCAGGTGCAGGAGCCTATGTACACATGTAGAGGCCAGAAAACAGTGTTGGGCATCTTCCTCTGTCCTCTTTACCTGCCTTGGTCATCTTTAACTGTCAACTTGATACAAACTAGAATCACCTGAGAAGGGAGTAGCACTTGAGGAATTTCCCAAATCAGATTGGCCTATGGGCATGCCTGTGGGGGTTGTCTTTATTGTTGATTGGTGCAGGAGGGCCACGCCCACTGTAGGGCCTATCCCCAGGCAGGTGGTCCTGAACTGTATAAATGTTAGTTGAATGCAAGGTATCCTGGGAGCCAGCTGGCAAGTGACATCCCCCATGCTTCCTGATGTATCTCTGAGTTCCTTGGTTAGAGGTAAGGCTGCGTAGAACAGTAAGCAGGCCTGCCTTTAGGTTCCTTCTGCTTTCACTTCTCTCAGTGAAGGACTGTGGTTCATCAGGGTTTCTCATTGGCCTGAGGCTTGCTGATTTGGTTGGACCAGCTGGCCAGCAATTTCCAGGGATCTTCCCGTTCTGCCTCCCACTGTTGGGATTACAAGTGCACACCATTGGGGCTGGAGAGATGGCTCAGCGGTTAAGAGCGCTGACTGCCCTTGCCGAGGACCTGGGTTCGATTCCCAGCACCCACATGGTGGCTAAGAACTGTCTTTAAGCCGGGCGTGGTGGCGCACGCCTTTAATCCTAGCACTCGGGAGGCAGAGGCAGGTGGATCTCTGTGAGTTCAAGGCCAGCCTGGTCTACATAGTGAGCTCTAGGCCAGCTGGGATTAAAGGGAGACCCTGTCTCAAAAACAACCAACCAACCAACCCCGCCCCCAAAGAAAAACGAATGCACACCATCATGCCTGAGGTTTTTTTTTTTTAATGAGAGTTGGCTCTTTTATTTGTGCATTTCATACAACATTTCTCTGTCCAATTTAAACTCATTCCCCTTTCTATGCTTCCCCACCGAAGTTCATGAATTCTGCCATACATTTCTTGCATCTTTTACTCAGTCTTTTAAAAGTTTTTCTATGCAGAGGGTTATGGTTTGTGCAGAAGTTAACTGTTTCCATTAGTCCTTTGTCCCAGTTTTTTTGTTATTGTTGTTCCCTCCAATTTGTATTGCTCATATATATATATATGTATAAAATATAATATATATATATCACATATACTAAAATTATGTCATCTGAAAAATAAAACTGTTATTTCAAATCCTATTTTGGGATTCACATTTTTCCCTTTTAATTTTGTTACTCTAAATTATGCATACTTACTCTCCACCCATATATCAAAATTACAAAGTCTGAAAATAAGTGGTAGGTTAATTCTAGAGCCTGTTAAGGGTTTCACATTATAAGCACACAGTTGCTTTCAGATAAAGAGAAATATAATATTAACGTTGCTCAGTTTGCCTTACAACTAGGTACTTGGTGCTAGCATCCACAAATGAGGGATGTCATTTGTCCTTTGTTTTTCTGGGACTGTGTTACTTCACTTAGCATAATATCTTCTAGTTCCATCCATTTACCTTCAAAGTTCACAATGTCATCTTTCTTTACCCCTGCATAGAACACCATTGTGTAGATGTACCACATTTTCTTTATCCACTTGTTGGTTGAGGGGCACTTGGGTTGGTTTCAGCTCTTCACTATTGTGAAGAGGGCTGCCAAAAAACATGGCTGTGCACGTATCTCCATGGTAGGATACCCAGGAGGGGTATGACTGGGTCAGGTGGTAGGCACATTTTGAGTCTTTTAAGGGCTCTGCACACTGTGTTCTATAATGGCTGTATGAGTGTACATTCCAACCGGCAGTGCATTAGTGTTCCCCTTTCCCCACAACCTCTCCAGTTTTTGGTGTCTGTTGTTCTCCTGATCTTAGCCAGTCTTCTTGAAATGAGATGATATCTTAAAGTGGTTTTAGTTTGCATTTCCTTAATTATTAACAATGTTGAACACTTTTTAAGATGTTTCTCAGCCATCTTAATTCCTCACTTGTGAAGTCTCTGTTCATCTCTATACACCATCTTTTGACTGAATCATTTGTTTTTTGAGTAGTTTATATATTTTGGATGTTAATGCTGCCAGATTTATCAGCAGAGAAGTTTTCCTCCCACTCTGTGGATTTTCTCTTCACTTCATCAATTGCTTCTTTCACTGTACAGAAGCTTTTGAGTTTAATGAGTTCCCATTTGTCAATTATAAACCTTGTTTTCTGCAGAGCTGCTGTTTAGAACACATCATAGAATTCATACTAGAGAAAAACCTTACAAATGTGAAAACTGTGAAAAGTGTTTTACCCAACTTTCAAATCTTAGACAACATCATAGAATTCATACTGGAGAATAACCTTAAACATATGAAAGTGGTGGAAAGTCTTTTCATCATTCTTTGGACCAGTCATTCTGTAGAGAAACCATACTAATGTTAAAAATGTGACAAGTCCTTTACTGTGAATTCATCACTTAGGATGGAGAAGAGAATTCATATCAGAGAAAAACCTTAGAAATGTGAAAATGCTGGGGCTGGAGAGATGGCTCAGCGGTTAAGAGTGCTGACTGCTCCTGCAGAGGACCCAGGTTAGATTCCCAGTGCCCACATGGTGGCTAAGAACTGTCTTTAACTCCAGTTCCAGCAGTATCCAACGCCCTCTTCTGACCTCCGCAGCATTGCCCGACACGGGTGCAGACAGTACACTCATACACATAAAAAAAAAAAAGAAAAGAAAAAAGAAATGTGAAAAGGCTGAAAAAAAGTCTTTTGGTCNGCATTGCACGACACGGGTGCACAAACTTGCATGCAGACAGTACATACATTCATACACATACAGAAATAAATAAAATTAATAAAAAAAAAAAAGAAAGAAAAATATTCTGTAAAAGATGATCTGGGCCGGGCGTGGTGGTGCACGCCTTTAATCCTAGCATTCAGGAGGCAGAGGCAGAGGCAGGCGGATCTTTGTGAGTTCAAGGCCAGCCTGGTCTATAGAGTGAGTTCCAGGACAGCTGGGGCTACAGGGAGACCCTGTCTTGAAAAGACCCCCCCAAAAAAACCCACTTATTTTTATATTGGCACTCATTAAACATTGCAGAATTCATACTGAAGTAAAAGCTTGTACCCAAGACAAATTTCAGCCATCATTTACATGTGAGTCTCATCTTACATAAGAAATTTCACACTGAACCGAAACCTAAGAACATTCTTAGATAAAATCTCATCTCTTCACTGTCAAAGAATTCATAGTTATTAAACAACATAAATATCAAAATGTTTGGCCATTTCAGCAAGACTCATGAGATGTGAATGTGAGGATGTGTTCATTGTTATATACAAGTTAGAAATCCCTAAATTCCATGAAAGAAAATGATAAAAAAAAAAAAAAGAGAAAACATTGGCAGTAACCTACAGGACATAGCCATAGGGAAATGCCTGAGTTTTTATGTGAGCGCCATGTTGAACTCAGGTCCTCAGGCCTGTAAGGCAAGCATTGTACTGACTGATCCCTCCTTCTGGATCCTTATTTTGATTTAATATTAATCCATATGCACCTTCTAGGGAGTTAGGATCATCAACATTTCATTTTTCATTTTTTTAGTATTTGTGTGTGTGCATGTCTAGGTCAGAACACAACCCGCAGGAGTTGGTTCTCTCCTTCGACCCTATGGGTCCTGGGAATCAAACTCAGTTGCGCTGACCCAGCTGAGCCATCTCACTGTCTGTCAACAACATTTTCCATATGGACGAGCAAACCAAAGCTTAAAGAAGAAAAGCAGTCAGCCCGGGATCATGCAGCTCAGACAGAAGGTGACCCAGGATGGCGTATTGCAAACTCCAATGACCAACCCTGGTGACAACAAACAGATCTTAAGTCCTGCACGCATATGGACACCGGGAACAAAAGCAAACGACATCTGCTTCCTTGGACAGACAGATTTCTGCTGTGAATTTTGTGAAAATGTGCTGCTGCTTCTTCTTCTTTTCTTCTTCTTCTTCTTCTTCTTCTTCTTCTTTTTTTTTTTTTTTTTTTTTTTTTTTTTTTTTTTTTTTTTTTTTTTTTTTTTTTTTTTTTTTTTTTTTGTTTTTTTTTTTTTTTTTTTTTGTTTCTT
>VZQC01007840.1:797055-824555 GCA_009823505.1 Rhizomys pruinosus
CCCTTGCCGAGGACCTGGGTTCGATTCCCAGCACCCACATGGTGTCTAAGAACTGTCTTTAAGCCGGGCGTGGTGGCGCACGCCTTTAATCCTAGCACTCGGGAGGCAGAGGCAGGTGGATCTCTGTGAGTTCAAGGCCAGCCTGGTCTACATAGTGAGCTCTAGGCCAGCTGGGATTAAAGGGAGACCCTGTCTCAAAAACAACCAACCAACCAACCCCGCCCCCAAAGAAAAACGAATGTACACCATCATGCCTGAGGTTTTTTTTTTTTTAATGAGAGTTGGCTCTTTTATTTGTGCATTTCATACAACATTTCTCTGTCCAATTTAAACTCATTCCCCTTTCTATGCTTCCCCACCGAAGTTCATGAATTCTGCCATACATTTCTTGCATCTTTTACTCAGTCTTTTAAAAGTTTTTCTGTGCAGAGGGTTATGGTTTGTGCAGAAGTTAACTGTTTCCATTAGTCCTTTGTCCCAGTTTTTTTGTTATTGTTGTTCCCTCTAATTTGTATTGCTCATATATATATATATGTATAAAATATAATATATATATATCACATATACTAAAATTATGTCATCTGAAAAATAAAACTGTTATTTCAAATCCTATTTTGGGATTCACATTTTTCCCTTTTAATTTTGTTACTCTAAATTATGCATACTTACTCTCCACCCATATATCAAAATTACAAAGTCTGAAAATAAGTGGTAGGTTAATTCTAGAGCCTGTTAAGGGTTTCACATTATAAGCACACAGTTGCTTTCAGATAAAGAGAAATATAATATTAACGTTGCTCAGTTTGCCTTACAACTAGGTACTTGGTGCTAGCATCCACAAATGAGGGATGTCATTTGTCCTTTGTTTTTCTGGGACTGTGTTACTTCACTTAGCATAATATCTTCTAGTTCCATCCATTTACCTTCAAAGTTCACAATGTCATCTTTCTTTACCCCTGCATAGAACACCATTGTGTAGATGTACCACATTTTCTTTATCCACTTGTTGGTTGAGGGGCACTTGGGTTGGTTTCAGCTCTTCACTATTGTGAAGAGGGCTGCCAAAAAACATGGCTGTGCACGTATCTCCATGGTAGGATACCCAGGAGGGGTATGACTGGGTCAGGTGGTAGGCACATTTTGAGTCTTTTAAGTGCTCTCCACACTGTGTTCTATAATGGCTGTATGAGTGTACATTCCAACCGGCAGTGCATTAGTGTTCCCCTTTCCCCACAACCTCTCCAGTTTTTGGTGTCTGTTGTTCTCCTGATCTTAGCCAGTCTTCTTGAAATGAGATGATATCTTAAAGTGGTTTTAGTTTGCATTTCCTTAATTATTAACAATGTTGAAAACTTTTTAAGATGTTTCTCAGCCATCTTAATTCCTCACTTGTGAAGTCTCTGTTCATCTCTATACACCATCTTTTGACTGAATCATTTGTTTTTTGAGTAGTTTATATATTTTGGATGTTAATGCTGCCAGATTTATCAGCAGAGAAGTTTTCCTCCCACTCTGTGGATTTTCTCTTCACTTCATCAATTGCTTCTTTCACTGTACAGAAGCTTTTGAGTTTAATGAGTTCCCATTTGTCAATTATAAACCTTGTTTTCTGCAGAGCTGCTGTTTAGAACACATCATAAAATTCATACTAGAGAAAAACCTTACAAATGTGAAAACTGTGAAAAGTGTTTTACCCAACTTTCAAATCTTAGACAACATCATAGAATTCATACTGGAGAATAACCTTAAACATATGAAAGTGGTGGAAAGTCTTTTCATCATTCTTTGGACCAGTCATTCTGTAGAGAAACCATACTAATGTTAAAAATGTGACAAGTCCTTTACTGTGAATTCATCACTTAGGATGGAGAAGAGAATTCATATCAGAGAAAAACCTTAGAAATGTGAAAATGCTGGGGCTGGAGAGATGGCTCAGCGGTTAAGAGTGCTGACTGCTCCTGCAGAGGACCCAGGTTAGATTCCCAGTGCCCACATGGTGGCTAAGAACTGTCTTTAACTCCAGTTCCAGCAGTATCCAACGCCCTCTTCTGACCTCCGCAGCATTGCCCGACACGGGTGCAGACAGTACACTCATACACATAAAAAAAAAAAAGAAAAGAAAAAAGAAATGTGAAAAGGCTGAAAAAAAGTCTTTTGGTCAATGCACATATCTTAAACGTTGGAATTTTGATACTGGGGAGAAAGTATAAAAATGTGACTATTTTGACAACTCCTTTAGTTTTGTCATATTTTGGAGTACAACACAGAATTCATATTGATAAGAAAACCTACACCTCTGAAGTTTCACATCGTAAAGTATGTAGAAATATCAAGATAGTTTAATACTTATTTTAGCCTGGCGTGGTGGTGCATGCCTTTAATCTTAGCACTTGGGAGGCAGAGGCAGGCGGATCTTTGTGAGTTCAAGGCCAGCCTGGTCTATAGAGTGAGTTCCAGGACAGCTGGGGCTACAGGGAGACCCTGTCTTGAAAAGACCCCCCCAAAAAAACCCACTTATTTTTATATTGGCACTCATTAAACATTGCAGAATTCATACTGAAGTAAAAGCTTGTACCCAAGACAAATTTCAGCCATCATTTACATGTGAGTCTCATCTTACATAAGAAATTTCACACTGAACCGAAACCTAAGAACATTCTTAGATAAAATCTCATCTCTTCACTGTCAAAGAATTCATAGTTATTAAACAACATAAATATCAAAATGTTTGGCCATTTCAGCAAGACTCATGAGATGTGAATGTGAGGATGTGTTCATTGTTATATACAAGTTAGAAATCCCTAAATTCCATGAAAGAAAATGATAAAAAAAAAAAAAAGAGAAAACATTGGCAGTAACCTACAGGACATAGCCATAGGGAAATGCCTGAGTTTTTATGTGAGCGCCATGTTGAACTCAGGTCCTCAGGCCTGTAAGGCAAGCATTGTACTGACTGATCCCTCCTTCTGGATCCTTATTTTGATTTAATATTAATCCATATGCACCTTCTAGGGAGTTAGGATCATCAACATTTCATTTTTCATTTTTTTAGTATTTGTGTGTGTGCATGTCTAGGTCAGAACACAACCCGCAGGAGTTGGTTCTCTCCTTCGACCCTATGGGTCCTGGGAATCAAACTCAGTTGCGCTGACCCAGCTGAGCCATCTCACTGTCTGTCAACAACATTTTCCATATGGACGAGCAAACCAAAGCTTAAAGAAGAAAAGCAGTCAGCCCGGGATCATGCAGCTCAGACAGAAGGTGACCCAGGAAAGGAGTATTGAAAACTCAATGAAAAAACCTGGTACAACAAAACACAGATTTAAGTCCTGCACGAATATGGGAACCGGGACACAAAAAAAAAAAAAAAAAAAAAAATAAAAAAAAAAAAAAAAACAAAAAAAAAGAAAAAGAAATCTGAGCCTTGGAAAGGACAGATTTCTGCTGTGAATTTTGTGAAAATGTGCTGCTGCTTCTTCTTCTTTTCTTCTTCTTCTTCTCTCTTTCTTCTTCTTCTTTTTTTTTTTTTTTTTTTTTTTTTTTTTGTTTTGTCTTTTTTGAGACAGGGTCTCTCTGTAGCCCCAGCTGTCCTGGAACTCATCTGTAGACCAGGCTGGCCTTGAACTCACAAAGATCCACCTGCCTCTGCCTCCCAAGTGCTAGGATTAAAGGCATGCACCACCATGCCCGGCTTCCTTTCCCTTTCTTAAAATGTTTTATTATTTTTATTTTTATGACTGCATTCCCTGCATGTATATAAGTACGGTGCCTCCCAAATTCAGAAGAGGGCTTTGGGTCCCCTAAAATTAGAGCTACGGATGGTTGTTAGCTGCCAGGTGGGTGCTGGGATCTGAACCCTGGTCTTCTGCTTTAACTGCTGAGCCATCTCTCCAGCCCCTTCCTTTCCTTGGTGTGTGTGTGTGTGTGTGTGTGTGTGTGTTTATCTGCCAGAGGTCAACACTCAGGGTCTTTCTAAATCATGTTCCATCTTATTCTTTGAGACAGAGTCTCTCCCTGAACCTGGAGCTCACTGATTAGGACTGTCTGGCCTCAGAGATCCTCCCATCTCGGCCTCCTCAGCACTGGGATTACAGGCACAGGCTGCAGTGCTTGGCTTTTTACATGAGTGCTAGTATTGAACTAAGGTCTTCATGCTTACAGGACAGGAACTTTACCCACTGACCCATCTCCCCGGGTCCCTTCTCTTTTTATAGTAATTTCATGCCCCTCTCCAGTCCACATATGAGAGAAAATAGATAATATTTGACTTTCTGAGTCTGGCTTATTTTTCTTAACATGATCATCTCCAGTTCTACCCACTTCCCTGCGAATGACAGAATTTCATTCTTCTTTATGACAGAATAAACATCCACTATATATATTGTTGCTCTGTAAAATTTCTTCCTGGAAGAGATCTAAATAGCATCTTCCCTCCTTTTCCAAAGACTCAACAAACAAAAGAAGAGCTCCCCCAAACTTCACCCTAGGAAATGGGTGAGTTCGGTGGACTTACATACAGAGCATAGAGGAGGGGTTGCTTACAGGGTGCTGGGTGCTCCCTGCCCCCCCAGCATAGAAGACAGCTTCTCCATAGCTTTCTCCTAGGCCCCCCCCGCCTCTATATCACTCTGGTCCCTCCCAAGGTTCTGTGCAATTAGAACAGAACTGCATACAACTGGCTGGAGGAGTGGCTGGATACCCAGGTGAAGGTCCCAAGACCCTCCCAGCTCCTCCTTCTAGCCCAGTTGTGGTGATAGATCTTTTACAAGTGAGCCCAGCTGAACTCCTGGAGATCCTGTCTGTCGGACTCAGGACAATCCTGTACAATGATTTTTTTTTTGCACCACATGTTCATTATCCATTCATTCACCTGTTGCTGGACAACTCAGCTGATTTCATAGCCCAGATATTGTGAATAACATCATAGCAGGCTGGAGAGATGGCCTAGTGGTTAAGAGCACCAACTGCTCTTGCGGAGCACCCGGGTTCGATCCCAGCACCCACATGGCAGCGAAGAACCATCTTTGCCTCCAGTTCCAGGGGAATCCGACGCCCCCTTCTGACCTCCATGGCATTGCACGACACAGGTGCACCAACCTACATGCAGACAGTACACTCATACACATAAAAAAAGAAAAAAAATCATAGCAAATGTGGATGTGTAAGTGTTTCTGTAGGAAGCTGACAAAGTTATGTTTTTCTTTTTGTTTCAGTCAAGAATGATAGTCTGGGGCTAAAGAGATGGGTCCAAGGTTAAGAGCATTGGCTGCTCTTGCAGAGGACTTCGGTTTGGTTCCCAGCACCCACACATGATGGGTGGCTAACAACTGACGGTAACTCCAGTTCCAGAGGATCCATTGCCCTCTTCTGGCCTCTGAGAGCATTGCATGACATGGGTGCACTTACATACATGCAGGCAATATA
Organism: Rhizomys pruinosus; assembly: GCA_009823505.1. Taxonomy (NCBI): domain Eukaryota; kingdom Metazoa; phylum Chordata; class Mammalia; order Rodentia; family Spalacidae; genus Rhizomys; species Rhizomys pruinosus. The sequence goes on from VZQC01007840.1 coordinate 802,480, forward strand.
GCCAAAAGGAGAATGATAGACCGGGCTAGAGGGATAGCTCAGTCAATATTAAGTATGAGAGCCTGAGTTCTTGCCCCAGAACCCATTTAAAGAAGCTGGGCACAGTGGCATGCACTTGTAATTCCAGGGCTGGGAGATGGAGACAGAAGGATCCCCGAGGCTGGTTGGTGAGGCTGACAGTGCTTTTAGACAGTGAAAGACTGTCTAAAAGCACAGGTGGATGGCTCCTGAAGAACAACTCCCAAGGCTTCCTCCTGCCCTCTTCTCTCTCTCTCTCTCTCTCTCTCTCTCTCTCTCTCTCTCTCTCTCTCTCTCTGAATGATAGACCCAGGAAGCTTCAGAGAGCAGAGGGATGCTGAGTTTGGAAGCAATTAGAAGCCAGAAAATGAAGCCGAACGCATTACCACTCACCCCCGGTTCCTGGATGTTTTGAATCATCTTTTTATTTCTTGTCAAAGACTAGCTTCCTCCACATGGCAGGGACAGATGGTCCCCAGGGCTCCCGAGTTTTAAAGAGCGTGACTGTACAGCAAGAAGGACCACAGATGCTCCTCCTGCGCCTACCACTCATGATGGGACTTGGGCAGTTTGGCACTGGGAGGCTGTGGAGTGAGGGGAGAGTTCCGGAGGGATGGGAGAGGCTTCTGTAACAGCTATGCTCCTGAAGCGTCTCTGTGGGTCAGCTGTGTGGCTGCTTCAGCCTGAATGTGTGTGTCCATCCCCCCCCACAAGTTCACATGTTTGAACAAGGCACCCACTGTGAAGGTGTTTAGAGGTGGGCCCTTTGGGAGGCAGAGGGATCAATGCCCTTATAAAGAGACACCATGCCGGGCATGGTGGGGCACGCCTTTGATCCTAGCACTTGGGAGGCAGAGGCAGGTGGATCTCTATGAGTTCAAGGCCAGCCTGGTCTACATAGCGAGCTCCAGGCCAGCTGGGACTAAAGGGAGACCCTGTCTCAAAAATACCAAAAAAATTTTCAAAAAATTTTATATGGGCCAGGGACATGGCTCAGCAGATAAAGACACTTGCCTCCCAGCCAACCGAGCTGAGGTCAGTCCCAAGGACCCACATGGAGAACCCAAGGAAGGAGAGAGACAACCCAAGGAAGGAGAGAGACCTTGTAGAGGTCAGAGAGACAACCCCCGAAAGTTGTCCTCTGACCTCTACAAGTGCCAAACCACACACACACACACACACACACACACACACACACACGTACAGAGATAGAAATAATAAAATTTTACAAAAGAAACAAAAGTACCTAAAGCTACTTAGAGATAAATACTTAGGTATAAATAATGAAAAAGTTGACAAAAGATATATAAGACCCATTTTAGGGGATCTTACATATCTTAGAGACTACATGTTAGGTTCATATTGAGGTCAGACCCAGTGAAAAAGTATACACGACTCCAATAAAGAGAATTCAGGTTTTATTTAGGGCTTGGGGCTAGTGTCTGACTCGGAAGCAGGACAACGAGCAGCGACATGGAAGTTTGGGGAACCTTTAAGGGGCATATAAGAAAGCAAGCAATAGGGTGCTTTGTGGTCCTATCAGGAGGACGGCTTTAGAAAAACAGGGTGTTTTTCTCTCTCACAGCTGGCCGAGCTCAGTTACAGCAACATTTTCCCAGAGTGCAGGATTCTGGTCAAGGGTGACTGCTTCTTGGGACTTCCAGGTCCAAAATGACTGTGGTCTTACACTATGAAAATTGGTGAGTGGGTAGGAGAGCTTGCCGTGCAACCACAAGGATCTGGGTTTGATCCCAGCGCCCACCCAAATGAGGAAGGAGAGAACCAACTCCACGATGTTATCCTTTGGCCTCCACTCGAGTACCATAGCATGCATACTCCACCCCCTCCCACATCATATGCACAATAAAAACAAAAGAAAATGAGTTAAAAATAAGGTCAATGAAGCAAAAATAAGCTATGCTTCATTGATGAGAGAATTGAAAAAAGGCGGAAATTAATGGAGTAATGTCCCTCATTCATGTGTCGAAAAGAATGAAGTAAGACGTTGCTTCTCAGAGCTGGAGAGATGGCTCAGCAGTTAACAACACTGGCTGCTCTTCCAGAGGACCCAGGTTTGGTTCCCAGCACCCACATGGCTATTAACAACCATCCTTAACACCGGTTCCTCTTCTGGCCTGTGGAAGGCATTGCACAATATAGGTGCATTTACACACCTGCAGGCAAGACACTCATAAAATGGAGAGTGAACTTAAAAATATTTTAATATTGTTTTTATTTTATTTTATGTGTATGAAGTATATTGCCTGCATGTATGTAAGTGCACCTGTGTTAAGCAGAAACCAGAAGAGGGCATCAGATCCCTGGAACTGGAGTTACAGATGGTTATTACCTGCCACGTGGGTGCTAGGAACCGAACCCAGGTCCTATACAAGAGCAGCCAGTGCTCTTAAGTACTGAGCTGTCTCTGTAAAAAAAAAGAGAGATTTTTTTTTACATACAGTACAATTTTATTTATACGGGCACTTGCATGGAATGGCACCCCAGCAAGCTGAGCCATGAAGAACCCATCAGAATGTGGTCGTCCTGATGTCTGAGGGGAGTCCAGATGAGAGCTTCTCCACCATGTCTCCCACAGGGCATAGTCCAGCCAGAACTCCAGCAAATGTCAGCCAAGCCCTCGTCAAACCATCCTGCTACTGGGGGACTCTGGGAATTCAGATGATCACGGAGTCTGGTGCTCCCGCTGAGGAGTCGGGCAGCTCTGAACAGGAGGGCACCACGGACTCCTTCAAAGAGGTAGGAGATTAAGACCAGGACCAGAGACCAACCGAAGGTGTCAGGCACATCATGCAGGGGCTGGGCATCAAAGAGATGAGCTTTCTCTGTGAAGGCCAGGTACGAGTACCTGATGTAGACGCTGACACCTGCCAAGGTCAGGACATCTCCCAGAAAGTAGTAGCAGCCAGTGAAGAACAGCAGAGGAATGATCTGGCCCAGGTCGCCTAGCAGGCCACAGATCCAGCCTCACACAATGAAGATGATACTCCAGAGCAGAAACGCCGTAACTTTACCCTGCAGGGAGAGCAGGGGTCCCAAGGGGACACATCCGTCTCTCACTTGCAAATGGGTCAGTCAGGGTCACACAGTTGTCTTGCTCTCGACGGATGTGCCACAGTCCTGAATGGGAAGAGACATGCTGCTGTGGTTGTTGCTGTGACTGCCACTGTCCCCAACCTCCTGAATCTACCATTTGTAACTGACCAACACAGTGGCCAAAAGCCTGAGGCTGAGCATCAGTGCACAGGACGGTGGTGAAGAGCAGTAGTCCAGCAGGGTCATGTTACAAGGAGCCCGGCAGCAGTCCAGAGGGGCTGTGTCACAAGGAGCCCGGCAGCAGTCCAGTGGGCAGCTTGGGATGTCTCAGCAGTCACTCTCTGGCTCTGAACGTCTGAAGATGCCCGGAGAACTGCTGGGCTTCAGTCTAAATGGAAGCCAGGAAGAGCTGGTTCTGACGATGGTGACGAGATGAACTCACCAGCAGAGTGAGGAGTTGAGAATATTTTTTTAAAAAGATGTTACTTTTCGGGGCTGGAGAGATGGCTCAGCGGTTAAGAGCGCCGACTGCTCTTGCAGAGGACCCGGGTTGGATCCCCAGCACCCACATGGTGGCTGAGAACCATCTTTAACTCCAGTTCCAGAGGAGCCCTCTTCTGACCTCTGCGGCATTGCATGACACGGGTGCACAAACCTACATGTAGACAGTACATTCATACACATTAAAAATAAATAAATAAAATTTAAAAAATAAAGAAAAATATATACATAAAGTATATATTTTAACATTTTATTTATTTTTTAATTTATTTTTGTATGTGTATGAGTGTACTGTCTGCATGTATGTTTGTGCACCGTGTCGTGCAATGCCGTGGAGGTCAGAAGAGGGTGTCAGATTCCCCTGGAACTGGAGTTCTCCTGGAATTGGAGTTACAGATGGTTCTTAGCCGCCATGTGGGTGCTGTGGATCAAACCCGGGTCCTCTGCAAGAGCAGTCGGTGCTCTTAACCACTAGGCTATCTCTCAAGCCCCAAAGTATATATTTTAAAAAAGATGTTACTTTTCCCCAGATAGATCTGTAAACTCAATGAAATTTCAAATAAAAATCTTGATTTGCTTTTAGAAAATATTTTCACTATTTTTATGTGTATGAGTGTACTGCCTGCACGTATGTAAGTGCACCCATGTCATGCAGTGCCCACAGGAGTCAAGAGAAGGCATCAGATCCCTTGGAACTGGAGTTATAGATGTTGCTAGTGCTATGTGGGTGCTGGGAATTGAACCCGTGTCCTGTGCAAGAGCAGCCAGTGCTCTTAACCACGGAGCCATCTCTCCGCCCCACCATTATTCTTGATGATGTGGGTTTTCCCTAACCACAGAGTTTGAAGGTTCTCCTCTTTGGATTTATTGCTGTTATTTCATAAAGACAAACTTTTCCCCACAACTATTGTTTGCCCTGAGCTACAGACTGGGAACAGAAGAGAAAGAAATGTTTGACATGAGGCTTGAGGTTTTTTTGCTTTTTTGTTTTTTGTCTATTTAAGACAGGTTTTCCCTGCAGCCCCAGCTGTCCTGGAACTCACTATGTACACCAGGTGGGCCTTGAATTCACAGAGATCCTCCTGCCGCTGCCTCCCTAGTGCTGGGATTAAAGTCATGCACCACCACGTTCAGCTGATGCTTGAGCTTTTAAAAAATTATTTTATGTTTTTTTGTGAGTATATGTCTCATGCGTGCAGGTATCTGAAGATGTCAAATGAAAGCTTCCATTCCCCACAGCTGGAGCTCCAGGCAGTTGTGAGCCGCCTGATGTGGGTCCTGGAAAAAAACAACAACAACAACTGGGACCCTCTGGAAGAACAACATGTCTCTTAAACACTGAGCCATCTATCCGCTCTGGTCTTTTACTGGGGGGAGGGGGTAGAGATAGAGTCTCATGTATCCTAGGTTGGCTTGGAACTCACTATGAAGCCAAGGATGACCTTGAACTTCTTTTAAATTTTTAATTAATTATTATTATTTTTTGGCCCTTTTGAGACAGGGTTTCCCTGTAGCTCCAGCTGTCCGAGAACTCACTAAGTAGACCAGGCTGGCCTTGAACTCACAGAGAGTGAGTTCTGTGCCTCTGCCTCCCGAGTCCTGGGATCAAAGGCACGCGTCACCATGCTTGGTGTATGTGGCCCTGGGGGATGGAAGTCTGTGCATGGCAGGCAAACACTCTACCAACTAAGCTTACATCCCCAACTCAAATGTTTGATTTCTTTTACAACTTCCATATTCACCACTTTTATAAGTTTTTTTTTTCCTAGCCTCTTCTAAAGGGAAGTCAGTAATATTTTTGTTTTTGTTTTTCTAAGCAGATCCAGTAAGTAAGATTCCCCAGCCCTCCCCCACCCCTTTTTTCCCTGACTAAAACTCTGTGAGGCTGTAAGCCTGGAATTGTCATTATCAGTTATAGACTCATAGGAACAGCTGGTCTGAATAATAATAACACAGAAATAGAAATGGAGATGAGAGGCACAGGGAAGGGAAGTCTAAATGGTTTTTGATTATGTGGATGAAAGCGTGTGAGGAGCCTCTATCGTCTGTCTTCTTATTTTGGTTACATAATTTCCCCTCTCACCCCCCCCTTCCTTCCTCTCTCCCCCTTTCTGTCTTCCTTCTTTTTCTCTTTGCTTATTTATGACTTTTCCTTATTTGAATTTCTCCTTGTATCAGTTCTATTCAAGTAAGCTAATTATGGAAAAGGTGAAATATAAATTACCATATAGAAATATTAGATTTCTACTCATATCCGAACATTGTTCTACCTCTTAGATAAAATAATTAAAAACGGACTGGCAAGACGGCTCAGTGATTAAAAGCACTGATGACCTGAGATCAATCCTGGGAATCGCAAGCAGTAGAAGGAGAGGATTGACTCCCACAACTTGTCTCCTCTGACTTCTGTAAGTGTGTGCACACACAGAGGAAATAAATCAATTTAATAATAATTTTAAAAACAACCTTATATAAACAATTTCAAGTGCCACATATGGAAAAGGGCAAAAGAGCACATATTTTAGTCTTTATATTTCTTTTTTTTTGAGACAGAATTTTTCATTCCTTTTGTAGCCCCAAATGATGTTGAACTCCAGATAGACCCACATCCACAACCTGAGTGGGATTACAGGTGTGTGCTACCATACAGGGCTTCCACGATGCCGATGATCGAACCCAGGGCCAAGTGAACGCTAGGTGAGTGCTCTACTTATGGAGCTGCCTCTCCATCCCTGTATGATTTTATTTTATTTTATTATTTTATTTTGGTCTTTTTTTGAGACAGGGTCTCCCTATAGCCCCAGGCTGTTTTGGAACTCACTCTGTAGACCAGGCTGGTCAACTTAAATTCTCAGAGATCAGGTTGCCTCTTTCTGTCTCCCAGGTGCTAGGATTAAAGACATGCACCACCATGCCTGGCAATGCATTTCAATAACATAAATATTACCATGTGTTCATGATCAATAGATACTTGTCTCAAAAAAAATTATTATTTTTATTTTATGTATATGAGTGGTTTGGCTGCATGTATGTGAATGCATCTGTGTCATTCAATGGCCACAGAAGCCAGAAGAAGGTATCAGATCCCCTGCAGCCGGAGTAATAATAGATGGTTGTTAGTTGCCATGTAGGTGCTGAGAATTAAATCTGGGTTCTCTGCAAGAGCAGCCAGTGCTCTTGACCACTGAGCCATCTCTCCAGATCCTCAACAGAAACTTGTTTAATAGAATTAAGAAAAAAATTCATGGGAATTAAGTTGGACAAGTCTGTAAAACCAGTGCTAGAGAAGTGGAACAGGAGTTCAAGGTCATCCTCAGCTGCATAGTGAGTTTGAGGCCAGCCTAGGCTACATGAGACCCTGTCTCAAACAAACAAAAAGCATGAGAATGATATGGACTATTATTTTAAAATCGTATACATGCAAGTGTTTCACCTGTACATATGTAAGTGCACTACTAGTGTGCAGTGCTTGCAGAGGCCAGGAGAGGGCATTGTATCCCTTGGAACTAGAGTTATGGATGATTGTTAGTTTCCATGTGGGAATCAAACCAAGGTCCTCTGCAAGACCAGCCTGTGCTCTTTTTTGGGGGGGAGGTCTTTTTGAGACAGGGTCTCCCTGTAGCCCCAGCTGACCTGGAACTCACTCTGTAGACTAGGAAGGCCTTGAACTCACAGAGATCCACCTACCTCTTCCTCGGAGTGCTAGGATTAAAGGTGTGCACCACCACGCCCTGCACAGCTAGTGCTCTTAACCAATAAGCCTTCTTTCTCTCCAGCCCCTAGACTATTTTATACAGTGTTTACCTCTGGGTAAGAAGGGCAAGAAATAGATGAAGAACGACAGACATGAGCTGGGGCTGTGAAGCCCTGAGCTCAGTCCTTAATACTGAAAAAAAAAAAAAAAAAAAAAAACAAAGTATTAAGGCTGAGCTCAGGGCTTCCAGCCCCAGCTCATGTCTTGTCTTCTTCATCTATTTCCTTGCCCTTCTTACCCAGAGGTAAACACTGTATAAAATAGTCTAGGGGCTGGAGAGAAAGAAGGCTTATTGGTTAGAGCACTAGCTGGTGCAGGGCGTGGTGGTGCACACCTTTAATCCTAGCACTCCGAGGAAGAGGTAGGTGGATTCTCTGTGAGTTCAAGGCTGCCTAGTCTACGAGTGAGTTCCAGGTCAGCTGGGGCTACAGGGAGACCCTGTCTCAAAAAGACCTCCCCCCAAAAAAGAGCACAGGCTGGTCTTGCAGAGGACCTTGGTTTGATTCCCACATGGAAACTAACAATCATCCATAACTCTAGTTCCATAGGGTACAATGCCCTCTCCTGGCCTCTGCACACTGCACACTAGTAGTGCACTTACATATGTACAGGTGAAACACTTGCATGTATACGATTTTAAAATAATAGTCCATATCATTCTCATGCTTTTTGTTTGTTTGAGACAGGTCTCAGTAGCCTAGGCTGGCCTCAAACTCACTAGCAGCTGAGGATGACCTTGAACTCCTGTTCCACTTCTCTAGCACTGGTTTTACAGACTTGTCCAACTTAATTCCATGAATTTTTTTCTTAATTCTATTAAACAAGTTTCTGTTGAGGATCTGGAGAGATGGCTGCAGTGGTCAAGAGCACTGGCTGCTCTTGCAGAGAACCCAGATTTAATTCCTCAGCACCTACATGGCAACTAACAATTATACTCCAGCTCCAGAGACTCCAGTAGGGATCTGATACCTTCTCTGGCTTCGGCACATGACACAGATCACACACACATGAAGAAAAACCAAAAAACATAAAATAAAAAATAATAATTTTTTTTGAGACAAGTATCTATTGATCATGAACACATGGTAATATTTATGTTATTGAAATGCATTGCCAGGCAATGGTGGTGCATGTCTTTAATCCTAGCACCTGGGAGACAGAAAGAGGCAAACCTGATCTCTGAGAATTTAAGTTGACCAGCCTGGTCCTACAGAGTGAGTTCCAAAACAGCCTGGGCTATAGGGAGACCCTGTCTCAAAAAAAGACCAAAATAAAATAATAAAATAAAATAAAATCATACAGGGATGGAGAGGCAGCTCCATAAGTAGAGCACTCACCTAGCGTTCACTTGGCCCTGGGTTCGATCATCGGCATCGTGGAAGCCCTGTATGGTGCACACACCTGTAATCCCACTCAGGTTGTGGATGTGGGTCTATCTGGAGTTCAACATCATTTGGGGCTACAAAAGGAATGAAAAATTCTGTCTCAAAAAAAAAGAAATATAAGACTAAAATATGTGCTCTTTTGCCCTTTTCCATATGTGGCACTTGAAATTGTTTATATAAGGTTGTTTTTAAAAATTATTATAAATTGATTTATTTCCTCTGTGTGTGCACACACTTACAGAAGTCAGAGGAGACAAGTTGTGGGAGTCAATCCTCTCCTTCTACTGCTTGCGATTCCCAGGATTGATCTCAGGTCATCAGTGCTTTTAATCACTGAGCCGTCTTGCCAGTCCGTTTTTAATTATTTTATCTAAGAGGTAGAACAATGTTCGGATATGAGTAGAAATCTAATATTTCTATATGGTAATTTATATTTCACCTTTTCCATAATTAGCTTACTTGAATAGAACTGATACAAGGAGAAATTCAAATAAGGAAAAGTCATAAATAAGCAAAGAGAAAAAAGAGGAAGACAGAAAGGGGGAGAGAGGAAGGAAGGGGGGGGTGAGAGGGGAAATTATGTAACCAAAATAAGAAGACAGCGATAGAGGCTCCTCACACGCTTTCATCCACATAATCAAAAACCATTTAGACTTCCCTTCCCTGTGCCTCTCATCTCCATTTCTATTTCTGTGTTATTATTATTCAGACCAGCTGTTCCTATGAGTCTATAACTGATAATGACAATTCCAGGCTTACAGCCTCACAGAGTTTTAGTCAGGGAAAAAAGGGGTGGGGGGGGAGGGAAACTTACAGGGATCTGAGAAAAAAAAAAACAAAAATATTACTGACTTCCCTTTAGAAGAGGCTAGGAAAAAAAAACTTATAAAAGTGGTGAATATGGAAGTTGTAAAAGAAATCAAACATTTGAGTTGGGGATGTAAGCTTAGTTGGTAGAGTGTTTGCCTGCCATGCACAGACTTCCATCCCCCAGGGCCACATACACCAAGCATGGTGACGCGTGCCTTTGATCCCAGGACTCGGGAGCAGAGGCACAGAACTCACTCTCTGTGAGTTCAAGGCCAGCCTGGTCTACTTAGTGAGTTCTCGGACAGCTGGAGCTACAGGGCCCTGTCTCAAAGGGCCAAAAATAATATTAATTAAAAATTAAAGAATTTTGGTTTTCTTTCATAGTGAGTTCCAAGCCAACCTAGGATCAATGAGACTCTATCTCTACCCCCTCCCCCAGTAAAAGACCAGAGCGGATAGATGGCTCAGTGTTTAAGAGACATGTTGTTCTTCCAGAGGGTCCCAGTTGTTGTTGTTGTTTTTTTTTGTTTTTTTTTTTTTCTTTTTTTTTTTTTTTTTTTTTTTTTTTTTTTTTTTTTTTTTTTTTTTTTTTTTTTTTATTTATTTTTTTTTTTTTTTTTTTTTTTTTTTTTTTTTTTTTTTATTTTTTTTTTTTTTTTTTTTTTTTTTTTTTTTTTTTTTTTTTTTTTTTTTTTTTTTTTTTTTTTTTTTTTTTAATTTTTTTTTTTTTTTTTTTTGTCCAGGACCACATCAGGCGGCTCACAACTGCTGGAGCTTCCAGACTGTTGGGGAAAGGAAAGCTTTCATTATTGACAAATCTTCAAGATAACCTGCACCATGAAGAACCAATATACTCACAAAAACATAAAATATTTTTTAAAAAAAAGCTATACAGAAGCTTTNAAAAAAAAAAAAAAAAAAAAAAGCAAAATTTTACTGTCTGGAAAATGTCAAGGCACATATTTCCATTTCCATTATTTGGTACTTTTCATTATGATTGAATTATTTCAAAATGAAAAGCTTCAAAAGCTAATATATGAGCTAAGAGTGTTAAAATAGCACGGATGTTCACACTTTTTTTTTTTTTCATTTATTCCTATATAAGAAGAATGCCTTGCAAACTGATGGAGTGGCAGAACTTTGGAAGCAAAGCTTGTGTGTGTGTGTGTGTGTGTGTGTGTGTGTGTGTGTGTGTGTGTGTGTGCTGAGGTAGAGTCTCCATATGTATCCCGGGCTGACCTCAAGCTCAGGGTCTTCTGCCTCCGCACCCTGAGCGCTGGGATTACAGGTGTGTAGCACCACAGCTGGCTTCCTGTTTACGTTCTATTGAAACAAAAGAAGTCCATGCTCACAAGAACTCTTTTAATGATGCAGTTAAATGAGTCAGTTAGGAGCTGGAGAGATGCCTCAGCAGTTAAGAGCACTTGCTTCTCTTGCAGAAGCCCTGAGCTCCACCCCCCCACCCCAGTGCCGCATACCCCACTCCGAAAGCAGAGACGGGAGATCAAAAGTCCTCCTCTGCTACACGGAGTTCAGGGTAGGCTGAACTACGTGAGACTCTACATCAAAACCAAAACCCAGGGGCTGGAGAGATGGCTCAGCAGTTAAGAGCACCGACTGCTCTTGCAGAGGACCCGGGTTCTATTCCCAGCACCCACATGACGGCAAAGAACCGTCTTTAACTCCAGTTCCAGGGGAATCCGATGCCCTCTTCTGACCTCCATGGCATTGCATGACACGGGTGCCCCAACCTACATGCAGACAATACACTCATACACATAAAAAATAATAAAATAAAATAAAATAAAATAAAAAACAAAAACAAAACCCAAAATAAAACAAAACTGACCATAAACTATTTTTTGTTATTATAGAAATAATGGCAAAAAAATAATCGTATGTAATTAATGCAGACACAATTTTTTTCCCCAGACACACTTTTTAAAAGAATTCTTTTTGAGATAGGGTCTTGCTGTAACCCCAGCTGGCCTGGAATTTGCTGTGATCCACCTGCCTTTGCCCCCCAACCCCAACCCAGTGCTGAGATTAAAGGCGTGCACCACCACACCCAGCTTTTTAAGGAATTTTGATTGGTGGTGCAAGGCCCACACATATAGAGGTCTGAAGAGGGCGTCGGATTCCCCTGGAACTGGAGTCAAAGACCGTTCTCAGGCGCCATGTGGGTGCTGGGGATCGAACCCAGGTCCTCTGCAAGAGCAGTCGGTGCTCTTAACCGCTAGGCCATCTCTCCAGCCCCTAAAAAATAAATCTTATAAAAAGAATCATGAGGGGCTGGATTGATAGCTCAGCAGGTAAGAGAACTGGGTGCTTTTGCAGAGGACTTGGATTCAGTTCCCAGCACTTACATGACAGCCAACAACCACCCATAACTCCAGTTTCAGGGGATCCTGAACCCTCTTCTGGCCTCTTTGGGCATTGCATGTCATGGATTTAAATCATGAACCAATACACTTATCTGCTTAGTAGCCATGTTATCAACCTAAAATTATTTTTATTACATCAGGGTTGAATAATTGCCTTCATGGCTTGTCTTTTCAGCTTCCTGTTTATGAGATGCCTGGTTAATTAGCAATCACATGGAGCTTTATGGGGACAACTTTTCATTTTTCTGTGGTATTAGATAAAACTCATAAGGACCATGAGCACAGTTATCCTACACAGTTTATTCCCAGCCAATGCTTTAACCTAATCACACTAGAGCCACATTCTAAATTTCATGTATCCAGTGTGTGTGTGTGTATGTGTGTGTGTGTGCGCACGTGTGCATGCAGGTAATATGTCCCCAGTGCTAAGGATCAAACCTAGGGCTTTGCACATGATGAGCACTCTACTGCTGAGCCACAGCTTCAGCCCCTCACTGGGGGATTCTAGGCAGATGCTCTATCCCCCAAGTTTTTTTTAAACATTTTATTTATTTATTTATTTATTTATTTATTTATTTCTGTATGTGTAGAATGTACTGACTGCATGTAGGTCTGTGCACCCATATCGTGCAATGCCGAGGAGGTCAGAAGAGGGGTCAGATTCCCCTGGAACTGGAGTTCTCCTGGAATTGGAGTTTCAGACAGTTCTCAGCCGCCATGTGGGTGCTGGGGATTGAACCTGGGTCCTCTGCAAGAGCGGTTGGTGCTCCTAACTGCTAGGCCATCTCTCCAGCCCCTACCCCCCAAGTTGTTTTTTTTTTAAGGTTTTATTTTTTTTTTATTGATGCTTTGTGTATTTCATACATTTTCCAATTCAGTTCAGGCATATATCCCCTTCCCTCTTCCCCCCACCCCACCCCTACCCATCCCAGATCATGAATTCTGCCGTAAGTTTTCTGCATCTTTCTCTGCTTTTTTGTTTTGTTTGTTTTCATTTTTTTTTTAACAATAAAGTGATAATTTGTGAGTACAAGCATCCTTCATGTAAAACCAATTTGCAAGCAGTTGGGACCCACACAGCTCATGGGTCCCACCATCCAGCAGGGGGGCTTGTATGTCAATCAGGTTGATCAAATGAGTGTCCAGTCTATATTGTTGTAGTTTCACCATTAACCCCAATCGAAGCCCTTACATTCTACCACGCCCCCTCTTCGCAGATTGTTCCCTAGGCTTAGAAAAGGGGCACAGGTGGATGAGAAGCAAAACACTCTACTTTCTCTGGAGCTGATGTCTTGGTCTCTAGTCAGTTCTGGCTGTTTCTTTCATGGGCTGCCAGCTTGTCCAGCGCACACTTTCGATCCTACTAATGAAGCACATGCAATTAGATATTTAGGTATTAAACAGTATAATATATAGCCCTTCGATCCTACTATGAAGCACACACAATTAGATATATAGGTATTTAAACAGTACTAATGTTATGGTAGGTTCTTTTGCGTTATAGACACAGATGTTTGGATAGTATGTTTAATTCATGATTTACATTTTCTTCTGTTAAGTATGCAGGTCTTCATGTGGTTTATAACCATCTCCTAACCATTAGAGGATGTAAGCTTGTGGCATCAGCCGGGGTTATTCCTTCCAAGGAGAGAGCTAATAGCCAATTAGATTTGGGATATACAGACATATGGCTGCCACTGCTGCACAGTATTTCCAGGCAGATGAGGTGTAGCTGGTGCTGACGGAGGAGTCTTTGCTGTTGACTTCAAGGAGACCTATATTTGCTTTATTGGTTTAGTGGTCTTTGGTAACACTCTCTGGCATCCCAGAGACCATCTGTATACTTGCAAGTGCGGTCTCCATACATCTTTCCCATGTTTATATCAGGTCTTCAACAGCAGGGCCTTATCGCCTCTCTGCCTGCAGATATCCCAGTTTGGAGGCAAGGAGCCTTTACCATTTGTGCCTACCCCCGAAGTTTTATCCCTATCCTTTATCCAGTAATTTTGAGAGGTATGGAAATGAGAAACAAATTAATACTTCTCCATTCATTCAACAATCTTTATTTAATTCTTATTATATAAAAGGTATTGTAATGAGTATTCAGGACACATCAAAGAACAAAACAGCCAAAGATCCCTACCCTGGAGTACCAGCTCTGTGTTGTTTCTATGCTGAACAATGGAATGAGCCACCTGGGGTGCTTTCTCCATGCCTACCATGCTCCTCTTAGACAAATTCTTCAAAGGGTGACTCATAACATTTGGTATATGCTTTAAATTATTTCTCTTCCATCACAACTGAACACACTCAGCTTACATCAACCATTCTGTGAGGAGGCTGAGGCAGGGGAATCACTTGGACCCCCCAGGAGTCTGAGGTCAATTGAGACAACATAGCAAGACTTCTATCTTACTTTTATGTCTTGAGACAGGACTTGACTTGCTCTGTAACCCAGGATGACCTTAAATTCCCAGCCTCTTCATTTGGTAATGTTTGAAAGATGCAGTAGGTCATAGTTGCTCTTTTTTTTTTTTTTTTTTTTTTGAGACAGGGTCTCCCTATAGCCCGAGCTAGCCTGAACTCACTCTGTAGACCAGGCTGGCCTTGAGCTCATGGAGATCTGCCTGCCTCTCCTTGCTGAGTGCTGGGATTAAAGGTGTGTGCCACCACACCTGGCTTAAAGACGGTTCTTAGCCGCCATGTGGGTGCTGGCAATTGAACCAGGGTCTTCCGCAAGAACAGTCAGTGCTCTTAACCACTGAGCCATCTCTCCAGCCCCATAGTTGCTCTTTTTTTGAGGGGGATTAGGGAGATTCGGACAAAATCAAATGAATCTCGGGCTGACCTTGAACTGACTATTTAACCAAGGATGACCTTGAACTTCTGAACTTCCTGAGAGCCTTGGTTATATATGTGCAACATCACATCCAGTTTATATGGTGCTGGGGATCAAACTTGCGACCTTCTGCACACTAAGCAAGTTGTCTCCTAACTGAGCTAAATCTCCAGACCCCAGTTGGCCACTTTCTTCTTGTTTTACTTCCTGAAGGTGCCCATGGACTGTTTGCTGATAACACATCCACACTTGATTATTTCTTTTTTTTAAGATATTTATTTATTTATTTATTATTTTTCATGTGTATGAGTACTGTCTGCATGTAGGTTGGTGCACCCATGTCGTGCAATGCCGTGGAGGTCAGAAAAGGGTGTCAGATTCCCCTGGAACTGGAGTTAAAGATGGTTCTTAGCCATCATGTGTGTGCTGGGAATCGAACCCCAGTCCTCTATAAGAGCAGTTGGCGCTGTTAACTGCTGAGCCATCTCTCCAGCCCCCACATTCGGTTATTTCTATGAACTATTCTGGAGGGGCATGTGGAATTGAGATAGTGGGGTAGAGATCTTGGTCTTGGAGAATCCATAAGTAAATCAGATTGAGTTGAGATGAGAAATGTAATTTACCCATGTAGATCATTAACAAGGGGCACAGATCCACCTGGATCTGGACAGTTCCAGTCACCTCAGCCATCTCCACCTTCCTGCAGTGGATCGCCACCCCCCACCCCCGCCTTGGTCTACACTTCCAGTACTGCATAGTCACAGGATTTTGAGGGCTCCTCAGTAGGGACAAAGGCCACTTCAGAAGATACATGGATGTTTAGCTCAGCGTAGGTCACTCCTGGGGGTTCTTCAGTCTTTGGGGAAAAGAGAGGGTGATAGTTAGCATTCATTGTCCACTTGACACAATCTACAATCACCTTGAAAGATTGATGGGCTGGAGAGATGGCCTAGTGGTTAAGAGCGCCGACCGCTCTTACAGAGGATCCGGGTTCGATCCCCAGCACCCACATGGCGGCCGAGAACCGTCTGAAACTCCAATTCCAGGAGAACTCCAGTTCCAGGGGAATCCGACACCCTCTTCTGACCTCCGCGGCATTGCACGACACAGGTGCACAAACTTGCATGCAGCAGCCGACATTCATTTACACATACAGA
The DNA here is from genome assembly GCA_009823505.1 of Rhizomys pruinosus. Lineage (NCBI taxonomy): Eukaryota > Metazoa > Chordata > Mammalia > Rodentia > Spalacidae > Rhizomys > Rhizomys pruinosus. The sequence continues at coordinate 818,382 of VZQC01007840.1, forward strand.
AATAAATAAAAATTAATTAAAAAAAAAGAAAGATTGAAAGACAGCTAGGGAAGGACTGTGGAGATCAGGTTGGCCTGTGCTTGTGTCTGCAGAAAGCTCTGCTGGACCAGCAAATTCTAGAACACCCGCACCTCAGGAGTTATGAGAACTTTGACTATAGTGAAAGTAAACTGATATAATCAGCTATGACTGGAGATCATAAAGATGAGAGTAAATGAAAAACAAGGAAGGGGAAAATTAGAACGAAGTTATAGCTTTGAAACCAGAAGCTATCAACTCTACCAGTTCCGAAACATCATGGATTATTATTATAATAGGATTATTATAATGCTAGGATTATTGTTATAATAGGATTTTTATAATGCTAGGATTATTGTTATAATAAGATTATTATAACAATAGGATTATGTTATAATAGGATTATTATAACACTAGGATTACATTATAATAGGATTATTATAACAATAGGATTACGTTATAATAGGATTATTATAACAATAGGATTACGTTATAATAGGATTATTATAGCAATAGGATTACGTTATAATAGGAATATTATAACAATAGGATTACATTATAATAGGATTATTATAATAGGATTGTTATAAGAATTGATTATTGAAACAATAGGATTATTGTTATAATAAGCCATTTGTTAGTCAATGACCTAAATTTGACATTGAAAACAGACAAGATTAGGGGATGGAGAGATGGCTCAAGCAGTAAAGCATTTGCTGAAGACCTGCAAGCATGAAGACCTGAGTTTGATCCCTGGTACTGATGTAACAAAGCCAGGAATGTGCCACATGCTTGTGTTGGGGAGCAGGGTTGGGAGCACTGGGAAGGAGATACAGGAGGACCCTGGGGCTCACTGGGCAAGCCTAGCCTAATTGTCAGTCCCCAGGTATCAGTGAGGGACTCCATCTCAATTAACAGGTCAGGGGCTGCCAAGGTGGCTCAGCAGGTAAAGGCACTTGCCGCCAAGCCTGAGGACCCGAGTTTCATTCCTAGGTCCCACATGGTGGAAGGAGAGAAAACCCTGGGAGGTTGTCTTCAGACCTTTAGACACACGGACACACACCAAGGCATGTGCACACACACGTAGATTCACAGACAAATAAATGTAAGAAAATACATAAAAAGGTCCTCCAGTAGATGGAACTGGTAAATGAAAAGCTGAAAGAAGCCAGGGGCTCCCCCCCAAAAAAAATATGTACATATTAAAAAGGAAAAATAGATCTTGCCTCATCCTAGCTGGTCTACCTGAAGCTGTGTAGTGGCTCCTATTGCCTGGTTCGACTCACCATGGACCCCAACTGCTCCTGTGCCTCAGATGGATCCTGCGCCTGTGCCGACTCCTGCAAGTGCGAAAAGTGCAAATGCACCTCCTGAAAAAAGAGCTGCTGCGCCTGCTCTCCTGTGGGCTGTGCACCTAGGGCTTCTGACAGGTGCACCTGCTGTGCCTAATGTGGGCTCATCCGCGAAACCGTATGTAAATAGAGTGATGTGCACAAACCCGAATTTGCTTTTTACTACCCTGACCCATTTCCCAACATCTCTTTCTATGAAGCATGTAACTGAAAATAAAAATCATTGACTTTAAAAAAAAAGGAAAGATAATAAGGTAGTTTGTGGGGAGTGACACTTGAGGTTGACCTCTGACCTCCGAATACACATGCATTTATGTGCATTTGCACACCCCCCACACATACCTGTACGCACATGAACATTCACACACCCGAACATAATTCCTACACGTATACATAACACATACAAAAATACATAAATGAAGCCGGGCGTGGTGGTGCACGCCTTTAATCCTAGCACTTGGGAGGCAGAGGCAGGCGGATCTTTGTGAGTTCAAGGCCAGCCTGGTCTACAGAGTGAGTTCCAGGACAGCTGGGGCTATAGAGAGACCCTGTCTCAAAAAGACAAAAAAAAAAAATACATAAATGAAACAAGATAGACCAGATTCATCAGGATCATGCCACATACCTGCAATCTAGGTTCTGGGGAGGCTGAGGCAGGAGGGTTACATCCAAGGACAGTCTGGGCTACACAGAGCCAAATCAACACCCCCCCCCAAAAAATGAAAACTAACCCCCATCCCAGTTCAGAGAATAGAATGCTGGTTGTCCTGGGAAAGGATTTGTCAAAGATCACAAAGTTTCGGTCAAACAAGATAAATTCTGGAGACTCATTGTCCAACACAGAGACTCCATGGGCAATGATGTACTACGGAACTAAGATTTTGCTGACAGGTGTATTTAGTGGTGAAGAGCTTGCCTACCATGCCCTGAGTTGCATCCCCATCCACATGCATGCACGTGCATGCATCTCTCTCTCTCTCTCTCTCTCTCTCTCTCTCTCTCTCTCTCACACACACATACACACACACTTTTTTTTTCTCAGAAGATACATTTTATGGGAAGTGCTCTTAACACAAAAAAGGGAGAGAAATCCCCAAACATGGCAGGAGGAAGGTTTTGAAGATGACAGACAAATTTTTAGCTCCAACAGTAATAAAGAGGGTTGGGGATGCCGCTCAGTAGAACACCAGCTCTCGTGGACAAAGCCCGAGTTTGATCACATTACGGGCTTGGTGGTGCACATCTCCTGAGGTGGGTCAGAAGTTCAAGGTCATTACCAACTACATAGTGAGTTCAAGGCAAGCCTGGGCTACATGCCTTGAATATATGCTGAGTTGTTTTCATGGACAAATAGTTATCTCTAAACACGTTGAATTGTGACACTAAATGTCTTCAGCTGGCGCTGGAGAGCTGTTAAAGCAATTAATTAAGAGCACTCACTGTTCTTGAAGAGAACCCAGGTTTCGTTCCCAGGACCCATATGACTTACAATACTCTGTAAATCTAATCCAGAGGATCCAACGCCCTCTTCTGGTCTCCTTGGGCACTGCATGGATGGGTGGACTTACATGCAGGCAAAATACTCCTGCATATAAAACTTATTCATTTGTGTGTATATGAGTGTGTGTGTGTGTGTGTGCTCACACATATCACCCAGCCCTCTTGTGAAGGTCTGAAGTCAGCTGTTGGAGTTGGTTCTCTCCTTCTACCATGCGGATCCTGGAGATGGAACTCGGGTTGTCAGGCTTGGCAGTAAGAGCCTTTACCCACTGAGCCTCTTGTCTGCTCTCTGACAAATCTTTTAAAGTACCGACAATGCTGGGCTTGCACAGATCTTTTAAAGGGGAATTTTTATTTCAATTAGATATAGGAAATGAAGGTCAAATCCTAGGGATTGTGTGATATCACATGGGTAATAAGCACTACACATCCTGAAATCCAGTGTTCTAATTTGGAATTTAAAGTGACTGCTGGCAAGCCCTGTTTTTTTTTTTTTTTGAGACAGGGTCTCCCTGTAGCCCCAGCTGTCCTGGAACTCACTCTGTAGACCAGGCTGGCTTGAACTCACAAAGATCCACCTACCTCTGTCTCTCAAGTGCTAGGTAGGATTAAAGGTGCGCGCCACAATGCCCTGTTGTAAAATGTGTGAGCTGGGGGCTTCTCTAAAGCCCAGTCCTGAAAGCAGGGTGGTGATCTGACCAGAGTTGGTGGTGGTGAATACCTGGGAATGGGTGGGCAGGGACTCACCGAGAAAGATGAGCTTTCCTCCTTGTATGAATCTGTAAAAGAGAGGAGAGAGAGAGAGAGAGAGAGAGAGAGAGAGAGAGAGAGAGAGAGATCAGCCACGGATTCACGGATTGCAAGGCTTTGTTGTTTGTTTTTAAATTTTTCACTGTACGTTCATAGAGCATGTTAAGCATACCCCCCATACACCTCTCTACCCTCTTTCTTTTCCCTCCCCCCTCTTTCTTTTCCCTCCCCCAACTAGTCTCCTTTGTTCCCCAATCTCACTCTTACCTTTATGTCAAATGTACATACATGATTTTATGTTTCTTTATAAAATCTAGGAACCAAACAATGAGAGAAAACATACAAGACATTTCTTTCCCTGAGACTAAATTCCTTTTATTATGCTTATCTCAATTTGCATCCAATTTCCTGAAAACAACATGCCTTTGAGGGTTTTTTTTGTTTTTTTTTTTTTTTGAGACAGGGTCTCTCTGTAGCCCCAGCTATCCTGAAACTCACTATGTAGACCAGGCTGGCCTCAGTCTTAGAGAGATCTGCCTGCTTCTGCCTCCTGAGTGCTGGGATTAAAGGTGTTTGCTACTATGTCAAGCTACTTTGATCTTTATGGCTGAAAAAAATCCACTATATATAATACTTTTTATTTTTAAACTTGTATTTATGTGTATGTTTGTCTATCTGTGTGAGTGTATGCCACATGTATGCAGGTGCCTGCAGAGGCTGGAAGAGGGTGTCAGATCTTCTGGAGCTGTGGTTACAGGTGGTTGTGGGCCACCAACTGTGGGTGCTGGGAAATAAACCCAGGTCCTATGGAGAGTGGCAAGCCTCCCTAACCACTGAGCCATCTCTCTAGCCTCTACTGCATTTTTTAATCCATTAGTCTGTTGGCTCTATAACTTAACTCTACTGAAAACTGTTACAATAGGGGCTGGAGAGATAGCCTAGTGGTTAAGAGCACCGACTGCTCTTGCAGAAGACCCGGGTTCGATCCCCAGCACCCACATGGCGGCTGAGAACCGTCTTTAACTCCAGTCCCAGGGGAATCCGAGACTCTCTTCTGACCTCCGCGGCATTGCATGACACGGGTGCACAGAGCTGCATGCAGACAGTACATTCATACACATAGAAAATAAATAAATAAAATTAAAAACATATTTTAAAAAAAAAGAAGAAAACTGTTATAATAAGCATTGACACACAAGTATCTTATCTCTGGGATAGGTGGTCAGGGTGTCCTTTGGATAAGTACCCAGGCATGCTATGCCCGGGTCATAGGATAGGTCTGTTTAGTTTTTAAAAAATATTTTATTTATTATTTCATGTGTATGAAGTGTATTGCTTGCATGTGTGTAAGTGCGCCCATGTCATGCAATGCCTGTGAAGATCAGAAGAAGGTGTCAGATCCCCTGGAACTGGAGTTACAGACTGATGTTAGCCACCATGTGGGTGCTGGGAATTGAACCTGGGTCCTCTGCAAGAGCAGTCAGTGCTCTTAGCTGCTGAGCCATCTCTCCAGACCCCTGTTTGGCATTTTGAAGACCCTCCAAACTGCTGACTTGATCACATCCCACTAGCAGTACGTAAGAGCTCTCTTTGCTGATTTTTTTCTCTATCTCATGATTTAAAAAATGAATATCTTGTCAGGCGTGGTGGCGCACGCCTTTAATCCTAGCATTCGGGAGGCAGAGGCAGGCGGATCTTTGTGAGTTCAAGGCCAGCCTGGTCTACAGAGCGAGTTCCAGGACAGCTGGGGCTATAGAGAGACCCTGTCTGAAAAGACAAAAAAAATAAAAATCTTTTGCCGGGCCTGGTGGCACACGCCTTTAATCCCAGCACTTGGGAGGCAGAGGCAGGTGGATCTCTGTGAGTTCAATGTCAGCCTGGTCTACAGAGGGAGCTCCAGGCCAGCGGGGACTAAAGGGAGACCCTGTCTCAAAAATACCCCCCCAAAAGAATATCATTTACTTATTCTTTGACAATTTCACACATGTGAACAATGTATCTTGATCATATGCACCCCTAACCTCCCCTCCAGTTCCCCAGGGACCCCCCAAACATGATCCCCTCCTCATTTTATGTCCTTACCTTAAAAAATTTTTTTTGTCTTTTTGAGACAGGGTCTCCCTGTAGCCCCAGCTGGCCTGGAACTTGCTCTGTAGACCAGGCTGGCCTTGAACTCACAGAGATCCACCTGCCTCTGCCTCCCCGAGTGCTAAGATTAAAGGCATGCGCCACCACGTCCGGCTAAAATGTTTTCTTTTTGTAATGCACTGAGCACAGTTAGTGCTGGCTGCCGGAATGTTGGCTGATCTTGCTGACTAGGTCCTGCGCAGGTAGCCACAGCTGCAGCGAGCTCATGAGCCATTGATGGATGGCCAATATCATGTCCAGAGGATAACACTTCCTGGCACCACTCCCCACCCTCTGGCTCGTGTACTCTCAGCTCTTTGGCCCCTGAATCTCTGCATTAATCGCTTTCTGGTGACTTTAAAAATTTTTATTATTATTATTATTTTTAATTTTTAATTTATTTTTGCATGTGTATGAATGTACTGTC
>VZQC01007840.1:831664-853691 GCA_009823505.1 Rhizomys pruinosus
TTTTTTTTAAATAACGGAGAAAATGCCCTACTGTGTAAAATGCAGCAACTAGGGGTTGGAGAGATGGCTCGGTGGTTAAGAGTACTGGCTGCTCTTGTAAAGGACCATGGTTCGATTCCCACTATCTACCTGGTGACCAACAGCCATCCCACACCCTCTTCTGACCTCTATGGGCATTGCATGGCATGGGTGCACTTACATACATGCAGGGAATTCACTCATATACATAAAGTTAAAAAATAAGAAAATGCTTTTTTTATTTTTGGTCTTTTTTGAGACAGGGTCTCCCTATAGCCCCAGCTGTCCTGGAACTCACTCTGTAGACCAGGCTGGCCTTGAACTCACAAAGATCCGCCTGCCTCTGTCTCCCGATTGCTAGGATTAAAGGCGTGTGCCACCACGCCCCATGATACTTTTAAAATGCAGCAACTACTATCCTCTTTTTCAAAACTATTTTCTTTTTTATTTATTATTTTTTATGTGTATGAGTGTACTGTCTGCCTGTAGGTTGGTGCACCTGTGTCGTGCAATGCCTCGGAGGTCAGAAGAGGGTGTCGGATTCCCCTGGAACTGGAGTTAAAGATGGTTCTCAGCCGCCGTGTGGGTGCTGGGGATTGAACCCGGGTCCTCTGCAAGAGCAGTTGGTGCTCCCAACTGCTGAGCCATCTTTCCAGCCCCTAATATCCTCTTGAATCACTTTAAGCCCCTGTTTTCCATAATCCAGAAATCCTCAGAGCATTTAATAAGTCACTCAGTTCACCTGGCCTCCTCCTGCTGATCCTGCCAGTATATCCCCGTTCTATCAAGATTCACGGTCAGTTTAAATGCCTGTGATGGCTACTTTGATAGCTTGACACAGTCTAGAATGCTCTGGGAACAGAGTCTCAGTGAGGGGTTGTCTTGGTCAGGTTGGCCTATGGGTGTGTGTGGGATTGTCATCATCCTGCTAACAGATGTGGAAAGACCAGCTTAAAAGTGGGTGGTGGGGCTGGAGAGATGGCCTAGCGGTTAAGAGTGCCGACTGCTCTTGCAGAGGATCCATGTTCGATTCCCAGCACCCACATGGTGGCCAAGAACCGTCTTTCACTCCAGTTCCAGGGGAATCCGATGCCCTCTTCTGACCTCTGCAGCATTGCATGACACAGGTGCACAAACCTACATGAACATAATACATTCATACATATTAAAAAATAAATAAAAATAAAAAGAAGTGGGTGATGCCATTCGCTGGGTTAGGGCTCTGAACTGTGTAGGAGAGAGAACGAACAGAGTGGTAGGCATGGATTCATTTCTCTCTGCTCTTTTTAAAATAATAATAATAATAATTGTTATTATTATTGGTTTTTTGAGACAGGGTCTCCCTGTAGCCCCAGGCTTCCTGGAACTCAGTATGTAGACCAGGCTGGCTTTGAATTCACAGACATCTGCCTGCCTCTGCATCCTGAGTGTGGGGATTAAAGACATGAGCCACCATGCCCCGCTAAATTACTTTTTATGTGTATGAGTATATTGCCTTCATATAGGCAGATGCATCCATGTCATGTATGTGGAGGTCAGAAGAGGTCAGCGTTGGATCACCTGGAACTGAAGTTACAGATGGTTGTTAATCACCATGTGGGTACCGGGAATCGAACACAGGTCCTCTGCAAGAACAGCCAGTGCTCTGGACCGCTGAGCCGTCTGTCTAGCCCCTTTGTTCTCTCTACTCTTGACTGCGGATGTGACTACTGCTTCAAGTCCCTGACTTGACTTTCAGTGATGGACTGTAACCTGAAATTGCAAGCCACACACCCTTTCCTGCCCTAAGTCATTTTGTTTGTTTGTTCGTTTGTTTTGCCTTTTTGAGGCAGGGTCTCTCTTTAGTACCAGCTGGCCTGGAGTTCCCTTTATAGACCAGGCTGGCCTTGAACTCACAGAGTTCTGCCTCTGCCTCCTGAGTGCTGGGATTAAAGGTGTGCGCTACTATGCCTGGCTAATAATAAGTTGTTTTTTATTAGAGTGTTTTATCATAACAGATGTGAAACCAGGATAACACCTATGTTCTAGTCCCATCTTTTACCCCAACCTTCCCTTCTCTCTCTCTCTCTCTTTCTCTCTCTCTCTCTCTCTCTCTCTCTCTCTCTCTCTCTCTCTCCCCCTTCTCTCTCTGGTGTGCGTGTGTGTGTTGTGTCTTTAAATCACTGCAGAAGAAAGGTAGACTTCCCATTTCAGCTTCCAGATGAAAACCCAGCCCTGAATGAAAAGTCGAATGCAGCCTGTGAGACCCAAAGCAAGAAACTCAACAAACTATATTTGCCCTTTTGACCCACGTGAACTGTGAAACAAATAACTGGACATGTAATGGGATAGAAGTGGCTCAGTTGGTAGTGTGCTTGCCTGGCCTGGGCAAGGCCCTGGGTTCAACACCCAATTCCACATAAACTGGGTACAGTGGCACCCGCCTGTGTTTCCAGCACTGGGGAGATGGGGGGCAGAAGGATCAAAAGTTCAAGGCCATCCTTGGCTACATAACGATTTCTAGGCCAGCCTGGGCTGTCTGAGACGCCACAACTGGCTAATTTTTAGAGAATAAGAGATTGTAGTGTGTGTGTCCTTGGATAGGATTCCTATATTGAACCTCACCCACCCAGGGCTCAGGGACCGTTGAGGAAGAGGGAACAGAAAGCCAGGGCTGGTCCATGAACATAGGGAGAGAGAGGCTTTCAGCCCACTGGAAGCTTGCTTACGTGAACTTGTGGCAATGGTGATGCCGAATAGAAGTCCCAGGCCAACTCAATCAGACAAGGGCCTAGACTGGTGTAAGGGAAATGGGTGACAGGCTGGCCCTAGCCTGAAACTATTGGAAACTGATTACAGCTGGTGAGGGAGAGTTGACCTTTCTCAAGCTCTCTAGATAGTTCGAATAGGCTCCAGTGGATGAACCTGTACTGGAGGACATCTGGTAAAATGCTTGACTGAACAGGACTTGGCATGTATGGTAGAACACATGAGGCCCAGTGGGGATGGGCATATGGGTCGGAAAGGGGATCTAGATTTGATTAGGAACTGTTGTATTCAATGTACAAAAGCTCGATAAAGATAGTTTTAAAAAATTTGTAACAAAATCAAACAGCCGTGCTTATAAATAGGATAAAATTCTAGAGAGTTAGCCAAAATGATCATTTCTGGAGGATCCTAAGATTCCTGCACCTTTCATTTAATTATACATTTCTGCATTTTTTTCATATGTTATGCAATGAACTCTTATGTAATGGAAAACTAATAATTACCAAAAAATTCTTAGGGCTGTGCAAAAAAGTTGTTAGGGTTATAATATGTAACCAGTTTCAGGGTGCTGAACTCACTAAAGGAGCCCAGGGATCACGAACCCTAAAAAAGGATAGCCAGAAAGAAGCAGAATCCAGCTAAGTGATCAATTTTTATTACTCCCCAGGCTCAAACGAAATCTTTCATGTGGACAAGTGGCTACTTTTACCTCACTGATGATTGTGATTCTCCAGAGATTCTCTGTCACACAAGCAGCCTGGCCTATTGGAAGGAACTATGCAGTTCACTGAGAGATATTGTGGAATGAGGATGGAAGGCAGGCAGGAAGGAAGGGTAATGAAGGCATGTATGGATGAATAGAAGGTAGGAAGGAAGATGAAAGATGTTCCGATGTGTCAATGAGAGGGGTATGGACAGATAGATGGGTGGATAAAAGGGAGGGAGGAAAAGAAAGGATGAAGCCGAGCATGGTGGCTCACGCCTTTAATCCTAGCATTCAGGAGGCAGAGGCAGGTGGATCTTTCTGAGTTCAAGGCCAGCCTGGTCTACAGAGTGAGTTCCGGGACAGCTGGGGCTATAGGGAGACCCTGTCTCAAAAAGACCAGAAAAAAAAAGAAAAAGAAAGGATGAGAGGAATGAATGGATGGATACATGGATGAGAAGGAAGGAAAGAAGGAAGAAAGGATGATGCAGGGGAATTGATGGATGGGTAGGTGGATGGATGGGAGAGGGGAACAGATGGATGGATGGAGGGAGGGAGGGAGGAAGGGAGGGACAGATGGGAGAGGAAAATGGATGGATGGGTAGGTGGATGGATGAGAGAGGGGAATGGGGTGGATGGATGAGTAGATAGATGGTGTGGTGGTTTGAATGAGAATGTCCCCCATAGGCTTCAAGTATTCAGACATTTTGTCCCCAGTTGGTGGCCCTGTTTTTAGGGGAGGTCTTAGAAGTTGTGGCCATTGTGGAGGAAGTAAGTCACTGGGGGCCGGCTTAGTGAGTTCAACAAGCCTTGCAGACTCTAGTTGCTCTCTCTTTCTCTCTCTGCTTCCTGTGCTCATTGGAAGATGTGAACCTCCGTTTTCTGCTCCAGCTCCTGCCACCATGCCTCCCCACCACAATGGACTCTAATTCCCTGGAACCATCAATCGTAAGCTCAAATAAAATTTTCCTTTTATAAGTTCTCTTGGTCATGGTGGTTTTATCACCATGCAACAGAAATGTGACTAATACAGATGGATAGATGGATAAAAGGAAGGAAGGAAAGAAGGAAGACATGGGTGGATGGATGAGAGAGGAGAATAGATAGATGGATGGATGGGAGAGAGGAAAATGGATGGATGGATGGGTGAGAAATGGAAATGGGTGGATGGATGTGTAGATGGATGAGAAGGGAATGGCTGGGTGGATGATTGGAAACAAAAGACAGGCAAAATCATCTCTACCCCTCTTGCCATTTATGTAGCAGCCTCCCGTGGTGTTGTCTTCCCAGCCACCCCACTTGTTTCCAGCCACCCCACTTGTTTCCAGCCACCCCACTGTGTTTCCAACACTCCCCTATCCAACGAGTTCTCCGAGCCCTGCATTAAGTCACTCGGTTCCCTCCATCCCTCAGACAACACCAGCCACTCTTCTGGTTCTTGTTCTCTATCATAAGTAGGAAGTAACTTTATATTTATGTTTGAGAAGCCACTGTGAGGCTGACTGCATTTATGACATCAGAGTCATCACCTAATCTCTATAACCAGAAACCATCCTCATAGGAAGAAAGACTGAATAAGTTAATGGACGTGAACTGCTTACATAGATATTGAAACATGGAGAATGATATATGATATGCAAATACAGCCCTGTGCTGGAGTGTCTTTTCCATGACAGTAATCCACTGTATATGTCTCTGTGTGTGTCTGTGTGTATGTCTGTCTGTCTTTCTCTGTCTCTGTCTCTCTCGGCGGGTATCTCCTCACCTGTCACCCAGATCTCCAGGCTGCGGCTGGGGGAGGAGCCCAGGTGAGGCCATTTGCACTGGTAGTGTACGCAGCTGTAGTTCCCACTGTCCTTGCTTGTGACATTCCAGAGCGTGAAGTCGGTTCGGTTGTTTCTTTCTTTCTTAGTTTGCAGTGGCTCTGAGATTCCTGTTTTTAGCAAAGCAATTATGAAGCACTCAGATCCATTGTTGGGGATCAGACATTGGAGGATCCTGTGTCCAGTCATCATGGAGGTAGCTTTGACTGACAGGGAGGGTTCTTGGAGTGACCCTGAGGAGGACAAGACAAGGGAGGTAAATGAAGGGTCAGGGATTCTCGTTCCCTTCTACAGCTAGGGACTAGCTCAATCATCTCTCCATGTCAACCACATCTTTTTAAAATATTTATTTTTATTTTATACATATGAATGTTTTGCCTGCATATATGAAAGTGCCTCAAGGGTGTGGTGGCCTTTAATTCCAGCACTTTGGAGGCAGAGGCAGGTAGATCTCTGTGAGTTCAAGGCCAGCCTGGTCTACATAGTGAGTTCCAGGACAGCTGGGGCTACAGGGAGACCCTGTCTCAAAAAAAAAAAAAAAAAGAACAAAGAAAGTGCCTCAAGTTCATGCAATGCCCCCAGAGGCCAGAAGAAGATGTCCAGTTCCCTGGAACTGGAGTTACAGGCAGTTGTTAGCCACCACGTGGGTCCTCTGCAAGAGCAGGCAGAGTGCTTAACCACTGAGCCATCTCTCCAACCCCTGTCAACCATGTCTTTAAAGAAAAGGATTTATTTTATTTGGTCTTTTTTGAGACAGGGTCTCCCTGTAGCTCTGACTCTCCTGGAACTCACTCTGTAGATGAGGCTGGCCTTGAACTCATAGAGATCCACCTGCCTCTGCCTCCCAAGTGCTAGGATTAAAGGCATGCGCCACCACGCCCAGCTTATTTTATTCTTAATTATATGTGTGTCTGTGTATAGGTTTATATGAGTGTAATGACTACAGAGGCCAGAAGAGGGCATCAGATCCTCTGGAGCTAGAGCTGTAGGCAGTTGTGAGCTGCCACATGTGGGTGCTGGGTACTGAACTCAGATCTTCTTCAAGAGCAGTACACCCTCTTAACCACTGAACTATCCCTCCAGCCCCTTATTGGTATCTTTCTATATTTGATCCTTTGATATCTTGGAGCATGGCTGACCTTAAAGGATCAGGGGCTAGTTAATTTCCAGAGATACTGAACAACTCTCCTTCAAGTATGGTTTTCATATGCTAGCCACACAATGCAGGCTCCAAACCCCAACACTTTCTTTTTAGACTCTCACACTCAAAACCTCTATCCATTCATCCTAATCACCCCAGGACCAAGCAACAGCCCCTCTTCTCCCATTCCTTCCCACAGAAACACAATAGAGGAGTGCTGACAAGACGGTTCAGCAGTTCAGAACCTGCAGTGCTTCTGCAGAGAACACAGTTCAGTTCCCAGGAGCCATGTCAGATGGCTCACGACCACCTATAATTCCAGCTCCGGGTGGTCTGACACACTCTTCTGGTGTCTGTGCATGCTGCAGTCATGTGCAGTTCCTGCACATACATAGCACTACAAAAATAAACCTTTTTTTTTTTTTAAGCAGTGGGTGTCTGAAGAGATGGCTCAGTGGTTAATTGCACTGGTTGTTCTTGCAGAGGATCCATGTTTGGTTCCCAACACCTATATGGTGGCTAACAACCAGCAGTAACTACAGTTCCAGGCCATCTGACACCCTCTTCTGGCCTCTTTGGGCATTGTACACATGTGATGCACTTACATGTGGTGCAGGCAAAGCACTCATACACATGCAATAAAAATAATTTTTTACAGTAACACAATAAGGGCTAGAAAGATGGCTCAGGAGTTAAGAGCACTGGCTGCTCTTGCAGAGGACCCGGGTTCGACTCCCAGTACCCACACGGCGGCTGAGAACCGTCTGTAACTCCAATTCCAGGAGAACTCCAGTTCCAGGGGAATCCAAAACCCTCTTCTGACCTCCGCGGCATTGCACGACACAGGTGCACAAACTTGCATGCAGACAGTACATTCATACACATACAGAAATAAATAAAATTAAAAAAAAAACTGTCCATAACTCCAGTTCTAGGAGATTCTATGCCCTCTTCTGACCTCCATGGCATTGCATGACATGTGTGCACTTACATACATGTAGACAATATATTCATACACATAAAATAAAAAAAGAATAAATAAAAGTTTTAAAAAAGGCCAGGCATAGTGGTACATACCTATAATCTCAGCACTTAGAGGCAGGGAGGATCAGAGGTTCAAAGCCATCCTCAACTACATAGTGAGCTCAAAGCCAGCCAGCACTACTACATGAAACCTTGTCTTTAATAATAATAATAATAATAATAATAATAATAATAATTTTAATAAAATACAGGAGCAAGGCTGGGAAGATGGCTCAGTGGCAAAACTGGCTGAGTGATCTGGAAAGGACATTCTCCAACCTGCTGAGCCACCTGCAGGCTGTGTCACCCATGCTGATTGTTCACATCTCCCTAGGAATAGTGTCACACAGCAACATATGCCATAGCATATGTACACACGCACGCGCGCGCGCACACACACACACACACACACACACACACAAATGTAATAATAATAAAAACATCCAAGGAGCAGATCCAAGGTGGTCCTGCTCACCTGTGATCACCAGCTGCAAGTTGTGGCTCTGTCCTGACCACTCGTGGGAGGCTGCTGTCCTGTAGGCACAGAAATAACCCCCAGCGTCCTCAGGCTGCAGGTCAGTGAGGTGGAACTCAGCCTCGTTTCCCACTGAGCTCTGCTCCCGCTTGTATTCCAAGGTGTGCGACTTCCCCAGTGTGGCTGTGATGTTCTGGGAATGAGTGCAGCATCGCAGAGTGACGTTGCTCTTGGGTTTGGCCACTGAGCTGGGCCAGGCACTGAGGAGGGGTCTGGGAAGTTTATCTGGAAAGATTTCAGAGTTAATTGCCTCTTTATTGCGGTGAATGTGAAGCCCCTCCTAGGATTCTGGAGATTAAAGGTAGGAGACCTAGAATGGCCTGGGGGGGACTGGCCTCTGCCAAGCCTGTGGGCAATTATTTTCATTACGTTTATTGAGGTGGGAAGATCCACCCACTGTGGGTAGGACCATTCCCTGGGCTGAGATCCCAGACTGTATCAAAGGGAGAGGGTCATGGGGGATGGCTCAATGGGTAAAGGCGCTCACTGCCAAGCCTGATAATCTGAGTTCAATTCCCTGGACCTACTTGTGCACCCCCTTCTCCCTCATACATAAATAAATGTATTTAAAATATTTTAGGGGGCTAGAGAGATGGCTCAGTGGTTAAGAGTGTTTGCTTTTCTTCCAGAGGACATGGGTTTGAATTCCAGCACCCACATGGTAGCTAACACCCAACTGTAACTCCAGTGTCAGAGTACCCTACACCCTCTTCCGACCTCTGCATGCAGTGCATACACTACATGTAGCCAAAACACTCATACACATAAAAGTAGCCAGAAGTTGGTCTAGAGAGATGGCCTAGCGGTTAAGAGGACCGACTGCTCTTTCAGAGGACCTGGGTTCGATTCCCAGCACCTGCATGGCGGCTAAGAACCGTCTTTAACTCCAGTTCCAGGGGAATCTGACACCCTCTTCTGACCTCTGTGGCATTGCATGACACAGGTGCACAAATGTACATGCAGACAGTATACTTATACACATAAAAATAAATAAATAATTAAACAAACAAACAAACAAAAAATAGCTGGGAGTTTTGGTACATACTTTTAATCCCAGCACTTGCGAGGCAGAGGCAGGCAGATCTCTGTGAGTTCAAAGCCAGCCTGGTCTATGTAGTGAATTACAGGCCAGCTGGGGCTACAGGGAGACCTTGTCATAAAATATANAACCGTCTGTAACTCCAATTCCAGGAGAACTCCAGTTCCAGGGGAATCCGAGACCCTCTTCTGACCTCCGCGGCATTGCACGACACGGGTGCACAGACCTGCATGCAGACAATACATTCATACACATACAAAAATGAATAATAAAAAAAAAAATTAAAAAAAAAAAGAAAGATTGTTTAGGGGCTGGAGAGATAGCCTAGAGGTTAAGAGTGCCAACTGCTCTTGCAGAGGATCTGGGGTCGATCCCCAGCACCCACATGGTGGCTGAGAACGGTCTTTAACTCCAGTTTCAGGGGAACCCGAGACCCTCTTCTGACCTCCGCAGCATTGCACGACAAGAGTGCACAAACCTACATGCAGACAGTACATTCATACACATAAAAAAAAAAGATTGTTTACAGGATAAGCAAGTTGGGATAGTGTTCAATGCTCTCAAAATATATGATTGACTTTTTTGGTTTTATTTTATTCTTATTTTTATAAATATTTTTTTAATTTTATGTGCACGAGTGTTTTGTCTGTGCCACATGCATGCAACACACACGGAAGCCAGAAGAGGGAATAGGACCCCCTGGAACTGGAGTTATAGGTGGTTATTAGCTGTCATGTGGGTGCTGGGAACTGAACCCAGGTCCTCTGCAAGAGCAGCCAGTGCTCTTAACTGCAGAGCCATCTGTTCACCCCCACCCCATTTTTTGGTGTTTGAGACAGGGTCTCTTTGTGTAGCCCTAGCTGGCTTGGAACTATCTATGTAGACCAGGCTGATCTCAAAATCACACAGATCCAGTTGCCTCTGCCTGGCTTGAAGCATGTACCAAGATTAACTTTTTGGTTGCAAGATTAGGTAAACAGCATTTCACCAGAGCATGTCCATATTGTTTTGTTTGTTTATTTGTTTTATTTGTTAACTCTTTTTGAGACAGGGTCTCCTTGTATCCCCAGCTGTCTTGGAACTCACTATGTAGACCAGGGTAGCCTTGAACTCACAGAGATCCGCCTGCCTCTGCCTCCGGAGTGTTGGGATTAAAGGCAGGTGCCACCATGCCTGGCTAACATATCCATATTTGTAAAATTCATTCCCACAACAAATCTTTCAACAGTTAGTTATCTGCATTTTTAAATATTTTCCACCAGTCCAGTTTTGAAGTGGTGTGTTTCTGTGACCAACTACCTGACAGAGGGATTCGACAAAGGAAAGCTTTGCTTTGGTTCAGTGTTCTGGAGATTACAGACCACCGTGGCGCAGGGAAGACATGGTGGTGAAGGCTAACAGCATGGCTCGTTCGCAGTCTGGTGGAGCCGGAAGCAGAGTGCTTGGGCCGGAAACAAGACCAGGCGAAAACCCCTTCAGTGTCCATCCCTAGTGGCCTACATCAGCCAGCAAGACCTTAGGTCCCAAAGGTTCCACACTGTCTGTCACAAAATAGTGTCACCAGCGGGGAAAGGGGTGGGGAATCAAGTGTCTGAATGCACGAGCCTGCAGGGGACATTTCACGTCTAAATCATAACAACGCTTAAACACCACAGAAGTTATTTGAGCAGCTTGGGGACATGGTTCAGTGGTGGCCAAACAGCATCAGGACCCGAGTTCAGAATCCCAGAACCTGCTTAAAATGCTAGGCATTGGGGCTGGAGAGATGGCCTAGCGGTTAAGAGCACCGACTGCTCTTGCAGATGACCCAGGTTCGATCCCCAGCACCCACATGGCGGCTAAGAACCGTCTGTAACTCCAATTCCAGGAGAACTCCAGTTCCAGGGGAATCCGACACCCTCTTCTGACCTCCGTGGCATTGCACGACATGGGTGCACAAACCTACATGCAGACAGTACATTCATACACATATAAAAATAAATTAAAAAAAATAAAAAAAAAAATGCTAGGCATTGCCGGGTGTGGTGGTGCACACCTTTAATCCCAGCACTCAGAAGGCAGAGGCAGGAGGATCTCTGTGAGTTCAAGGCCGGCCTGGTCTACAGAGTAAGCTCCAGGCCAGCTGGGGCTAAAGGGAGAACCTGTCTCAAAAATACCAAAAAATAAAAAAAATAAAAAATAAAATGGTAGGCATGGCAGTGTGGGCCTGTAAGCTTAGTTCTGGGGACTGGGTACAGTTAGGCGTGCTGCATAGATTTAATACCAACTTGACACACCTGGGTTGAGGGAGTCCCAATTGAGGAATTTCCTCCAATGGACTGACCTGTAGCCATATCTGTGGGGTATCTTCTTGATTGTTCAGTGATATGGGAGGTCCCAGCCCATTGTAGGTAATGACACCCCTGGGCAGATTGTTATGCATTATATAAGAAAGCAGGTTGACTGGGGCTACAGGGAGACCCTGTCTTGAAAAGACCCCCCCCAAAAAAGAAAAAGAAAGAAAGCAGGTTGGGCTGGGCATGGTGGCGCACGCCTTTAATCCTAACACTTGGGAGGCAGAGGTGGGCAGATCTCTGT
Organism: Rhizomys pruinosus; assembly: GCA_009823505.1. Lineage (NCBI taxonomy): Eukaryota > Metazoa > Chordata > Mammalia > Rodentia > Spalacidae > Rhizomys > Rhizomys pruinosus. Next base: position 843,272 of record VZQC01007840.1, read on the forward strand.
GAGTTCAAGGCCAGCCTGGTCTACAGAGAGAGCCCCAGGACAGCCAGAGCTACAGGGAGACTCTGTCTCAAAAAGAGCAAAAAAAAGAAAGAAAGTAGGTTGATCATGGGCCAGGGAAGCAAGCCGCTAAGCAGAATTCCTCCACGGCCTGTGCTTCAGCTCCTGCTTCCAGGTTCCTGGCCTGAGTTCCTACCTTGGGCTCCTTCAGTGATGAATTGTGATCTGGGAAACGTAAGATGAATAAACCCTTTCCTCCCCAAGTTGGTATTGGTCAAAGTGTTTTGTCACAGCAATCAAAAAGAAACTAGAGGGATTGGAGAGATAGCCTAGCAGGTAAGAGCACCGACTGCTTTTGCAGAGGACCCGGGTTCAATCCCCAGCACCCACATGGTGGCAAAGAACCATCTGTAACTCCAATTCCAGGAGAACTCCAGTTCCAAGGGAATCCGAGACCCTCTTCTGACCTCCGTGGCATTGCACAACACGGGTGCACAAACCTACATGCAGGCATTACACTCATAAAAAAACAAGAATAAATAAAATTTAAAAATTAAAAAAAAAAAGAAACTAGAACAATAGAATTCCAGAGCTTCCTGGCAGGGCAGACCAATCTGTGAGCACTGAGTTCAGTGAGAGTCTCTGCCTGGAAAAATAAGGGGGGTACAGTTGAGGAAGATACTTGACTTTGTCCTCTGTTCTCCACATACACACAAATGTGAACATGTGAGCACACACGCACACGCAAGCCATTTTACAGTGGGGTGTGTGCAGAGAGGTTTCTATTTATTTGATAGACAGAATTAAACAAAATTTGTTGTATATGTATGAGTGTATTGCCTGCATGGATTTAAGTACACCCATGTTGTACAGTGCCTACAGAGCCACAAAGAAGCATTGGGTCCCCTGGAACTGGAGTTAACAGACAGTTATTAGCCACCATGTGGGTGCTAGGAACTGAACCTGGGTCCTCTGCAAGAGCAGCCAGTGCTCTTATCTGAAGAGTCATCTCTCTAGCCCATCACAGAAAGAATTTGCTTCTCTTCAAGATATTTTCTTGCCCCAAATATTCTCCTCATTTGGGGCTATGATATTTTTTTACCTGCAATTTGTCCCACCTCTTCTGTCCTCTGTCCTTGAGATTCACCCCTGGGAAGGGAATATCTCTGTGAATTCAAGGCCAGCCTAGGCTACAGAGTGGGTTCAGTTCCAGGCCAGCTGGGGCTACAGGGAGACCTGGTCTCAAAAAGACAAAAAAAAAAAAAAAAAGCAATGACAGTATGAATGGAGGAAGGCTGACTGAGACACCCCTCTAGTTGAGGAGTTATTGCAGTTGATGGCTGGTGAATGAGGGGTTTTGGGGATGTGGCCGCTGGTAGGTTAATCAAGCCCCAGGGATGGCCACACTCATGGGCATGTGAGCAGCACTAATGAGACTTGATGGATAAAGCAAAAAAGAGAGGCCTGGGGAGATGGCTCAGTGGTTAACACTGGCTATGTNCTCTCTCTCTCTCTCTCTCTCTCTCTCTCTCTCTCTCTCTCTCTCTCTCTCTCTCTGTCTCCCCCTTCTCTCTCTGGTGTGCGTGTGTGTGTTGTGTCTTTAAATCACTGCAGAAGAAAGGTAGACTTCCCATTTCAGCTTCCAGATGAAAACCCAGCCCTGAATGAAAAGTCGAATGCAGCCTGTGAGACCCAAAGCAAGAAACTCAACAAACTATATTTGCCCTTTTGACCCACGTGAACTGTGAAACAAATAACTGGACATGTAATGGGATAGAAGTGGCTCAGTTGGTAGTGTGCTTGCCTGGCCTGGGCAAAGCCCTGGGTTCAACACCCAATTCCACATAAACTGGGTACAGTGGCACCCGCCTGTGTTTCCAGCACTGGGGAGGTGGGGGGCAGAAGGATCAAAAGTTCAAGGCCATCCTTGGCTACATAACGATTTCTAGGCCAGCCTGGGCTGTCTGAGACGCCACAACTGGCTAATTTTTAGAGAATAAGAGATTGTAGTGTGTGTGTCCTTGGATAGGATTCCTATATTGAACCTCACCCACCCAGGGCTCAGGGACCGTTGAGGAAGAGGGAACAGAAAGCCAGGGCTGGTCCATGAACATAGGGAGACAGAGGCTTTCAGCCCACTGGAAGCTTGCTTACGTGAACTTGTGGCAATGGTGATGCCGAATAGAAGTCCCAGGCCAACTCAATCAGACAAGGGCCTAGACTGGTGTAAGGGAAATGGGTGACAGGCTGGCCCTAGCCTGAAACTATTGGAAACTGATTACAGCTGGTGAGGGAGAGTTGACCTTTCTCAAGCTCTCTAGATAGTTCGAATAGGCTCCAGTGGATGAACCTGTACTGGAGGACATCTGGTAAAATGCTTGACTGAACAGGACTTGGCATGTATGGTAGAACACATGAGGCCCAGTGGGGATGGGCATATGGGTCGGAAAGGGGATCTAGATTTGATTAGGAACTGTTGTATTCAATGTACAAAAGCTCGATAAAGATAGTTTTAAAAAATTTGTAACAAAATCAAACAGCCGTGCTTATAAATAGGATAAAATTCTAGAGAGTTAGCCAAAATGATCATTTCTGGAGGATCCTAAGATTCCTGCACCTTTCATTTAATTATACATTTCTGCATTTTTTTCATATGTTATGCAATGAACTCTTATGTAATGGAAAACTAATAATTACCAAAAAATTCTTAGGGCTGTGCAAAAAAGTTGTTAGGGTTATAATATGTAACCAGTTTCAGGGTGCTGAACTCACAAAAGGAGCCCAGGGATCACGAACCCTAAAAAAGGATAGCCAGAAAGAAGCAGAATCCAGCTAAGTGATCAATTTTTATTACTCCCCAGGCTCAAACGAAATCTTTCATGTGGACAAGTGGCTACTTTTACCTCACTGATGATTGTGATTCTCCAGAGATTCTCTGTCACACAAGCAGCCTGGCCTATTGGAAGGAACTATGCAGTTCACTGAGAGATATTGTGGAATGAGGATGGAAGGCAGGCAGGAAGGAAGGGTAATGAAGGCATGTATGGATGAATAGAAGGTAGGAAGGAAGATGAAAGATGTTCCGATGTGTCAATGAGAGGGGTATGGACAGATAGATGGGTGGATAAAAGGGAGGGAGGAAAAGAAAGGATGAAGCCGAGCATGGTGGCTCACGCCTTTAATCCTAGCATTCAGGAGGCAGAGGCAGGTGGATCTTTCTGAGTTCAAGGCCAGCCTGGTCTACAGAGTGAGTTCCGGGACAGCTGGGGCTATAGGGAGACCCTGTCTCAAAAAGACCAGAAAAAAAAAGAAAAAGAAAGGATGAGAGGAATGAATGGATGGATACATGGATGAGAAGGAAGGAAAGAAGGAAGAAAGGATGATGCAGGGGAATTGATGGATGGGTAGGTGGATGGATGGGAGAGGGGAACAGATGGATGGATGGAGGGAGGGAGGGAGGAAGGGAGGGACAGATGGGAGAGGAAAATGGATGGATGGGTAGGTGGATGGATGAGAGAGGGGAATGGGGTGGATGGATGAGTAGATAGATGGTGTGGTGGTTTGAATGAGAATGTCCCCCATAGGCTTCAAGTATTCAGACATTTTGTCCCCAGTTGGTGGCCCTGTTTTTGGGGGAGGTCTTAGAAGTTGTGGCCATTGTGGAGGAAGTAAGTCACTGGGGGCCGGCTTAGTGAGTTCAACAAGCCTTGCAGACTCTAGTTGCTCTCTCTTTCTCTCTCTGCTTCCTGTGCTCATTGGAAGATGTGAACCTCCGTTTTCTGCTCCAGCTCCTGCCACCATGCCTCCCCACCACAATGGACTCTAATTCCCTGGAACCATCAATCGTAAGCTCAAATAAAATTTTCCTTTTATAAGTTCTCTTGGTCATGGTGGTTTTATCACCATGCAACAGAAATGTGACTAATACAGATGGATAGATGGATAAAAGGAAGGAAGGAAAGAAGGAAGACATGGGTGGATGGATGAGAGAGGAGAATAGATAGATGGATGGATGGGAGAGAGGAAAATGGATGGATGGATGGGTGAGAAATGGAAATGGGTGGATGGATGTGTAGATGGATGAGAAGGGAATGGCTGGGTGGATGATTGGAAACAAAAGACAGGCAAAATCATCTCTACCCCTCTTGCCATTTATGTAGCAGCCTCCCGTGGTGTTGTCTTCCCAGCCACCCCACTTGTTTCCAGCCACCCCACTTGTTTCCAGCCACCCCACTGTGTTTCCAACACTCCCCTATCCAACGAGTTCTCCGAGCCCTGCATTAAGTCACTCGGTTCCCTCCATCCCTCAGACAACACCAGCCACTCTTCTGGTTCTTGTTCTCTATCATAAGTAGGAAGTAACTTTATATTTATGTTTGAGAAGCCACTGTGAGGCTGACTGCATTTATGACATCAGAGTCATCACCTAATCTCTATAACCAGAAACCATCCTCGTAGGAAGAAAGACTGAATAAGTTAATGGACATGAACTGCTTACATAGATATTGAAACATGGAGAATGATATATGATATGCAAATACAGCCCTGTGCTGGAGTGTCTTTTCCATGATAGTAATCCACTGTATATGTCTCTGTGTGTGTCTGTGTGTATGTCTGTCTGTCTTTCTCTGTCTCTGTCTCTCTCGGCGGGTATCTCCTCACCTGTCACCCAGATCTCCAGGCTGCGGCTGGGGGAGGAGCCCAGGTGAGGCCATTTGCACTGGTAGTGTACGCAGCTGTAGTTCCCACTGTCCTTGCTTGTGACATTCCAGAGCGTGAAGTCGGTTCGGTTGTTTCTTTCTTTCTTAGTTTGCAGTGGCTCTGAGATTCCTGTTTTTAGCAAAGCAATTATGAAGCACTCAGATCCATTGTTGGGGATCAGACATTGGAGGATCCTGTGTCCAGTCATCATGGAGGTAGCTTTGACTGACAGGGAGGGTTCTTGGAGTGACCCTGAGGAGGACAAGACAAGGGAGGTAAATGAAGGGTCAGGGATTCTCGTTCCCTTCTACAGCTAGGGACTAGCTCAATCATCTCTCCATGTCAACCACATCTTTTTAAAATATTTATTTTTATTTTATACATATGAATGTTTTGCCTGCATATATGAAAGTGCCTCAAGGGTGTGGTGGCCTTTAATTCCAGCACTTTGGAGGCAGAGGCAGGTAGATCTCTGTGAGTTCAAGGCCAGCCTGGTCTACATAGTGAGTTCCAGGACAGCTGGGGCTACAGGGAGACCCTGTCTCAAAAAAAAAAAAAAAAAGAACAAAGAAAGTGCCTCAAGTTCATGCAATGCCCCCAGAGGCCAGAAGAAGATGTCCAGTTCCCTGGAACTGGAGTTACAGGCAGTTGTTAGCCACCACGTGGGTCCTCTGCAAGAGCAGGCAGAGTGCTTAACCACTGAGCCATCTCTCCAACCCCTGTCAACCATGTCTTTAAAGAAAAGGATTTATTTTATTTGGTCTTTTTTGAGACAGGGTCTCCCTGTAGCTCTGACTCTCCTGGAACTCACTCTGTAGATGAGGCTGGCCTTGAACTCATAGAGATCCACCTGCCTCTGCCTCCCAAGTGCTAGGATTAAAGGCATGCGCCACCACGCCCAGCTTATTTTATTCTTAATTATATGTGTGTCTGTGTATAGGTTTATATGAGTGTAATGACTACAGAGGCCAGAAGAGGGCATCAGATCCTCTGGAGCTAGAGCTGTAGGCAGTTGTGAGCTGCCACATGTGGGTGCTGGGTACTGAACTCAGATCTTCTTCAAGAGCAGTACACCCTCTTAACCACTGAACTATCCCTCCAGCCCCTTATTGGTATCTTTCTATATTTGATCCTTTGATATCTTGGAGCATGGCTGACCTTAAAGGATCAGGGGCTAGTTAATTTCCAGAGATACTGAACAACTCTCCTTCAAGTATGGTTTTCATATGCTAGCCACACAATGCAGGCTCCAAACCCCAACACTTTCTTTTTAGACTCTCACACTCAAAACCTCTATCCATTCATCCTAATCACCCCAGGACCAAGCAACAGCCCCTCTTCTCCCATTCCTTCCCACAGAAACACAATAGAGGAGTGCTGACAAGACGGTTCAGCAGTTCAGAACCTGCAGTGCTTCTGCAGAGAACACAGTTCAGTTCCCAGGAGCCATGTCAGATGGCTCACGACCACCTATAATTCCAGCTCCGGGTGGTCTGACACACTCTTCTGGTGTCTGTGCATGCTGCAGTCATGTGCAGTTCCTGCACATACATAGCACTACAAAAATAAACCTTTTTTTTTTTTTAAGCAGTGGGTGTCTGAAGAGATGGCTCAGTGGTTAATTGCACTGGTTGTTCTTGCAGAGGATCCATGTTTGGTTCCCAACACCTATATGGTGGCTAACAACCAGCAGTAACTACAGTTCCAGGCCATCTGACACCCTCTTCTGGCCTCTTTGGGCATTGTACACATGTGATGCACTTACATGTGGTGCAGGCAAAGCACTCATACACATGCAATAAAAATAATTTTTTACAGTAACACAATAAGGGCTAGAAAGATGGCTCAGGAGTTAAGAGCACTGGCTGCTCTTGCAGAGGACCCGGGTTCGACTCCCAGTACCCACACGGCGGCCGAGAACCGTCTGTAACTCCAATTCCAGGAGAACTCCAGTTCCAGGGGAATCCAAAACCCTCTTCTGACCTCCGCGGCATTGCACGACACAGGTGCACAAACTTGCATGCAGACAGTACATTCATACACATACAGAAATAAATAAAATTAAAAAAAAACTGTCCATAACTCCAGTTCTAGGAGATTCTATGCCCTCTTCTGACCTCCATGGCATTGCATGACATGTGTGCACTTACATACATGTAGACAATATATTCATACACATAAAATAAAAAAAGAATAAATAAAAGTTTTAAAAAAGGCCAGGCATAGTGGTACATACCTATAATCTCAGCACTTAGAGGCAGGGAGGATCAGAGGTTCAAAGCCATCCTCAACTACATAGTGAGCTCAAAGCCAGCCAGCACTACTACATGAAACCTTGTCTTTAATAATAATAATAATAATAATAATAATAATAATAATTTTAAAATACAGGAGCAAGGCTGGGAAGATGGCTCAGTGGCAAAACTGGCTGAGTGATCTGGAAAGGACATTCTCCAACCTGCTGAGCCACCTGCAGGCTGTGTCACCCATGCTGATTGTTCACATCTCCCTAGGAATAGTGTCACACAGCAACATATGCCATAGCGTATGTACACACGCACGCGCGCGCGCGCGCACACACACACACACACACACACAAATGTAATAATAATAAAAACATCCAAGGAGCAGACCCAAGGTGGTCCTGCTCACCTGTGATCACCAGCTGCAAGTTGTGGCTCTGTCCTGACCACTCGTGGGAGGCTGCTGTCCTGTAGGCACAGAAATAACCCCCAGCGTCCTCAGGCTGCAGGTCAGTGAGGTGGAACTCAGCCTCGTTTCCCACTGAGCTCTGCTCCCGCTTGTATTCCAAGGTGTGCGACTTCCCCAGTGTGGCTGTGATGTTCTGGGAATGAGTGCAGCATCGCAGAGTGACGTTGCTCTTGGGTTTGGCCACTGAGCTGGGCCAGGCACTGAGGAGGGGTCTGGGAAGTTTATCTGGAAAGATTTCAGAGTTAATTGCCTCTTTATTGCGGTGAATGTGAAGCCCCTCCTAGGATTCTGGAGATTAAAGGTAGGAGACCTAGAATGGCCTGGGGGGGACTGGCCTCTGCCAAGCCTGTGGGCAATTATTTTCATTACGTTTATTGAGGTGGGAAGATCCACCCACTGTGGGTAGGACCATTCCCTGGGCTGAGATCCCAGACTGTATCAAAGGGAGAGGGTCATGGGGGATGGCTCAATGGGTAAAGGCGCTCACTGCCAAGCCTGATAATCTGAGTTCAATTCCCTGGACCTACTTGTGCACCCCCTTCTCCCTCATACATAAATAAATGTATTTAAAATATTTTAGGGGGCTAGAGAGATGGCTCAGTGGTTAAGAGTGTTTGCTTTTCTTCCAGAGGACATGGGTTTGAATTCCAGCACCCACATGGTAGCTAACACCCAACTGTAACTCCAGTGTCAGAGTACCCTACACCCTCTTCCGACCTCTGCATGCAGTGCATACACTACATGTAGCCAAAACACTCATACACATAAAAGTAGCCAGAAGTTGGTCTAGAGAGATGGCCTAGCGGTTAAGAGGACCGACTGCTCTTTCAGAGGACCTGGGTTCGATTCCCAGCACCTGCATGGCGGCTAAGAACCGTCTTTAACTCCAGTTCCAGGGGAATCTGACACCCTCTTCTGACCTCTGTGGCATTGCATGACACAGGTGCACAAATGTACATGCAGACAGTATACTTATACACATAAAAATAAATAAATAATTAAACAAACAAACAAACAAAAAATAGCTGGGAGTTTTGGTACATACTTTTAATCCCAGCACTTGCGAGGCAGAGGCAGGCAGATCTCTGTGAGTTCAAAGCCAGCCTGGTCTATGTAGTGAATTACAGGCCAGCTGGGGCTACAGGGAGACCTTGTCATAAAATATATATATATATATATATATATATATATTATAAACTATTTAAAAATTCTTTTAGGGGGCTGGAGAGATGGCTCAGTGGTTAAGAGCACCGACTGCTCTTGCAGAGGACCCAGGTTCAATTCCCAGCACCCACATGGTGGCTAAGAACCTTCTTTAACTACAGTTCCAGGGGAATCCGACACCCTCTTCTGACCTCCAAGGCACTGCACGATACGGGTGCACTAACCTACATGAAGACAGTACACTCATACACATAATAAATAAATAAATAAATAAATAAATAAATAAATAAATAATTTAAAAATTCTTTTAGAAAAGGAGAAAGTGAACTAAGCACAAGAATTCATTGCTCTCTGTTTCTTAAATATCTTTTAAGTGTTTTATTTATGGTCTATGTATCTGTGTGTATGCACTTGGGTGTGCGTGTATGTTGTGCAGTGGAAGTCACCACTCGTGAAAGTCAGAGAACAACTTTCAGGAGTCAGTTCTCTCCTTCCTTCCACACTGAGGGCTCTGAGACTTGAACTCAGGTCATCAGATTTGGCAGCAAGCACCTTTATTCTCTGAGCCATCTCGTTGGCCCACTCTCTGCTGGACTGTGGATGAGGTGTGACTAGTTTCCTCAAGCTCCTGCAGTTGGCTCCCCAGCGTGATAGCCTGCAACTTCCACCTGTGAGCTGAGAGGAACCCTGTTCCCTTAAGTTGCTTTCTCAGGATATTTTATCACAATAGGAAAAGTAACTTAAAAGGTGGGGGGGGGGTGTTGAAGGACAGTGGAGTGTAGGAACACACAGAGGTTACATGGGAGGAACTCACCATTCTTTTCTTTATCTCCATAGCCCAGACATAGCCCTGGAAGAAAAACTGCAGTGAGAGATGGTAGGTAGCTCTTTCTGAACTAAAACATCCTCTCCCCCAGTGATAAGGTGTTACAGGAGGTAACCTAAGACAGACATGGCCCAGCGAGAAGAACCAAACCACACTCTGGAAGTAGAGGAATTTATCCTTTATTAAACATGGGCCTCGGGCTGGGCTATGCTCCAGAGAAACTGAGGCACAGACCAGCAGCACATACATCATCCCTTGGCAGTAATCATATTGGTGGATTTGAGACCTCCAGCACAGAAGTATATATGACCCTTAGGCTATTATAGGAAATTTAGATAGTCAGTGTTTTTACAAAACAAAGCAAAAACAAGCCAGGCGTGGTGGCGCACACCTTTAGTCCCAGCACTCAGGAGGCAGAGGCAGGCGGATCTCTGTGAGTTCAAGGCCAGCCTGGTCTACATAGGAAGTTCCAGGCCAGCTAGGCCTACAGGGAGACCCTGTCTCAAAAAGACAAAAATAAAGCAAAATAAAACAAAACAAAAAGCCAGATATTTCAGGCAAGTGTGTGATTTTGACATTTCCCAGTAACATGATATATTGCCAACACCACAACAATCTCAGCTATTTTAACAGATAAGACACATTGCAGCAGGTGCTTCCTCAAAATCACTACAAGGAGAGGCATTCTCCAAGCCAGTCTCCACGATCGTGGTATGCACAACACACACATGCATCCTGGATCAAGGGCAAGGAAGGGGCTTGTGGAATTAAAGGTCCATGTTTAGCTTACATGAGGAGTACAAAGTCTAGAAAGATTGTTGGGGCTGGAGAGATAGCCTAGCAGTTAAGAGCACCGACGCTCTTGCAGAGGACCCGGGTTCGATCCCCAGCACCCACATGGCGGCTAAGAACCGTCTGTAACTCCAATTCCAGGAGAACTCCAGTTCCAGGGGAATCCGAGACCCTCTTCTGACCTCCGCGGCATTGCACGACACGGGTGCACAGACCTGCATGCAGACA
>VZQC01007840.1:855274-981220 GCA_009823505.1 Rhizomys pruinosus
ACACCCTCTTCTGACCTCCGTGGCATTGCACGACATGGGTGCACAAACCTACATGCAGACAGTACATTCATACACATATAAAAATAAATTAAAAAAAATAAAAAAAAATAAAATGCTAGGCATTGCCGGGTGTGGTGGTGCACACCTTTAATCCCAGCACTCAGAAGGCAGAGGCAGGAGGATCTCTGTGAGTTCAAGGCCGGCCTGGTCTACAGAGTAAGCTCCAGGCCAGCTGGGGCTAAAGGGAGAACCTGTCTCAAAAATACCAAAAAATAAAAAAAAAATAAAAAATAAAATGGTAGGCATGGCAGTGTGGGCCTGTAAGCTTAGTTCTGGGGACTGGGTACAGTTAGGCGTGCTGCATAGATTTAATACCAACTTGACACACCTGGGTTGAGGGAGTCCCAATTGAGGAATTTCCTCCAATGGACTGACCTGTAGCCATATCTGTGGGGTATCTTCTTGATTGTTCAGTGATATGGGAGGTCCCAGCCCATTGTAGGTAATGACACCCCTGGGCAGATTGTTATGCATTATATAAGAAAGCAGGTTGACTGGGGCTACAGGGAGACCCTGTCTTGAAAAGACCCCCCCCAAAAAAGAAAAAGAAAGAAAGCAGGTTGGGCTGGGCATGGTGGCGCACGCCTTTAATCCTAACACTTGGGAGGCAGAGGTGGGCAGATCTCTGTGAGTTCAAGGCCAGCCTGGTCTACAGAGAGAGCCCCAGGACAGCCAGAGCTACAGGGAGACTCTGTCTCAAAAAGAGCAAAAAAAAGAAAGAAAGTAGGTTGATCATGGGCCAGGGAAGCAAGCCACTAAGCAGAATTCCTCCATGGCCTGTGCTTCAGCTCCTGCTTCCAGGTTCCTGGCCTGAGTTCCTACCTTGGGCTCCTTCAGTGATGAATTGTGATCTGGGAAACGTAAGATGAATAAACCCTTTCCTCCCCAAGTTGGTATTGGTCAAAGTGTTTTGTCACAGCAATCAAAAAGAAACTAGAGGGATTGGAGAGATAGCCTAGCAGTTAAGAGCACCGACTGCTTTTGCAGAGGACCCGGGTTCAATCCCCAGCACCCACATGGTGGCAAAGAACCATCTGTAACTCCAATTCCAGGAGAACTCCAGTTCCAAGGGAATCCGAGACCCTCTTCTGACCTCCGTGGCATTGCACAACACGGGTGCACAAACCTACATGCAGGCATTACACTCATACACATACAAGAATAAATAAAATTTAAAAATTAAAAAAAAAAAGAAACTAGAACAATAGAATTCCAGAGCTTCCTGGCAGGGCAGACCAATCTGTGAGCACTGAGTTCAGTGAGAGTCTCTGCCTGGAAAAATAAGGGGGGTACAGTTGAGGAAGATACTTGACTTTGTCCTCTGTTCTCCACATACACACAAATGTGAACATGTGAGCACACACGCACACGCAAGCCATTTTACAGTGGGGTGTGTGCAGAGAGGTTTCTATTTATTTGATAGACAGAATTAAACAAAATTTGTTGTATATGTATGAGTGTATTGCCTGCATGGATTTAAGTACACCCATGTTGTACAGTGCCTACAGAGCCACAAAGAAGCATTGGGTCCCCTGGAACTGGAGTTAACAGACAGTTATTAGCCACCATGTGGGTGCTAGGAACTGAACCTGGGTCCTCTGCAAGAGCAGCCAGTGCTCTTATCTGAAGAGTCATCTCTCTAGCCCATCACAGAAAGAATTTGCTTCTCTTCAAGATATTTTCTTGCCCCAAATATTCTCCTCATTTGGGGCTATGATATTTTTTTACCTGCAATTTGTCCCACCTCTTCTGTCCTCTGTCCTTGAGATTCACCCCTGGGAAGGGAATATCTCTGTGAATTCAAGGCCAGCCTAGGCTACAGAGTGGGTTCAGTTCCAGGCCAGCTGGGGCTACAGGGAGACCTGGTCTCAAAAAGACAAAAAAAAAAAAAAAAGCAATGACAGTATGAATGGAGGAAGGCTGACTGAGACACCCCTCTAGTTGAGGAGTTATTGCAGTTGATGGCTGGTGAATGAGGGGTTTTGGGGATGTGGCCGCTGGTAGGTTAATCAAGCCCCAGGGATGGCCACACTCATGGGCATGTGAGCAGCACTAATGAGACTTGATGGATAAAGCAAAAAAGAGAGGCCTGGGGAGATGGCTCAGTGGTTAACACTGGCTATGTTTGCAGAGCGCCTGGGTTCAGCTCTCAGCACCCACATGCAGGTAACAACTGTCCATAACTCCAGTTCTGGAGGATCTGATGCCATCTTCTGGCTTCTGTGGGCAGTGCACACATGTGATATACCCACAGATATGCAGGCAAAACAGTCATAAAATAAATATTAAAAAAGAAAGAAGATGGAAGAAAGGAAGGAAGGAAAGAAGGAAGGGAGGGAGGAAGGGAGGAAGGAAGGGAGGGAGGAAGGGAGGGAGGAAGGGAGGGAGGGAAGAAGGGAGGGCAGGGAGGAAGAGAGGAAGGCAGGGATGGATGGCAGAAGGGGGAAGAGAGGAAAGGATAGGGATGGAGGAGGGGGGGAAGGAAGGAAAGAAAGCGAAGCGACGGAGGGAAAGAGGAAGGAAGGGAGGAAGAAGGGAGGGAGGAAGAGAGGAAGGAAGGGAGGAAGGAAGGGAGGGAGGGAAGAAGGAAGGAAGGGAGGGAGGAAGGGAGGGAGGAGAGGAAGGAAGGGATGGAAAGAGGGAGGGAGGGAGGAAGGGAGGGAAGAAGGGAGGGAGGAAGGGGAGCTGGAGATCGTTCCGCAGTTAGGAGCACTGGCTGCTCTTTAGAGGACCCAGGTTTAGTTCCCAGCATCCACATCATGGCTAACAGCTATGTGTGACTTGAGCTTCAGGGCTCTGACACCCTCTTTAGACCTCCACAGGAATTGCATGACACAGGTGCACATAAATACATACATACATGCAGGCAGTAAACTCGTACACATAAACTAGAAATAATAGGTTTTTTTTTTTTAAAGAAATAAAGCCAGCGAGATGGTTCAGTGGGCTTCATTTGTCACACAAGCCTGACTACTCATTTGATTCCTGGGACAGTGAAAAGAGGGAACCGACCCCTGAAAGCTGAGCTCCATCAAACACACACACACACACAGAAAATAAATTCAAGTTTTAAAAATTAAAATACTCATGTAGACTAAAGTATCAAAACTTCATCAGAAATAAGCCAGATCCAAAGTCCGAGGCACTGTCTGCATCAAGCCATGTGAGAACCCTCGCTGAGCTAGATGGGTCTGGCCTCCATAGCAGCTGTGCCAAGCTCGATGTCACCAAGCCCTTGTCCTTAGCCCTATTGGGATGCTAGCTACGTGGATCCAAGGCCTGGAGGCGGGGCTCCGGGCAACTGTAATTCTGCATTTTTGCAAGCTCACTCATAGAGGAAAGAAATGCATGCCTTGGTGTAGCTTTAAGAAATCTCTCAGACTGGGAGTGTTGCTTAGTTGGCAGAGTGTTTGCCTAGCATTTACAAGGGCCTGGGTTCAATTCTGGGCACCATACAAACCAGGCTTGGCACCACGTGTGTGTAATCTCAGGGTTTAGGTGGCAGAAGCAGGAGGGACAGGAGTTCAAGGTCATTTCGAGTTTGAGGCCAGCCTGGGATTCACGACACCCTGGCTTAAGTAAAGAAGGAAGGGAGAGAAGGAGGGAGGAAGGGAAGAATGGAAGGAGGGAAAGAGAGGCCTCTTAATAGGACTGGACTAGCATCCTGCATTGTGAGCCTTCCCCAGAACAACCCTAGTCTTCGAGAAAGGGGAGTATTACAGCTGATTTGTGCTCTCACCACATAAATCATTTATTTGTGACATGACCTTATTTGGAAATAGCAGTATTTAGTTCTTGCAACTATAGTTAGGCTAAAGCTATACTGGACTAGGATAGGCCTCTGATCCAGTTTGACTGATGTCCCTATAAGAAGAAAAGAGAGGGCTGGAGAGATGGCTCGGAAGTTAATGCAACTGGGTGCTCCTGCAGAGGACCCAGGTCTGGTACCAGGCATCCACATGGCGGCTAACCATTGTCCATAAATCTAATTCCAGGGGATCTAACACCCTCTTTTGAACTCCACAGGCACTGCATACATGTGGCACACTTACAAACATGCAGGCAAAACACTCATACATGTAAAATAAAAATAAGTACATTTTTAAAAAATTAAAAACGGGGGGCTGGAGAGATAGCCTAGCAGTTAAGAGCACCGACACTCTTGCAGGGGACCCGGGTTCGATCCCAGGCATCCACATGGCGGCTAACCATTGTCCATAAATCTAATTCCAGGGGATCTAACACCCTCTTTTGAACTCCACAGGCACTGCATACATGTGGCACACTTACAAACATGCAGGCAAAACACTCATACATGTAAAATAAAAATAAGTACATTTTTAAAAAATTAAAAACGGGGCTAGAGAGTGGCTCAGCAGTTAAGAGCACCAGTTGCTCTTACAGAGGACCGGGGTTCGATTCCCAGCAACGACGTGGTTGCTAGCAACCGTCCATAACTCCAGTTCTAGGGAAATCTGATGCCTTCTTCTGACTCCTTGTACATTGCACGACACGGGTGCATTTACACATATGCGGGCAATACACTCATACACATAAAATAAAAATAATAAATCAAATATTTAAAAAACAACAGTAACAAGAAAGAAAGAAATTAAAAAGTAGAGAGAGAAAGAGAGAGAGAGAGAGACAGAGAGAGAGAGAGACCGTAAAACCATACTAGGAATGGCCAGCTGCTGCCAGAATCTACAAGAAGCACAGGACAGGATCCCCTCAGTAGGAAACCAAGGTTGCCTTACCCTTGATCTCTGTAACTGTGAGAACATTAAACTCCTTTGTCTCCAGCCAGTAGGTTGGAAGCTCCTGGGTAAGGCAATTGCAGTAAACCAACATGGTGTATCAGGCTACTTCCCAGTCACCCCTTCACTCTGTCCCGTGGCTGGAGGTTAGGCAGTACAATGGCCAACAGCTATCTCTAAAGCCCATCTGTACACAGGGGAGGGACATCAGCCTGGAGGAAAGGCCATGACCCGAAAAAGAGGAAGGAAGCAGGCAGATGTGGTGTGTTGACGTCCACCCCCCCTCCCCCGTGTCCGTATGCCCAATCTTGTACCACAGAGCAACTGGAGGTTCTGTAAGGGGAGGTGCCATGTGATGGAGCCAAGTCAATAATCCAATGTTCCTCCTCACACTCCGAGGGTAAGTTCAATTTTAAGGATGTTCAAATTGTCCCAAGGATGAGGATACTTGGAAAAATCTGTGTCTCACCTACAACTCCCACACTTGGCAATTCCTGCACCCCAACCCCAACCCTTTTCTATTCTAGTGGGATAGATAGGCAAGATGGCGGTGTCTAGAGGGGATGCTCAGAGACCCCATGGAGCTTGCACTTCCTGCAGCAAACACAGTGTCTCCACATCCCCGAGTCTCGGCTCCTCATCTCTTAGGTGTGGCCACCAGCACTGATGTGTGAGACTCCCAGCCCCTCCTGCCCACACAACGGACACCCTCATTTTTACAGGTCAACACTGACCACCTTGGCACCCCATGTCAAGCATCTGCCCCAGCCTTAGTGACTCACCGAGGAAAAGCAGGCATAACAGCTCTGTGTCCATTGCCAGCCCAGTTCCAGACGCAGGACAGGAGGCAACCCCCAGCTTTCTCCCTCTCACTTTGACCCTGGAGTAGGCTGAGGCTCTGCTCTGCCACTTCGGCTGTCTGCACCACCTGTTGCACAGTTTCCTTCTTGCAAGTGACCCAGGAAGCGAGAAGCCATTGATGATGACATCTTCCCCTGGAGCCGTGTGTAGTTCTGTCCACCACACACTTGCCCTGCTTAGCCAAAATGTTATCTAAGGCTCTCTAATTTTAATTTTTAAAAATTTCATACTTGTAACTGGGGGTAGTAGCACACGATTTTTTTTTTTTTTTGAGATGGTCTCCCTGTAGTCCCAGCTGTACTTGAACTCACTTCGTAGACCAGGCTGGCCTTGAACTCACAGAGATCCTCCTGCCTCTGAGTGCTGGGACTAAAGGTGTGAAGCTGGAGGATCTCCGTGAGATTGAGGCCAACCTGGTTGACATATGGCGTTCCAGGCCAGCTGGGCCTACAGGGAGATCCTGCCTCAAAAATATCTTAAAAGTTCATACTTGTATGTCAGGTGTGCTGTCACACGCCTTTAATCCCAGCAGTAGCAGAGGCAGGAGGATCTTTGTGAGTTGATGGCCAGCCTGGTCTACAGAGTGCGTTCCAGGCCAGCTGGGCCTACAGGGAGATCCTGCCTCAAAAATATCTTAAAAGTTCATACTTGTATGTCAGGTGTGCTGTCACACGCCTTTAATCCCAGCAGTAGCAGAGGCAGGAGGATCTTTGTGAGTTGATGGCCAGCCTGGTCTACATAGCAAGACGCAGAACAGCTGGGACTAAAGGGATACCTTGTCTCAGACAAAAAAAAAAAAGCTCATACTTGTATACAAAGCAAGTATGATTGTGATCCTGTACATATGATTAACTGTGGTTGTGTTCGCCTCTCCGTAAGTCTTTCTTTTCACCTCCTACACTTGTGTACCTCCTTTGCTCCAACTAGCCTTCCTCCTACTCTACTACCCCCTTCCCTCCCTCCCTCCTTCCCTCCCCCTTCTTCCCTTCCTTCTTTCCTTTCTTCCTACCTTCCTTTTCATTCTTTTTGGTGTGTTCAGGCCTTGTGCAGATGGTCAGAGCTGCTGTGTGTTCATGAATAGAAGAGCCATGTCATGACCAGAGGACAGTATTTCATAGTACTCCTGTCCCTCCTCCAGCTCTGTGGCATGTACACACACACACACATGCACAATGAAATATAGAACAGCCATGACATGTTCAGAGGACATCATTTCATAGTACTCCTGCCCCTCCTCCAGCTCTGTGGCATGTACACACACACACACACACACACACACACACACTCACATAATGAAATATAGAACAGCCATGTCATGACCAGTGGACAGCATTTCATAGTACTCCTGTCCCTCCTCCAGCTCTGTGACATGTGCACACACAGACACACAGACATACACACACACACACACACATGCTCACATAATGAAATATAGAACATCCATGTCATGACCAGAGGACAGCATTTCATAGTACTCCTGTCCTTCCTCCAGCTCTGTGACATGTGCACACACACACACACACACACACACACACAGACACGCACACATACACATAATGAAATATAGAACAGCCATGTCATGACCAGAGGACAGCATTTCATAGTACTCCTGTCCCTCCTCCAGCTCTGTGGCATGTGCACACACACACACACACACACACACACACACACGCACAATGAAATATAGAACAGCCATGTCATGACCAGAGGACATCATTTTTTTTGATACTTTAACATATTTATTAAACAATTGAAGCCATAACTCCAGTGTTAAAACATTTTGATCTGCACATATATTTGCAAATTATAGTAAGATAAATATGTAATCAATATGGTTATAAAATCAGAGAAGTTAACATTACATTTCTTCAAATATTTATACTTTCTGTATATGGGGAGCCTTCTGACTATTCTAGCTATTTTAAAAGGTATCATAACTTTTTTTTTTTGGTCTTTTTGAGACAGGGTCTCCCTGTAGCCCCAGCTGTCCTGGAACTCACCTTGTAGACCAGGCTGGCCTCGAACTCACAAAGATCCACCTGTCTCTGCCTCCCAAGTGCTAGGATTAAAGGCGTGCGCCCCCCACGCCCGGCTCAAAAAAAGGTATCATAACTTTCTGTAGATTATAATTTCTTTTTAGAGGACAGAATTTCATAGCACTCATGTCTCTCCTTCAGCTCTGTGACATGCATGTGCGTGCTCACACACACACACACACACACACACACACATAATAAAAAGTGTAATTAAATTGTAAAAACAAGCCAATGGAATAGCATGGGAAATATATCTGTTAATATATAGTAAACTGAGCCTCTTTTTTTCTCTCTCTCTTCCCTTTCTTCCCTCTCTTCTCCCTCTACCCCCTCCATCCTTCCATCCCTTCTTTTCTTTCTTCTTCTGTTGAGACAAGGATATATTATGTTACCAGACTGCCCACACATTCCTTGGGCTCTAGCAATCCTCTTGTCCTGACCTCCAAAGAAGATGGAAACTCAAGTTGTTCACCATGGATCCCAGTGCAGGAAATAATAGTTATTTATTTATTATTTATTTATTTATTTATTTATTTATTTATTTATCTTAAGGAAATGTTATGCCTATAAGAATACCCATGCCATGCAGTGCCTGTGTTGTGCAGTGCCTCAGTAGGACAGACGTAGGCATCAGAACCCCTGGAACTGGAGTTACCAACAGTTGGTAGCTGACATGTGGGTGCTGGAATTTGAACCCAGGTCTTCTGCTAGAACAGCCAGTGCTCTTAGCCACTGAGCCATTTTTCTAATTACTTAAAAATATTTTTTAGAGCCGGGTGTGGTGGCACACGCCTTTAATCCCAGCACTCAGGAGGCAGAGGCAGGCAGATCTCTGTAAGTTCATGTCCAACCTGGTCTACAGAGAGAGCTCCAGGCCAGCTGGGACTAAAGGGAGACCCTGTCTTAAAAAATAACTTTTTTTTTGCTTATATGTTTGGGTGTTGCCTGCATGTATGTAAGTATAGCACATGCATGTAATGCCTGAGGAAGCAAGAAGAGGACATTGAATCCCCTGGAACTGGAGTTACAGATGGTTGTTGGCCCCCATGTGGGTGCTGGGAACCAAACCTAGGTCCTCTGCAAACACAGCCAATGCTCTTAACTGCTGAGCCATCTCTCCAGCCCCCCACCCAGCATCATTTCTTTAAAAAAATTATCATTATTTTTATATGTATGAACAAATTGCCTGCATGCATGTAAGCACACCCATGTTGTGCAGTGCCCACAGAGGTCAGAAGAGGGTGCTGGATTCCCTGGAGCTGGAGTTATGGATGGTTTTTAGCCACCACCATGTAGGTGCTGGGAACTGAACCCAGGTCCTCTGCAAGCACAGCCAATGCTCTTAACTGCCGAGCCATCTCTCCAGCCCCCCACCCAGCATCATTTCTTGCAAGGACTTCCATTCCCATTCATTAAATCACCTTGGCATTGTTGTTTAAAATACTGTTCACTGGGGCTGGGGAGGTGGGCTCCATGGTTAAGAGGACTGACTGCTCTCGCAGAGGACCCAGGTTCGATTCCCAGCACCCATGAGGTGGCTAACACCTGTCAGTAACTCTAGTTCCAGGGGATCTGACACCTTCTTCTGACCTCCGAGAACATCACACGAGTGGGTGCACTTATAAACATGCAAGCAGAAGACTCATACACATATTTTTGAGGGTCTTGTTGAGGCAGGGTCTCCCTGTAGCCCCAGCTGTCCTGGAACTCACTATGTAGACCAGGCTTGCCTTGAACTCACAGAGATCCACCTGTCTCTGCCTTCCTTGTGCTGGGATTAAAGGCTGTGCCAATATAGCGCTATCTTCTATAATATATATAATATTATATATATATTGGTCTTTTGAGACGGTATCCCTTAGTCCAGCTGGCTGGAGGCTCTCTCCAGTAGACCAGGCTGGCTTGGACTGACGAGACCACCGTCTCGCCTTCCAGTGCTGGGCATTAAGGTTGGCATTATATATATATATAAATATATATATATATATAAATATATATATATATTGCACATATAAGCAAAAAAAAATATATATATATATTGGTCTTTTTGAGACTTTTAGTCCCAGCTGGCCTGGAGCTCTCTACATAGACCAGGCTGGCCTTGAAATCACAGAGATCTGCCTGCCTCTGCCTCCCAAGTGCTAAGATTAAGGGCATGTGCCACCACACCTGGCCCAGCATATTTTTTTTAAACGGTGCTGGAATAAGTGGATTTTGCATGACAACCCTTATCTGATAACTATGCAGGATTAACTTGAAGGAGGCGGTAGACCTGGGTACAAAAGGGAACACTAATAAAACAAAACAAAACAAAAATACTGAGGAAGAAAACAAAGGCACATCTTGATATAAGCAGTAATTTATTAGGTAGGATACAAAAGCTTTAGTCATAAAAGATAAACATTCGGGACTGGAGAGATAGCCTAGTGGTTAAGAGCACCGACTGCTCTTGCAGAGGACCCGGGTTCGATTCCCAGCACCCACATGGTAGCTGAGAACCGTCTGAAACTCCAATTCTAGGAGAACTCCAGTTCCAGGGGAATCTGAGACCCTCTTCTGACCTCCACCACATTGCACGACACGGGTGCACAAACCTACACGCAGACAGTACACTCATACTCATACAAAAAAAAAAAAGATAAACATTCATGGGCTGGTGACTAAGCCCAATAATATAAGTTCAATACCTGGGACCTAAGGAAGAAGAGACTGGATTCTTGCAAGTTGTCCTCTGACCTCCACATGTACCCTACGGCATGCATGTACACACACACACACACACACACAAACACAAAGTAAAACTGTGATTTTTAAAAATTCATGACTTAGAAGCCAGGCATGGTGGTGCATGCCTTTAATCCCAGCACTTGGGAGGCAGAGGCAGGAGGATCTCTGTGAGTTCAAGGCCAGCCTGGTATACAGAGCGAGCTCCAGGCCAGCTGGGACTAAAGGGAGACCCTGTCTCAAAAAGAGCCCCCCCAAGAAAGACATGACTTACTGGATTCATCTAGATTCAATACTTTCACTTTTATAAAGATGTTAGCTCATGGGGCTGGAGAGTTGGCTCAGCAGTTAAGAGAGCCAACTGCTCTTGCAGAAGACCAGGATTCGATTTCCAGCACCCACATGGCATCTAAGAACCATTTTTAAGCCTGGCATGGTGGCGCATGCCTTTAATCCTAGCACTCGGGAGGCAGAGGCAGGCAGATCTCTGTGAGTTCAAGGCCAGACTGGTTTACAGAGTGAGTTCCAGCCCAGCTGGGGCTATAGGGAGACCCTGTCTCAAAAAACAAACAAACAAACAAACAAACAAACAAACAAAACCAAGATGTTAACTCACGAAGACGGCTTATAGATGGACATCAATAATCAATATTTGAAAGAAATACACATCTAGGCGGGGCATGGTAGTGCACACCTTTAATCCTAGCACTTGGGAGGCAGAGGCAGGCGGAACTTTGTGAGTTCAAGGCCAGCCTTGTCTACAGAGAGTAAGTTCCAGGAAAGCTGGGGCTACAGGGAGACCCTGTCTAGAAAAGACCAAAAAAAAAAAAAAAAAGAAAAGAAAATTTCATAAATGTATACAATGAATTTTTTTTGTCTTTTTGAGACAGGGTCTCCCTGTAGCCCCAGCTGTCCTAGAACTCGCTCTGTAGACCATGCTGGCCTTGAACTCACAAAGATCCACCTGCCTCTGCCTCCCAAATGCTAGGATTAAAGGCATGTGCCACCATGCCAGGATAATACAATGTATTTTGATCAAATCCATCCATCACTCTCTCCCTCACCCCCCCAGATCCCCTCATTACATCTCCCTTCCAACTTCATGTCCTCCTTTTAAAATTGTTTACTTGTTGGGGCTGGAGAGATGGCCTAGCGGGTAAGAGCGCCGACTGCTCTTACAGAGGACCTGGGTTCGATCCCCAGCACCCACATGGTGGCTGAGAACCATCTGAAACTCCAATTCCAGGAGGACTCCAGTTCCAGGGGAATCCGACGCCCTCTTCTGACCTCCGCGGCATTGCACGACACGGGTGCACAAACCTACATGCAGACAGTACATTCATACACATACAAAAATAAATAAAATTAAAAAAAAATAAAAAAATAAAATTGTTTACTTGTTAATTTTTAAAAAACAAACAGCATGCATAGGACCCATGAAAATTCAAACAGACGAAAAGCCAGCATAGAACTGGGTAAGAAACCCCAACCTTACCTGAGGAAATATTGGCAGCTGATCACCACTTAGAGAGGGAGAGTTGGTCTTCTTTAAGGGAATTGTCCTCGATAGGCTGATCAGATTCTAATGGACGAACTCACATTGAGGAACATCTGGGGACACAAATTTGACTTGATAGGTTTTAACAGAATGCACAAAATATGATGGTAGAGCTGGCGCGGGGGGGGGGTTGCAGATATGATCAAGATGTATTGTATAAATGCAAAATTCAATAAAATATATATTGAAAAAAGAAATGTCAGTAAAGAAAAAATTCAATGGAATGGTAACATAGGAGAATGAATGTTATCTACTTTTTTTAAATTTTATTTATTTTTGTATGTGTATGAGTGTACTGTCTGCATGCAGGTCTGTGCACCTGTGTCGTGCAATGCCACGGAGGTCAGAAGAGGGTGTTGGATTCCCCTTGAACTGGAGTTCTCCTGGAATTGGAGTTATAGACGGTTCTTAGCCGCCATGTGGGTGCTGAGGATCGAACCTGGGTCCTCTGCAAGAGCAGTCGGTGCTCTTGACCGCTAGGCTATCTCTAAATGCAAGAAAACATGGAGTTTTACAGTGGTAATACTTCATATAATAGAAAGTTTTGGTTAACACCACGTTAATTTTAATTTAAAATATTTTTATTTGATGTATATGAGTGTTTTGCCTGCATGTATGTAAGTACACCATGTTCATGTCATGTCTTAGGTCCCATGGAAGTGGAGTTTCAGATAAGTGGTGCTGGGAGGTAAACCTGGGTCCTCTGCAAGAGCCGTAAGCACTCTTTACAGCTGAGCCATCTCCAGGCCACTTATTAATTTTTTAAGTTAGCACACAAAGTGATGAATTTCATAATAGCATTCCCATTCATTTATGTCATTTTGCTTGGTTTTTATTCATCCTCCTCTTCCCATCTGCCCTGGCCCCCTCTTCCCTGAAAATAGTCCTCACATTTACTTTCATCAAAAGAATCCCAACTGGGGCTGGAGAGATGGCTCAGTGGTTAAGAGCACCGACTGCTCTTGCAGAGGACCCAGGTTTGATTCCCAGCACACACATGGTGGCTAAGAACCGTCTTTAACTCCAGTTCCAGGAGAATCCAATGCCCTCTTCTAACCTCTGAGGCAACGCACGACACGGGCGCACCAACCTACATGCAGACAGTATACTCATACACATAAAAAAAATTAAAAAAAAAGAACCCCAACTAAAAAACGGACGCATTTGTTGGGATTCCATTTGGCAGAAGAACTTAGGGAGTCAGCAAGCAGCCCCCAGCATGGACTCTGCAGGTCTCCTGCTTGCCTTTTAAAACCTGCCTGGTGCCAATTGTCTTTGATGCTTTGGGCAAAGCATTGTCACGTTCCTGTAGTGATCTGGAGTATATGGTGTGGAATCCTGCATGTCCCAACCCCCAATTCTGTATGTCCCAACCCCCACAAGGTCCTGTATAAGAAAACCCGGATTACAGCAATAAACCGAGTTATTCCCTCGTGGAATTGCTCCCTCTCCTGTCTCTGAGTCCGTCTCTTCTTTATTCTCTCCTGTTCCATGGAGCTCGCTTTCAATTCCCCTCCCCCTCTCTACCAGGGCTTAGACCCGGGTTCTACAAGTCCTGGTCCACAGAGGAAAAACACCCTGTGGAAGGCTGCACGCGTGTGATAACTCAATTGCTACACACATTTTTCTACATATGTAATCAAGGAAGAAAAAAGACATGAAGTAAAGGGTATGGGAGTAGGTGCAGTCGTATTTGTTGCAGATGCAGGCTGCCACTCCAGGGAAAGCACAGCGGACATCACAGCAGTGGAAGCTTCAGATGCAACAAGCAGCCGGCAGTCTTAGTGGTGCTGCAATAAAACACCCTGACAAACCTCAGGGAGAAAGAATTGAATGATTCACAATTCCATATGACCAGCTATCATTTGGGGCTGGTCAAGGCAACTGGAATTATAAGCAGCCAGGCTTTGCATCCACAGTCAAGAGCAGAGAGTGTTGATGTCCTGCATGGGTACTGGCATCCATCTCTCCTTTTCATCAGTCCTAGGCCCAGCCCAGAAAATGGCACCACCCACATCAGGGTGGGTCGTCCCACCTCAATTAACCAAGTAAAGACAATCTCCCCCTAGACATGCCCATAGGCCAATCTACTGTAGAGAATTCCTCATTGAGAGTCTATCCTAGAGTCTGCCTTATGTCAAGTCACACAGGCATGACCCACAAGGCCCACCTCTAGGTGTCCACTGCTGCCAGCCATGCTTCCTGTTCCAAAGGTTCCATGAGCCTGTGGGGAGCATTTCACATTCACCATGAAAGACGTGGAAGGGGAAAAGGAGTATAGGAGAAATCAGAAAGAATAATTGGCCATGGGCTGGAGAGATGGCCTAGCAGTTAAGAGAGCCAACTGCTCTTGCGGAGGACCAGTGTTCGATCCCCAGCACCAACATGGCGGCTGAGAACCGTCTGTAACTCCAATTCCAGGAGAACTACAGTTCCAAGGGAATCCGACACCCTCTTCTGACCTCCGCGGCATTGCACGACACGGGTGCACAGACCTACATGCAGACAGTGCATTCATACAAATAAATAAATAAATAAATAAATAAATAAATAAATAAATAAATAAAATAAAAAAGAATAATTGACCAAAAGTGCATTGTATGCCTGTATTGGAAATGTCATAATAAAATCCCTTCCTGTGTGACATTATTATAACATTGATACTTTAAAATATTTTTTTATTTTCATTTATGTGCATGAGTGTTATGCCTGCATGTATGTAAGTGCATCCATGTCATACAATGCCCACAGCGTCAGAAGTCGGATGCCCAGGAACTGGAGAGTGGGTGCTGGGAACTGAACTTGGGTCCTCTGGAAGCACAGCCAGTGCTCTTCAGTGCTGAGCCATCTCTCCAGTCCCAACATTGATGTTTTTTAAAAGAAGAATGGACAAAGCATTCAAGAAGAAGCCAAAGTCCTAGCATGGATGTGGGGAGGTGGGTAGAAACCACAGCCCTACCTGAGGAACTATTAGCAACCATTGGTTGCTGGTGTTGGGTGGGAGAGAGTCAGTCTCTTTCAAGGATGAGACTTGAACCCACATTGAAGGGCATTTGGGGACACACATTTGACTTCCTAGCTCTGCGTGTGTATACTTGTGTGCAAGTGTGTTCGTGCGTGCATGCATGTGTGTGTGTTTATATGTGTATATACTAGAGCACATGAAACTGAGTGGTGAGTAATGGGGGTATAAATCAGGGAGGGGATCTAAATGTAGTCAAAATACATTGTATAAAATTCACAAAAATGCAATAAAAACAACATAAATATATACATGAGAAACACATAGTCTATGGATAAATATATCAGTTATATATTATAGATTGCCAACAATACCAGAGAAGGTGCTCAGTAATCTATATTCTCTTTTGCAATGTTTATTTTTATTTTTAAATTTTTCTATTGGATTTTTGTGTATTTCACACAAAGCATCTTAATCTTAATCGTCTTTATCCCTCACATAGCCCCCACTGGAATTCATGCACCTGTCTGTCATTTCTGTCAAGGCTTATTGTGTCAAATTAGGAACATCTGGGGTCAGTAATGTAATATTCTTTTGGGGGGATATTTTTGAGACAGGGTCTCCCTTTAGTCCAGCTGGCCTGGAGCTTGCTATGTAGACCAAGCTGGCCTTGAACTCACAGAGATCTGCCTGACTCTGCCTCCTGAGTGCTGGGATTAAAGGTGTTTGCCACCTGCCCAGTAATAATGTATATTCTTTTTTTTTTTTTTTTTTTTGTCTTTTTGAGACAGGGTCTCCCTGTAGCTCCAGTTGTCCTGGAACTCACTTTGTAGCCCAGGCTGGCCTTGAACTCACAGAGATCCACCTGCCTCTGCCTCCCGAGTGCTGGGATCAATGGCATGTGCCACCATACCCAGCAATAATGTATATTCTTAAGAAACATGCAAGCTAGGGCTGGAGAGATTCCCAGCACCCACATGGCAGCTAGAAACTGTCTTTAAACCGGGCATTAAGACAGGCGTAGTGGCCCACACCTTAATCCTAGCACTCAGGAAGCAGAGGTAGTTGGATCTCTGAATTCAAGGCCAGCCTGGTCTACAGAGTGAGTTCCAGGCCAGCTGGGGCTATAGGGAGACCCTGTCCCCCCCACAAATAAATAAGTAAATAAACAAATAAATAAATAAATCCAAAAGAAAATGCAAGCTGAAACCTCAGTAATCAAATTAATAGAATTATGAACACAAAGCAGATCCACGTGGAGGCACTCGTTTATGGTCCAGGGTATGTGCCACAGCAGTAAGAAAATCAGATTGTAGGTTTTTAAAATAGTTATCAAAGCCCAACATGGTAGTTGTATTAGTCAGGGTTCTCTAAAGAAACAGAAGCAACAGGACGAAATTATAGCGTATATACCAATTTATTGATATTGCTCACATGACAGAGTTCAGGAGTCCAACAGTAGCTGCATGGCACTGGAAGGCCGAGGAAATCCAAGGGAACTGCTCAGTCCGCAAGGCTGGATGTCTCAGTAGTCCCAATCTAGTGCTGAAGGCCCAAATGGATTCCAGGAGATCTGCCAGTCTCAGTACACGCTGGGATCCGAAAGGTTGATCACAGCAGCAAGACAAACTCACCAGATGAGAGAGGCAAGCCACAGGAGAAAAAGGGACCAGCTCCTTCTGCCGTGGCCTTAAATACTGCCTGCTGGCAGAAGGTAACGCCCATATTTGGGGTGGGCGGGCCGGGTTGAGGTGGTCCAATCAGAAGACCCTTTTTCTCTTATTTGTTCCTTAGTCCAGTCAAGTTGACACCCAGGATTAACCATCACAGTAGTGAACACCTTTAATGTCAGCCCTCAGCCCTCAGAGGCAGAGACAGACAGATTCCTGTGAGATTGAGACCAGCCTAGTCTACATAGCAAGTTCCAGGCCAGCTGGGGCTACAGGGAGACCCTGTCTCTAAACAAACAACAAACAAACAAACAACAACAAAAAACACAAATGGTTATCAAAATAGTAACGAGTCAGGTGAGCATCTGTGCCCAGATGTGCCCCCGGTCCCTGTGACGAGGCAGTCAGCATCCATCTTCCCTTCGCTAGGCGCCTCTCAAAGAGCTAGCTGGCAAAGATGCCCAGAGCATGCACGAGGATCCTGGTCCAGTTTGATCAAGGATCCATTGTTCCTCTGCGACACTGTGGCTGAATTACGAAGAGGAACATACACTCTTTAGGCCTTCAAACATAATTTATAAATTGGGGGATCCCAGCCCCCAATTCCCATCCTCCCTATCTGGCAGCATTTGAAGGTACAAAGGTCATAATTGTTGAGATAGGGTGTCATGTGTCTCAGGTTGGCGTCAAACCTTCTATGGAGCTAAGGACGACTTTGCACTTCTGATCCTCCTGGCTTCACCACCCCCACCAGGTGCTAAAATTACAGGTGTGCATGAGCACATTCTATGCAGTGCTGGGATCTAGCACTGGGCCTCAGGCAGGATAGGCAAGCACCATACCAACATGGCCTACTGCTTTTTCTTATTATGCAATAATTGGACCTTCAGCCAGCATTTACTGAGAAAGGATCCTGTATCAATTTAGAGTTGTTAAATGTTCTAGAATGAGCTGGGCATGGTGGCACACAGACCTTTAATCCCAGCATTCAGGAGGCAGAGGCAGGCAGATCTCTGTGATTCAAAGCCAGCCTGGTCTACACAGTAAGTTCCAGGCCAGCAGGGGCTACAGGAAGATCCTGTCTCAAAAAATACCAAAAAAATGTTCCTAGAGTGAACTACATCATTATAATATGTCACATAAAAAATTCATTTGTGCCCTGAGATGACTCTGGGTGGAGCCTGAGATGACTTCTTATTGGTTTAGTGTGCATGACGGTAACTAGAGGTACCAAGCCTGTGTTGGACAATTGAAATTTGGTGCAAAAGTAGGTCCTGAATCAGTAGACTTGACAGCTGGTTTGTGGAAATCATTTCACTATGAGTGAAGCTACTCATTTAGCACATAATTAATTCCTTCATGCCTTTTTCCAAGGCTGATTGAAAAACAACAAAATTAAATAAAGACCTCACATTGTACATGGCAAATATATTCAATTTGCATTTGTCAATTACACCTCTTCAGTCCACCTAGGATAGGGGAAGGTCTTCATAACTATATGTTAGGTTCATTTTGAGGGGAGACTCGGCACAGGGAGGAGAAAATATCAGGACTCTGATGAGAAGGAAGTCGGGTTTATTGCAGGCATGGCGGCTGGCCTGCCTGTGTCGGGATTAGGATGACCAGCCAACAGAATGTCCCAAAGTGGCAGTTTTTATACCCAAGCACACAAGGAAGTGGGCTTACAATGAAATGGGGGTGGGAAGGTAGGGGAGTGGGCATAGGTGGGTCTGTGGCTGGTATCGGTAGAAGCATCTGGAGATAAACTGAGGCTTGTGACCAGTATCAGTAGGAGCCTGATTGGAGCAACTTTCTCAGAACTTCTACCTCAGTTGGCTTCCTGGAAAATCCCCAACTTAGGTGGGCTTATGACCTTACGCTATACAACAGCCCTTGAAAGATAAGGGCTCAGCTATTTCACCTAGATCTGTTTGGGGAGGCTCTCTGACTATGCCAGGCTTCAACCAGGAAGATTCCCATTATCAGCATAATCACAGCAGCCATTCCTAACCGAACGAGGTTACCCATGAGGTAGGCTTCAGACGTGGTACTTGGGGGATCTGAAAGAGAAGATTATCATCATTAGCCATAAGGGGTCTCCTTCCTTTGGCTCAATCAAATCTGACTCCTCTTTGTCCATTTCCATCCTGACCAGTGGATAGATGTCCATTCTTTAGAGATTTAACCCTTCAACACAAATGTAGTGTTTTGTGAGTGAGATGCGTGTTCCTTGACCCTCTTTTCTTTGCAGTTTGTCTTGACTTGTTTCCTTTATTTGTTTAGATGAATCTCGTGTCCACCCCCCCTTCTTCTTTTTCCCCATCTCCTTTGCTGTATTAGGAGTTAGTCTTAGGAGCAACACACAGACCAAAGGAGATCCATACAGCACCAAGTTAGCAGTAGATTAGCATGCCCATTGTCTGTGGGTAGACAACAAAATACCACATGGGCAAGTGTATAGAGGAGAATTTGATCCAAGCACCTGAGAGTCTGGAATACTGTATATCTCTGCTTCATTCAAAAGGAGTTGCTGCTTGATAAGGGGTTGGGGAGATGGCTCTGTATATAAAACACTTGAGGGTTGGAGAGATGGCCTAGCGGTTAAGAGCACTGACTGCTCCTGCAGAGGACCCGGGTTCAATCCCCAGCACCATATGGTGGCTGAGAACAGTCTGTAACTCCAATTCCAGGAGAACTCCAGTTCCAGGGGAATCCAACACCCTCTTCTGACCTCCGTGGCATTGCACGACACGGGTGCACAAACCTACATGCAGACAGTACATTCATACACATACAGAAATAAATAAAATAAAAAAACTTGACATGCAAGTGTGGGGAGCTGAGTTCAGATCCCCTGAACCTATGTAAGCTGAACACAGTAGCATGTGTCTGTTATCCAGGAGCACCTTCGGTGAGATGGGAGGTGCGGGAACTCGTGGGGCATCGAGACTTGCTTATGCAACACCGAACAGGAAGGGACCCTGCCTCAAAGTGGAAGGCGAGACACCCGAGGTTGTCCTCTGACCTACACATACACCATGCCCACATGCAGCACACATGAGAACATGTGTACACACATCAAAAAAGGAAGAGGAGGGGCTGGAGAGATTGCTCAGTGGTTAAGAGCATTGGCTGCTCTTGCGGAGGACCTAGGTTCGGTTCCCGGAACCCACGTGGCTGCTAACAACCATCATTAGCTCCAGTTTCAGGGGATCCGACATCCTCTTCTGACCTCCACAGGCATTTATACACATGCAAGCAGTACACTCATACACATAAAACAAACATAATAAAATATTTTTGGAAAAAAGAGGAGGAGGAGGAGAAGGAGGAGGAGGAAGAAGAGGAGGAGGAGGGAGAAGAAGAAGAGAAATAAAAATATAATCATTGCATGAATAAATAAAACATATCTGTTAACTGCAACCCCATATACACACATTTACAAAATTACACCATACCTTACCTGTCACAGAGATCTCAAGGGGGTCACTGGGGCCCGAGGCAAAGAAGGGAGTCCTTTCCACATAATACATACAGCTGTACCTTCCGGAGTCTCCAACTGTCAAATTCTGAAGACAGAAGTCCAACTCCAGTCCCGTTGTGTTCCTGATCTGCGCAGGCGATGTGCTTCCCACCTTCAGCAGAGCAAACGTCAATGGTCTGAACCCATCGGCTGCATTCTGGCACCACAGAGTCACCTTCTGCCCGGTGGTCACTCTACTCCAGTGGTGGGCTTGGAGAGAGGGCTTAGGTAAGTATCCTGCAAGAGAAAGACAAGCCTGAGCTCTCGCGCTTACTCTTATTATTCCCCAGGTGAGGTCCTCGAAATCTTCTTCCCTCCCACTTTCTGCTGCGACTCTGCGCCAGAGACTTTTTCCCTCCCACATATTCTGGGTAGAGCCACCTTCAGTCCCTGACCTCCCCAGCTGCTCTGGAGATGAGACTCCTTTCTCCCTTCCCCACTTATGATGCCTCCCTTCCCCCATGTTGGAAGATTGCCATTTGCCTTTCTGAGGCAGCTCCTCTTTACCTGTGACCAGTAAGAGAAGGATATCGCTGGACAGTGACACTCTGGCAAAGGCCTGCTTTGGGTAGTATTCACAGGTGTAAAATCCTGCAGCAGACTGTTTTAGCTCAGTGAAGTGAAACTCAGCTGTGTTTTCTCTTAAACCGTATGGATTCTTGGATTCCAAAATAACACCTTTCTTTTTGAGAACAAAGTATAAACTCGGGGTAGGACTTGTGCATTGCAGTGTCACGTTGCTCCTGAGGGGAACCACTGAGCTGGGCCAGGCGCTAAGGTTGGGCTTGGCAAGTAGTCCTAGAAGAAAGCAGAGTTCAGGGCTGTATCTGACACACCCACCTATCCCCCAAGAGCCTTTTTTTTTTTTTTCTTTTTGGTCTTTTCAAGACAGGGTCTCCATGTAGCCCCAGCTGGCTTGGAACTCACTGTGTAGACCAGGTTGGCCTTGAACTCACAAAGATCCACCTGCCTCTGCCTCCTGAGTGCTGGGATTAAAGGCATGCGCCACCACGCCCAGAGAGCCCAATATTTTTTTTTAAAGAGAGAAGGCTGATGAGATGGTTCAGTTATTCAGTTAGTAAAGTGCTTCTCATACAAGCATAAGGACTGGAATTCTACCCCTCAAATCCACATAAAAAAGCATAGTTTGTTGATCCATGTTTGTAACCCCAGTACTGGGGAAGTGGATCATATGGATCCCTGGAGCTCATGTGTCATCCAGTCTAGCCTAATTGGTGAGCTTCAGGTCCTAATGAAAGACCCTGTCTCGGTAAAACCCAAAGTGGACAGCTCCTGACAAAGAACTCCCAAGGTTGTTGACCTCTGACTTCCACAAGCATGCATACACATATTCACCTGCACACACATGTTCACCTATATACACAAGAACCACATACTCATGCATACACAGTATAAAAGTGGAGGAGAGGGGCTGGAGAGATGGCTCAGCAGTTAAGAGCACTGGCTCTTCTTGTACAAGACCCAGTTTTAGTGCCCACTACCCACATAATAGCTAACAATTATCAGTAACTCCAGTTTCGGGGATCCAGCACCCCCTTCTGGACTCCACAGGCATTGCACTCACAGGTGCACTTACATTCATGCAGACAAAACACTCTTACAAAGAAAATTAAAAATATCATGGTGGCTCACGCCTTTAATCCTAGCACTTGGGAGGCAGAGGCAGGTGGATCTTTGTGAGTTCAAGTCCAGCCTGGTCTACAGAGTGAGTTCCAGGAGAGCTGGGGCTACAGGGAGACCCTGTCTCGAAAAGACAAAAAAAAAAAAATACAAATGTTGGGGGGGGGCAGAAGCAGGATATCTGGAATGAAGAATCAGATCAAGGAGAGTTTGACTGAAAATTCACTTACCATTGTCAAGTCTGTCTACTTGCCCAACACACAGTCCTGTGAAAGAATCATACATGAGACACAAATTCCTGCCCGGAGTCACGGAGTTCCCCTCCCTGGTCCTGAGGAGCATTCCAGAGGCTGCTTCTGAGTTCCCACTCAAAGTTCCCCCACTCCGACCCCAGGAGTCGCATGCCCCCTGCCCTACAGATTCAGCTCATTTCTGAGATTCATCACTCTCTTTCCAATGATCCCGTTGTAGTTCCACGAACTCCTGCAGAACCTTCCTTTCTCACCCCTGTCCCCTAGTCTCATAGTGTCACCATCACTGTTAGAGCATGGCTCTATCTGGGTCATTACCGCTTCTCCAGGAAGGAGGCACCAGCCATGTAGGAGGTAGACAGGAGCATGTAGGAGTGCTCCCCAGCCACGTGGGTGACGGGGCAGCACGTGATTCTAGCCTATTCCTAATGGTATGAAGACACCATAAAGGGAGGCTGGAGAGGTAGCTCAGTCAGTAAAGCTTTCACCACAAGGAAGTTAGGGCTCCAGCACCCATGTAAAAAAAAAAATCAGTGTAAAGGTGTGTGCTTGTACCCCAGTGCTGGAGCCGTATGGACAATGAGCCCTGGGGTTCACTGGCCAGCCAGCCTAGCTTAACTGATGAGCCTCAGGTGAAAGAAAGACCTTGTTCCACAAAATAAGGGAAAGTGGGCTGGAGAGATGTCTCAGTAGTTAAGAGCACTGTTTTTTCTTACAGAGGACCCAGCACCCACAATGGCCGCTAACAACTATAACTCCAGTTCCAGGGAATCCCTCGCCCTCTTCTGGTCTCTGTGAGTATTGCATGATATGGGTGCACTTAGTACACGTACAGACAAAACACTCCTGACATAAAAATTAAAATACATAAAATTTGTGTGCGGGGCTGGAGAGATGCCCTAGTGGTTAAGAGCGCCGACTGCTCTTGCAGAGAATCCGGGTTTGATCCCCAGCAACCACATGGTGGCTGAGAACCGCCTTTAACTCCAGTTCCAGGGGAATCCGATGCCCTCTTCTGACCTCCACGGCATTGCACGACACGGGTGCACAAACCTACATGCAGACAGTACATCCATACACATACAAAATAAATAAAATTAAAAAATATATATATTAAAAAAATTTGTGTGTGGTTTTTTTTGGGGGGGGGGAGGCAGAGGTAGGCGGATCTCTGTGAGTTCAAGGCCAGCCTTGAACGGAGCGAGCTACAGGTCAGCTGGTACTAAAAGGGAGACCCTGTCTCAAAAATACCAAAATAAAGAATAAAACAACAACAAAAAACAAAACAAAACAAAACAAACAAACAAAAAAAAACAACATAAAATTTAAAAAACAAGGTAGAAAAAAAAACAAGCCATCTGAAGAGATGGCTCAGTGGTTAAGAGCACATATTGTTTCTTGCAAAGGATTCGAGTTCAGGTACCAACACTTCTACTGGGTGTCTCACGACTGCCTACAACTCCAACTGCAGGGGATCCAACACCTTCTGACCTCTGCTGGTACTACACTTACATGCACAACCTCACCCCCTATATACACGGTAAAAAGAAAAACAGAGTCTTCTAGGCCTCGATGAACTTGTTCATATGAACTTGCAGCAATGGTGACAGCATGTACAAGACCTATGCAGACTCAGTCAAACCCCAGCATAGAACTGGGAAATGGTGCCAGACCCCAACCTTAGCTGAAAAACTATTGGTGACTGATTATTGCTAGGTGACGGAGAGTTGATCTTTAAGGGAGTGACTCAAGGTAGGCTGACTAGACCCCAGTGGATGAACTTGCACTGAGGGACATCTGCGTACAAAAGCTTGATTCCATAGGCCTTAACATATGTAACAGAATGCATGAAATCTGGTGGGGGGGAAGGGAAGGGAGGTCTAAATATAGTTAAGATTTATTGTATGAAATGCATAAAAATTCAATAAAAGTAAGAGGCTGGAGAGATGGCTCAGTGGTTAAAAGCACTGACAGTTCTTGCAGAGAACACAGGTTTGATTCCCAGCACCCATGTGGTGGCTAGCAACCCTCTGTAACTCCAGTGCCAGGGGATCTGAAGACCTCTTCTGACCTCTGAGGGCATTGCACAACATAGATGTACATATATGTGTGTACACACACACACACACACACACACACACACACATATATATATATATATATATATATATATATATATATGGGCAATAAACTCATACACATAAAATCAAAATAAAATATTTAAAAAATTGCACCAACAGAACTGCATTAGTTACTTTCTTGTGACTGACTGGGAATGAATAACCTGACAGAGTGACTCAAGGAGAGATAGGGCTAATTCTGGCTCACAGGGTGAGGCTGTGGCCATCACAGTGGGGAGGTTACAGCAGCAGGCACCTGAAGCAGCTGGTTCCACTGAAACCAAAACCAGGAAGCAGAGAGAGACGAATACTGCTGCTTGCTTGGCTTATGTTTTCCTATTTATTTATTTATTTATTTATTTATTTATTTATTTATTCTGACACCTCAGCCGTGGCCTGGCATCACTCATATTCAGGGTAGACCTTTCTTCCTCAATTAACCTAATCTAGAAGCTGTCTTGGACATGCCAGACCTTTGTTTTTGTGGTGTGTCAGGGAACTTCAGGGAGGAGGGAACAGAAAACGTGTAAGAGCCTGCAGGTAAAGAGAAGGGCTGTGAAGTACCCAAACTCCAGTCCATGAACATACACACCTCATGGGTGGGATGACTGGACTCACCTCCCCATGCCTCAGCTCAGTAGATGAATTAACCAGACGCCAGCCCCCGGTGACCACTCACAGGAGTTTTGTTTTATTCCTTTCTTTTCAACTCTCTCCTAGGACTGGAGAGATGGCTCAGCAGGTCCTCAGCTTAATGACCTGAATTCAACACCTGGGACCCACATGTGGAAGAAGAGAGAAGTGACTCCTATGAATTGTCCTCTGATCACCACATGCACGTAACAGTATGTGCATCATGGTACACACATACACACATACACACACACAAACACATACATACACACACACACGCACACACAAACCAACACATCCACTCACCCACATGATTAAGTAAATATAAGGGCTAGTGATATGGTTCAGCAGTTTAAAAACATTGTTTGTTTCTTCAGAGGACCCAAGTTAAGTTTCCAGAACCCACATGCTGGCTAACAACCATCCTTAACTCCAGTTCCCAGATATCTGACACCATCTTCTGGCCATCACGGGTATTGCAGATACATGGTGCATTTACATGCATGTAGGTAAAACACTCATAACACATAAAATAAAAATAAAAAATAGCAGGGTGGTAAATGGTTGAGTCCCAGCAGTTGGGAGTCAGAGGCATCTCTCAGAGAGTAAGGCCAGCCTGGTCTACATAGAGAGTCCCAGGACAGCTGGGGCTACAGGGAGAGCCCCTCTCAAAAATGCATATATGTACAGGCTGGCCTTGAACTCACAAAGAGCCACCTGCCTCTGCCTCCCCAGTGCTAGGATTAAAGGTGTGTGCCACCAGGCCTGGCCCAGCAAATAAATTTTTTTTTAATTAGTTTTTATTGATGCTTTGTGCATTTCATACATTTTTTCCAATTCAGTTCAGGCTTATTTCCCTTTCCCTCCCCCCCCACCCCATAATAAACAATTAAAAATTAACTCTCGGGATGGAGAGATAGCCTAGCAGTTAAGAGCTCTGACTGCTCTTGCAGAGGACCGGGGTTCGATCCCCAGCACCCACATGGCAGCTAAGAACCGTCTTTAGCTCCAGTTCCAGGGGAAATCTGATACTTTCTTCTGACCTCTGAGGCATTGCACAACACAGGTGCACAGACCTACATGCAGACAGTACATTCATACACATAAAAATTAAATTAAAAAAATAAAATTCTTTTAATAAACCTGCAATAAAACTCCTTTCTTTCTTTCTTTCTTTCTTTCTTTTTTTTTTTTTTTTTTTTTGTCTTTTTGGACAGGCTCTCCCTGAAGCCCCAGCTGTCCTGAAACTACTCTGTAGACCAGGCCTGGCCTTGGAACTCATAGAGATCCACTTGCCTTGCCTCGCGACTGCTGGGATTGAAGGCGTGAGCCCCCATGGCCCCACCCTCATGAAAACTTTTCTTGAAAACTAGCTCCATGCTTGCTATGGAAATTCTTCTTAAGTTTCATGAAATCGAGGATCCAGATGCCACTGGGCCCAGGGCCGCTGGTGGTTGTGTGGGAGTGGCGGTCGGGAGCCTCCCCTACTGAGTTATTGCTCCCTCTCAAAGAAAAGCCTCTGTTGCACTTAAGGACCCCCCCTCTTCCCCTCCATGACACTTGTTAGACACATCGCTCAGTGTTTTGCCAACCCCAACGTCCTGGCCCTGCATAAGAAAAGTTATTGTGATATTTCATACCTATTGTATCAAAAAACACCTTAGACAGCACTTGGAAGGCAGGGGAGGGGAATCTCTGAATTTGAGGCCCGCGTGGGCTACACACGAGATATCATAGATGCTAAATAGAGTAGGGCATAGATAGATAGCGCGATAGATAGATAGATAGCTAGATGATAGATCGATAGATGATAGATAGAGAGATGATAGAGTGATCGATAGATAGATGATAGAGGGATGGAGAGATAGATAGGATAGATTGAAGATAGATAGCTAGAGAGAGAAAACTGAAGCGGACTTTCATCAAATCGTCAGTATTACTATTTGCGGGCACAGAAAGAAAATAGCAGGGGTCAGGGCCACCGAACACTCGACGAAGAAACGGGGACTGCAACAGCAATCGAATTGCCTACTAGGCTTTGTTGGGCTTTCTCTGTTGTCTTTGTTCTTTCGTTCTTGCTGGTAGGCGTTGGTAGTTCGGTTCTGTCTTTCGTCCGCCGTGTTGCGGTGCTGGCGTGTCGGGGTGCGGGGGCTTTCTCGCTCGGGCGTTCGGGCGCTAGCGCTGGCGCGTCCGCGTTCGTTATCTCTTCTCGACGTTCTCCTTTTTTGCTTCTTCTCTCGTCTTATCTCTTTCGGTCGCGTTATGGCTGGTCTGGCGTTCTTTGTCGTTCTTTCTTTCTTTCTTTCTTTCTTTCTTTCTTTCTTTCTTTTTCTTTCTTTCATCTTTTTCTCCCTGTAGCCCCAGGTGTCCTGGTACTCTCTTGGTAGATCAGGCTTGCCTTGAACTCACAAAGATCTGCCTGCCTCTGCCTCTCCGGATTGCTAGGATTAAAGGCATGTGCCCAGCTATATCTTTTTTTTTTTTGAGACAGAGTCTCATGCAGCCTAGACTGGCCTTGAACCATGGAGCTGGGGATCACACTGAACTTCTGATCTGCCTGTCTCCACCTCCCAAGTGCTTGGATCACTGGGTACTGAGTCACTACACCTGGTTTAGGTGGTGCTCCTTATGGAACCCAGGGCCTCAGGCAGGCTGGGCAAGCACTCTACCAACAGAGCTCCATCCCCAGCCCGAGTTTTTGTTTCCATTTTCCTGCATGTTGAGTCCTGGTTTTGAACTAACATGTACAATGTAGTCAGCAAGACTTCTGGTTCTTCCTATAAACTCAGGACCCCAAGCTGCTGTAAGTTCTGGTTCTGCCCTCCCACCCCCTTCACCCCCACCCCCCACCCCCACCTCAATTTCATCATATCCTGAGGGACTTACGGAAACAGAGGAGGGCAAGCAGTTCAGAGATTACAGTGGCCTGACAGCTGATCCAAGGGGCCATCTTTCATTCTCCCAGGGGCAGGGTAGCACAGCTCCCTCACCCCTCAGGCTGGCCAGGCACAGGCCTGAGCCAGCTTCTCAGTTCCCTATTCTCACGTCTCCTTTCAGGAAATGGGTTGGTGTGAGCAGTCTGTCGCAACCCGTTCCAACATACCAGTGCAGAAAGTTCACTGGTCCTCTTCTGCCTCAAATTTCAGACATCAGACAGATAACGTCCAAAAGCATGATCCAGGCACGAAAACAGACATGTTGAATAATGAAACAAAATAGAAGACCCAAAAACGAGTACATGCAATTTCAACCACCTGATAGTTGACAAAGGCACCCAGAACACACAATGGAGGAAAGACAGCATCTTCAACAAATGATACTGGCAGAAGTGGATCTCCACGTGTAGAAAACTGAAACTAGACCCTTATCTTTCATTTTGTGCAAAAGTCAACTCCAAGTGGATCAAAGACCTCAATATAAAGCCCGAAATTCTAAAACAGCTAGAAGAAAACATAGGCAGTACCCTACAAGATATAGGTGTTTCTAACTTGGACATCAGTTGCTCAGCCATTAATGTCAATAATCAACAAGTGGGACCACATTAAGCTACAAAGCTTCTGTAAAGCAATAATAAATAAATAAATAAATAAATAAATAACAACAAAGGAAGTGAAAAGGAAACCCACTGAGTGGGAGAAAATCTTTACCAGCAACATGTTGGACAGAGGATTAATATCCGGAAGGTACAAAGAACTCAAAAAACCAAACAACCCAATAAAAAGATGGGCTGTAGAGCTGAACAGAGAGGGCTCAAATGAAGAAATAAAAGTGCTTAAGAAACACCTTTAAAAAGTGCTCTCAGGGAGACCCTGTCTCAAAAAGACCAAATAAATAAATAAATAAATAAATAAATAAATAAATAAAATTAAAAAGTGCTCAACATAGCCAGGTGTGGTGGTGCACGCCTTCAATCCTAGCACTTAGGAGGCAGAGGCAGGTGTATCTTTGTGAATTCAAG
Source organism: Rhizomys pruinosus (assembly GCA_009823505.1). Lineage (NCBI taxonomy): Eukaryota > Metazoa > Chordata > Mammalia > Rodentia > Spalacidae > Rhizomys > Rhizomys pruinosus. The sequence goes on from VZQC01007840.1 coordinate 884,029, forward strand.
GCCAGCCTGGTCTACAGAGTGAGTTCCAGGACATCTGGGGCTACAGGGAGACCATGTCTCAAAAAGACCAAGAAAAAAGAAAAAAGTGCTCAACATCAAAACAAAACGAAACAAAAAAGCCAGGTATCGTGGTGCACACCTTTAATTCTAGCACTCAAGAGGCAGAGGCAGGAGGATCTCTGTGAGTTCAAGGCCAGCCTGGTCTACAGAGTGAGTTCCAGGCCAGCTGGGACTACAGGGAGACCCTGTCTCAAAAGGAAGAAGAAGAAGAAGAAGAAGAAGAAGAAGAAGAAGAAGAAGAAGAAGAGGAGGAGGAGGAGGAGGAGGAGGAGGAGGAGGAGGAGGAGGAGGAGGAGGAGGAGGAGGAGGAGGAGGAGAAGAAAAGAAGAAAAGAAGAAGAAAAGAAAAAGTGCTCAACATCCTTAGTAATCAGAGAAATTTGGATAAAACCACTTTAAGATCCCAGTTTACCCAAGTCAGACTGGCTAAGATGAAGAGAACAAAAGACACCCAATGCTAGGAGGACGTAGGGAAAGGGGGAACCCTCATTCACTGCTGGTNAAGAACTTACTGAAACAGCGAACTTCTACTCAAAACAGCAAACTCCTCATGGAAATCTTTACGTCCACGCCGTCGCCAGGCGCTTCCCCTCTTTTTTTATCCGCCTGCCTTCGCTCTGGTTGGTGTGGTATGCTGTGTTTTTCCCCATCTATATTTTATCACAATACCAAAGACCTCCCGAAGCCCTTGGCACCACTTGGGCCCACTTTCTGAGATAACTTCAAGGCCTAGGGGGGAACACGCTACCCTCAATCTGTCCAGCCTGGGCTTCCCTCTTTCCCCACTATACCATTCCCTTCACTGTCTCCTCTCCCCTTCCATCCGGCCCCTCCTCCCTTGCCGGCTAAGTGTCCTCATTAGATCTACCGTCTCCCCAATAACACCCCCTCCCACCACCCATCCTCTCCTGAGTTCCCTCTTTCTCCACCTCCACTATCCATACATGATTTAGGTTGTTTCTGTTTCTTAGCTATTGTGAAGAGAGCAGCAACAAGCGTGGATGAACGTGGACGAACGTGGACGAACGTGGACGAACACTAGGATGAGTCCTTCGAGTGTATGCCAAGGAGTGCTGTAACTGGATCACATGATAGATTCACTTTGAGTTTTTTAATAGTTCTCCATACTGCTTTTTGTAGGGGTTGTAGGAGTTTGGTTTATCACCCATTCTCCTATGATGCCAAGGCCTTCTAGAATCTTCTTCACGATTGGTCCAAGGTTATTTACAGTTACCTTTCTATTATAGATAGGAGCTATTGCTAAAACGATACTTCAAGTATAGAATCAGAATCACTTAAATCAGTGGTAGCTGTTTAGTACCATTATCAATATTATGGAGTATACATGATTATATGTGCCACACCTTCACCCAGCTGGTGTTTCTGTAGGTGACTGGCACTAGCATCACCACCAACACATGGCTACCATGTTGTGCTACATACCATTGATAGTGAATCAGTAGCCCTAAGAAATGATGGGAGGTTTTCATCCCATTGTAATTATAACCTTATGAGGACATCAGTGTATATTGGTCCACTCATGGCCAACATGTTTTGTTACATGAACACACATGGATATTTAGATCTTTTCTTCCTCTGGGTATGGCTGTGTCTGCATTTCACTCTGAGCTTCCTGCAACCAACATTCTGCCAAATGGAAATGAAGTCAGAGCATAGAAGAAGGCTAGGTGTTGAGACCTAGGCAAAAGCTCAGCCAGAGCACCAGCTACAGTCTCCTCACCTGACCTTCCTTTTAGGAAAATTATAAACAAATCTCAATCACAAATTGATTAATTCCTTATAGGCCATGTCAACTAGAGGTGGTACTTTGATCCCAAGAATGTGCTAGGCACACGGGCACCAGTTCTAAAACACAAGGCAGCACCTATGGATTTTATTCCTATAGAAGCTAAAAGAAGAATGGGCTCAATTTACATGTACATGAACTGTCCCTTTAGAGTATAAGTAGAGGACTCGTAAATGTGACCAGAGCGTTTAAACAAAAAAGATCTAAATGGAAGTCTTTCTTCAGGAAACAATCTAAACCATTGTTTTCCATTGGAATCACCTGTAAGCCTCCGTAGCAAGACTTCTCAGAATTAATTCTTATGGCCGAAAAGGAGAATAAAGGTACCTGTTGCTTCAATAACAAATAATGTAATTGCCATTGTCTGTATTTATCAGTAGGACTGTGTAGCTGTACCCCTGCCTATCAGGATATATAGGGATGCTTACTTATGTGAGCTCAATTTGTATGGGATGCTTACTTATGTGAACTCAAGTTCTCAGGAAAAAGGTAATATATACCTTAAAGACAAGGCTGATTAACAGGTTAGAACTTCATGGTTGTGGAGAGTTGCTGATCCAGGCATTTGTCATTCCAGTTCCATCCACCCTTTACATTTCCTTCCCTTTACATTCCAGTTAAAGTAGTCTCCCAATTTAGGATCTTTAATTCTATTTCCTGTTTTCTCCTGAAAATTGCAACCTTCTCTATGCCAGCTAGTGAAATTTCTGGATCACATTTATGTTTGTCCTCTGGGAATAGCTCCCTCAACTCACATCCCAAGATCAGTTCCTCTGTGTCTTGTTCTATACACCAAATTTACATGAACTTGAGGAGGCTCAAGACATCTGATCAACCCTTATATGTGCCTATCTAGCTAAATCAACATGTTTCCTCCAAACCTGGGAAGAGTTTGTATTGCTGCACTTCCCCATGGAGCTATTACATGTCCTGAGGTGTCCCCCTCTGCTAGGCTGGAAGGGGAAAGTGGTTCTTCCTTTTAGTGTTTTATTACCAGACACTCAGAGTTTCTAAACTAAAAAGGTCAAGGTTACAATAAGCAGGGAAGGTCACAGAAAAACCTAGAAATAGCTATTGGAGTAGTGGCAGGAGAGAGGGGCTGGATGCTAGCAAATAAATGTTACAAAATTCAGTGAATGCTTTGAAAAAAAATGCTGTGAAAATAAAAACATATCCAAACAATTTAACATAAACTTAAAAGCATCCAAGAAAAGAATTTGTGAAATTGCTAATTTACAAAATAAAAAAAACATGAGTTTTAGAAACTTTTCAAAATTAAAAAGAGATGTCATGTGCCTGTGTGTGTATGTGTGTGTGTAAGACTTGTGCGTGAAGGTCAGGTGACAACTTTCAGCAGTTCCTTGTCTCCTTCTGCTGTGGAGATCTAGGCATGAACTGAACTTTCAGGCTTACATGGCAAATGCTTTTACTCAGTGAGCCATGTCAACAGCCTGATTTTTTTTTTTTCTTTTTGGTCTTTTTCAGACAGGGTCTCCCTGTAGCCCCAGCTGTCCTGGAACTTGCTTTGTAGACCAAGCTGGCCTTGGACTCACAAAGATCCGCCTGCCTCTGCCTCCCAAGTGCTGGGATTAAAGGCATGCGCCACCACGCCTGGCAGAAACTCTTCCTTTTATAAGTTCCCTTGGTCATGGTGGTTTTATCACAGCAACAGAAAAGCAACTAATGCACCAGGGAAACATATTGGCTCTAGAGCCCCCTAAGAAATGCACATATGCTGTCTGAACATTAGTGCCTCAGTATACCTGGGGGTTGTATGGGAAGGAACACAGAGCCAGGCAGGAGAGAAGTCCCTTCATGTGGTTAGTCAGAGTAATCCAAGAGACCCCTCGAAATAACATAGCCAGAGCTGCTGGCTATCTCCTAGAATTGGAAGAGAAAACCCTATTGCTGAAGACTGGACATACGTCAGACACAGGACTTGGAGCAAGTACGTAGGCAGAGCAGGAACTGACCTGGAAGCTTTTCTACCTAATGTTTAGCTCTACTAGTTCTAGAGGACAGTATGCAAGCTGCTAACTCAATCAATGGTCCAACCCAGCCCTAAAGCCCAATAACCATGATGAGTAGCACAATAAACTACCTTTATTGGTCCAGTAGTGGTACTGTTATCTGGAGGGTAATCAACAGCTATCTAATTGGACTGGAAGCCCTCTCAGTGGGAGCGAACTGATGGGTAACACTGTAAACACAGCCAAATACACATGGCTGGAAAGGTCACATAGAGAAAACCCTGTCTGTCATATCTCTAGACAGATGAAATTTCTTACCATATGCTAAACATGGATCCTTCTATTCACAGACAAGCGTACCATGTACCACTCATCAAAGAAGCTTCTTTTTGCAGCAGATGGAGGCAGAGTTCCACAACTGGTCACATATAGAGAATATATATGTCTGAGAGACACCCAGTCCTAGGTAACACATTTACAGTGGAACCTCTTCACCTAAGGCTCAAGGAACGTAGCAGAACAGGGGGTGACGAGAAAACTAGTGCATCCCTTGACCTCTCACCAGTGAAGCTTCCTTATATAACAGTGTAATGTACACAGGAAGGCACAACTGGCAAAGTTTTAGACAGTAAGAGACTGCAGAGTGTGTGTCTCTGGATAGGGCTCCTGTATTAAACCTCGCCCACCCACGGCTCAAGGACCATTGCAGAAGAGGGAGTGGAAAGATGATAAGAGCCATGAACATAGGGAAGCAGAGGCTTTCAGGCCATTGGAAGCTTTTATGTATGCGTGAACTTGTGGCAATGTTGGCCTCAAGCAAGGACCCAGGCCAACTTAATCAGACAAAGGCCCAGAGTACATAAAGGGGACTAGGCAGTGGACAGGCCCTAGACTGAGAACTGTTGGAGACTGATTACCACTGGGTAAGGGAGACCAGGCCTTACTTATGATCTCTAGATAGGCTTACTAGACTCTAGTGGAAGAATTTGACAAAGGACATCTGGGTATAATTGTTTGGATAAGACTTAACATGTATGATGGAATGCGTGAGATCTGGCCACCGGGGGAGGTGTCACTGCATCGATGGGAGGGGGGTTCTAAGTTTGATTAAGAACTGTTGTAGGGCTGGAGAGATGGGTCAGCGGTTAAGAGCACCAACCACTCTTGCAGAAGACCAGGTTTGATTCTCAGCACCCACATGGCAGCTAAGAACCTAAGAACCATCTTTAAGCCAGGTGTGGTGGCACATGCCTTTAATCCTAGCACTCAGGAGGCAGAGGCAGGTGGATCTCTGTGAATTCAAGGCCAGCTTGCTCTACAGAGTGAGTTCCAGGCTAGCTGGGGCTAGAGGGAAGCCTGTCTCAAAAATCTCAAAAAGACAAAAAGAAAAACAAACAAACAAACAAAAAAAGCTTACCAAGACCAAAATCAAACCCAAAACAAAACTGTTGTATGAAATGTACAAAAGCTCAATTAAAAAATTAAGTAGGTAAGGGCTGCAGAGATGGCTTAGTGCTCTTGCAGAGGACCCAGGTTCGATTCCCAGCACCCACATGGCGGCTAACCATCATCCATAGGAAATCCAACACCCTCTTCTGACCTCTATGGGCACTTGCACAACACAAGTACACTCACAGACATGCAGGCAATATACTCGTACACATTAAATTAAAACAGTAAATAAAGTAATAAAAAGTAAGTAGAAACAAATCTTTAGATTTATTTTTAATTTTGTGCATATGTGTGTGTCTGTGTTTGGGTATGTGTATGTGAGTAGAGGTCCCTGTGGAAGTCAGAGGCATTGAGTCCCTCAGGGTCTGGGGTGACAAGAAACTGTTAGCCTCCCGATGTGGATGATAATGGAACTTGGGTCCTCTTGAAGAGCAGTATGTGAACTTAATCACATATCCATGTTTCCAGCCTAGTTTTTTCCCCTCCCCCTGGCCCCTGGCCCTGCCAAAAATTGTTTTAAAAACAGGATCTCACTAGCCCTGGCTGGCCCAGAACTTGCCATGTAGACCAGGCTGGCCTGGCACTCACAGAGATCTGCCTGCCTCTGCCTCCCAAGTACTGGGGTTAAAGGTGCACACCAGCACACCTGGTCTGTAAATAAATACATTTTTTTACAAGAAGGAAGTAAGTGTTCGCTGCAGATTTAAAGAAAGGGTTCCCCAGAGTGACGTCCGGCCCACAGCTCTTTCCATGTCAGATGCCTCCCCCTAGGGCTTGAGCTACTTCTTCACGACTGCGTATAGACAGGAGTTATCAGGCTGCTTGGTCTGGCTTGATGGCTCTTCATTCTTGGCTATGACATCCAGCTCAGCGTAAGTCACCCCACGGGCTTGTTCAGCTCTTGAAGCCTGGGGTCCTTCATCCTGCGGATAATCAAATAACAGGATCAAGTCTGGAGAAGAGGAAGGTTCAATGAGCGTGATGACCTGAGAGTGGATGGTCAAGGCGGGACACGAGGAGGATTGTTGGGGGGGGGGATGGGGGATGGGACAGAAAGGATGTCACAGCACCTGTGTTATCTGCACAAGATTAAGCCAGTTAAATTCCAGCATGGAGGGGGCCCAGCTCCCAAAGCCCCACCTCTAGCAGAGGAGCTACTGGAAGTTGCAGGTTGATCCCGGAGGGAGGCTCACTCTCCTCCAGGGTTCTGGCTACCGATAGGCCGTCCATGCCCCAGTGGATGGCCCTCTACCCATGTGTATGTGGGCAGTGCCAATTTGCCTCAAGGATGTAGGGGCTGGACAGATGGCTTAGTGGTTAAAAGCACTGGCTGGTCTTGCAGAGGACCTGGGTTTGATTCCCAGCACCCACATGGCAGCTAACAACCATCATTAACTCCAGTTCCAGGGGATCAGGTGCCCTCTTCTGGCCTCTGTGGACATTACATATATGTGGAACACAACACACAAGTAGGTAAAACACACACACATAAAAAGAAAGCAAATAAAAAACAAATGTTATAACTCCACCTACAAGGGATTTGATACCCAGTACAAGCCTTTGTGGGCACCAGCATACAGACACAAAAGTAAAAAAATAATAAAATAAATCTTATGAAAAACAAGAGAGGACCTGAAGTTTAGAAGGAGAAGGGTGGAGGCCTGGAGGAAGCTGGAGGGAGGTAATGGTGGATGGATATGATCAAAACACACTGTATAAACCTATGACATTCTCAAAGAATAAAATATATTTTAAAAAATAGGACCCAGGAAGCTCCTGGTCATAAAGTCCCCTGTATGAACCGCCTCTGAGAGGACTTTAATGACCAGAGTCAAAGAAAGAAAAGAGTCCCTACATTCAGGACCAATAACAAAGCCTGGCCCTCATCCCTACTAATGCTAGGAAGTTGATGTTCTTCCACACTGTCCACAGAAAGAAACGACAGGCTGGGACTCCCCAGCCACAAGGTGCACAGAAGATTTCAGCTTCCCCACAAACATGGAGGAAGCCTGGAGAAGATGACAGTGGAGACTCAGAGCATTGGGAAACTACAGAAGGATGGATGGAGACTCAGAGCATTGGGAAACTACGGAAGGATGGATGGAGACTCAGAGCACTGGGAAACTACAGAAGGAAGGATGGATGGAGACTCAGAGCACTGGGAAACTACAGAAGGATGATGGAGACTCAGAGCATTGGGAAACTACAGAAGGATGATGGAGACTCAGAGCATTGGGAAACTACGGAAGGATGGATGGAGACTCAGAGCACTGGGAAACTACAGAAGGATGGATGGATGGAGACTCAGAGCACTGGGAAACTACAGAAGGATGATGGAGACTCAGAGCATTGGGAAACTATGGAAGGATGATGGAAAGAGAGGAAGGGGCAGAAGGGGGCTGTAAGGATGGAAACTCACCAAGGCTGGAGAGCAAGTCTTCATAGCTACAGATGATCCTGCAGGGAGGAGACGCCATCAATGCTTTATCTCCAGGCTCCAAGGGTAAGTGGCACACACACACACACACACACACCTATACTCACATACACACTCACACACACACTTACAAACATACACACCTGCACATGTGAATACTCACACCTATATGCCCACACACAGGTGTACACATTCATCCACTCATGCCACACACATACAAGTCTATATTTACATGCCTACATGTACACATGAATGGATAAAATATGCACACGTGTATTTCAGTACCCCCACAGGTAGACATGTATACTCACATAAATGCATGCTTATATGCATACACATGTATATACATATGTACCCAGACATTGAATATTCACATGTATATCCACACATACGCATGTACACAGGTATCCACAAATTACACATATGTAGTCATGTTTATATACCTACACATCATGCACATGCATGCACATACAGCAGAAACATACTCTTGCATGTGAATGAATATGTACACATATATATACTCATGCATGTACATACTCACACATATATCTATGTACTTATACATGTGAAGATGTACACATACACACTTGCATAAGTACACACTTATACACATGTGTACTTGCACAGGTGAATGTTCACACATATGTGCACACACACGCATGAATATATGCATCTCCTCATGCTACACACATATGTATTCTTATTTGCATGGCTACCTGCATGCACACATAGGTGGAAACACACGGAAATACACACATGCATATTCAACTACCCCCGCCGATCCACACACATACCCACATACTTGCATCTCCTGTTCATACACACCGACTCACACAGCACTGACACCCACACTCTTGGCCATCAAATGGGAATGGTCCCCCACAGCTAGGTGTGTCTAGACGCTTGGCTTCCAGCTGGTGATGCCATCATAAGGGGCTGTGGGGATGAGGGGCCTCCCTGGAAGGAAGCAGGTCACTAGGGAAGGTTATAACCACCCCGGTCCTGGGCTGTGATCTCGGCCTCCTGGTCTGCCCTGGAGAAAGTCTGCCGCACACTTCCAGGCCACACACTTCCAGCACTGTGAACGGCGTTGCTCCAGCCTCTGAGCCTTTCCCGCCATAATGGACACACCCTCAAAAACTGTGACAAAATAAGCCCCACCCCATTAAGTTGCTTCTTTGGGATATTTTCTCATGATGATGAGAAAAATGTCTCACACATCTGCACGCGTAGGCGCATACACATACACACGTGCACATCACACATGTGTACAATGCATTCATGTCCCCCAGCTACCCCCCTCTTGATGTTCCCTGGTTGGTTACCTGTCACCACTTCAGGGTCTTTGGAAGAGCGGTTTCTGTGAGAGAGAAACAGAGTGAAGTATGGGAGATCAAGGAAACTGCAGAGAAAAAGCAAAGTCCTTGAAGCTAAGCGGGGGGGGGGGGCACAGGGCCAAAGCAAGGTCACAACACAAGTCTCTAGAGCAAGGGGGGGGCACACAGGGCCAAAGCAAGGTCACAACACAAGTCTCTAGCGCAAGGGCTGGCCAGATTGCTCTGCGGGTAAAGGTAATTGCCACCAAGCCTGACAACCTGAGTTTAATCCCTGGAGCCCACATGGTAGAAGGAGAGAGCTGAGTCTCACACATTGTCCTTTGACTTCCACATACATGTCATTATGTGTGTATACCCAGACGCATGTACAGAGACACGACAGACTCTCACACACACATACACACACTAAATCAATTAATCAATTAATTAATTAATACTAAAAAAATCACTAAATTCTTCCCTCCAGTGACAACTCCCGATGTCTGCAGATGTGAGTACCCAGAGGTGGCGTAGTCCATGAGAGCAGAATCAGGGTTTAGGGGCTGTTAAATGAGAAGTGTGGGGTGGGAAGTGATTTTTGTGAATGTGGAACAGGCAATAACCTGGTGGCCATTGGAGCTGGCATAAAGACATGTACAAGGTTGAGTTTGAAGAAGCAGGGGGTCAGGGGTCAGGGGCTGGATTATACCTCGGTCACTAACGTGCTTAATATGCAAGCATGAGACCTGAGTCCAGTGCCCAGAACTCGTGTAAGTCCCAGCACTGGAGCAATAGAGACAAGACGACCCAGCAGATCCAATGGGTGAGGAGCCCCAGTTCCCAAGGGGACCCTGTCTCAAAAAGAAGACAGACGGCACCTGTTCTATCTACTTTCTATCACTGTGATCAAAACACTGACCAAAACCAACTTGGGGGGAAAGGGTTTATTTCATCTTACTCTTTTTTTTTTTTTTTTTATATTTTTGAGACAGGGTCTCTCTGAAGTCCCAGCTAGCCTGGAACTCACTCTGTAGACCAGGCTCAATATGTAGATCAGGCTGGCCTTGAACTCACAGCTTCCTGAGTGCTGGGCTTAAAGACAGTTGTTAGCCACCATGTGGGTGCTGGGAATTGAACCCGGGTCCTCTGCAAGAGCAGTCAGTGCTCTTAACCACTGAGCCATGTCTCCAGCCCCTCATCTTACTCTTTCAAGCCATAGTGCAATATTTAGGGGAATTCAGGGCAGGAACCTGGAACACAGACCGTGGAGGGATGCTGCTTACTGGCTTGCTCCCCTGGCGTGTATTTAGCCTGTTTTCTTATACAGCACAGGACTACAGGCCCAGGAGTGGCACCGCCTACAGTGGGCTAGGCTGGGCCCTCCTACATCACTTAGCAATCAAGACAATGCCCCTCTACCCTGGTGTGTCAACGTGAAAACAGAGGCTAGCCAGCACAGCACCTAAGGAATGACACTTGAGGTCGATCTCTGGCTTCCACACACAGATTCACCTGCATATACAACACATACCAGGGAGGGAGGGAGGGAGGGAGAGGGAGAGAGAGAGAGAATATCAAAAACATCTGAGAGCTGGACCATGGCGGTGCACACCTTTAATCCTAGCACTCCAAAGGCAGAGGCAGGCAGATCTCTATGAGACCAAGGCCATCCTGGTCTACATATTGAGGTCCAGGACAGCTGGGGCCGTAGGGAGATCCTGTCTCAACATCATCATAATGAACAACAACAATGACAACAAAATCCAAGAGAATAGTAATGAGCGAGCTGGCTGGCACGTTACTGTTAGCCTACCTTTGGATCCTGTTGTGAAGAGCTGCCCCTGGGAATGGAAAAGCACAAGGACAAAGGATTACTCCCGAGATGCTGGCTTTCTCTTCCGGTTTCTCCATTTCCCCAAATTCTTAGGCCCTGTCTTGCAGAACTTACCCCATCTGGAGTATTTGTAGATGAGAATGGCCAACAATAGGATTATGACTATGCAGAACACAGCAATGAAGATGATCTCTGGTGGAAAAAGCAAGGGAGGCCATCAGGTATCCGAGGATTTTCTGGAGGTGTGCTCTGCCTGACTGCCCTCCACAGATCCGGGTCCTATCAGGAATAGTGATCTTACTAACCTCTTGATTGTGTGTGTGTGTGTGTGTGTGTGTGTGTGTGTGTTCCTGCACATTTGTGTTTATGTGTGAAGGTCAGAAGACAGCCTCCAGGGTCATTCCTTAGGCACCATCCACTTCGCTAATTGTCTGAAGATCTTAATTTTATTTTTTAATATTTATTTATTTATTTATTTATTTATTTATTTATTTATTTATTTTTGAGACAGAGTTTCCCTGTAGCCCCGGCCAGCCTTGAACTCACAGAGATCTGCCTGCCTCTGCCTCCCAAGGGCTAGGACAAAAGGTGTGCATGCACCACCATGCCTGGCTTAAAGGCGGTTCTTAGTCATCATGTGGGTGCTGAGAATTGAACCCGGGTCCTCTGCAAGAGCAGTCAGCTCTCTTAACCTCTGAGTCATCTCTCCAGCCTTCTTTTTTTTTTTACTTGGAGTAATTTTTTTCACATAAATTTATTTTTATTTTTTTAACAAATCTAGACCCGTGTTCCCGCCCATTCCCCCACCCCGCCAGAGCTCATGCATTCTGCCAAACATGCTTTTAATCTCTTTCTCAGTCTTTCTCAATATTCTCCATGAGGAAGTTGACTGTTTTGAGCAGAAGTTCACTGTTTCAGTCGGTTCTCTAGCCTCCTTAATTTTATTTTTAATTATGTGTATATGTGTATGTCTGAGTATGGATTATCCACATGAGCGTAGTACCCACGGAGACCTGAAGGAGGCATCATAAACTCCTGGCTCTGTAGTTACAGACACCTGTGAGTCATCCATTGTAGGTACTGGGAAACTAACTCTGGTCCTATGCAAAAGCAGTAAGTGCTCCTAACTGTTGAGCTATGTCTCCAGTCCCAACCTTTGTTTTTGAGGTAGAATGTTTTTGTTGTTGTTTTGAGTTTAGTTTGTTTGTTCGTTTGTTGAGACAGAGTCTCATTATGTAGCCCTGGCTGGCCTGGAACTTCTTATGGAGACCAGGATAACTTCAGACTCACAGAGATCTGCCTGCCTCTGCCTCTTAAATACTAGGAGTAAAGGTGTGTGCCCTCAGTGCCCAGCCAAAATGGGATCTCTTAATGTGACCTGGGGCTCAGTAATTAAGGATCTTCCTTTCTTCACCTCCCCTGCACTGAGATTGTAAGTCACATCATGTTCATTTTCTTCACACAGTTGCTAGGGAGTCAAATTTGGGTCCTTAGGCCTATTTCCAATAGAGCTTTACTGACCGAGCCACCTCCCATTCTTGTGAAGTGTCCAAAGGTTTACTTTCACAGAGGCTGCTGTCCAGGGCTGGAGAGATAGTTCAGTGGTTAAGAACACTGACTGACTGACTGCTCTTGCAAAGAACCTGAGTTTGATTCCCAACACCCACATGGCAGCTAACAACTATCCATAACTCCAGCCCAGTGGATCTGAGCCTTCTGACCTCCACGGGCATTTTGCAACACAGGTGCACTTACACACATGCAGGCAATACACTCATACACAAAAAATATAAAAACAAGTAAAATATATAAAAGAAGCTGAGATCTAAATTGAAGACAGCTCAGAGGAAAGTAAGACTGCAACCTCACCCCCAGCCAGCTCAGGGGAGTTTGGTGCTTCAGGGCGACCTCATATCCCAGGGGAATGCATCTAAGATCTGCCCTCTTACCATGTCTGTTTTCTTCTATCAGAGGAGACTTTGTTGCTTCATTCTTAGGTTGGGAGTCTTCAGTTTTAAAAAAGACAAAAAAAAAAAAAAAGGCATGATTAATCCATAGAGCACAATAAAACGATGTCATTTGCAGGATAATGGATGGAACTCTAGATCACCATGTTAATTGAAATAAGCCACATTCAGAAAGGCAAAAATCACATATGTGGAATCTGGATTTTTAAAAATGTGTCTGTCCCTTCAGGTATTGGTTGGAGTAGTCTAAGAACTCCCCAAACAGCATAGGACTGCTAAGAAACACTCAGATAGGCCTGAGCTGTCTGGAACAGGTTCAGATCAATTGAGCCTCTCGAAAGAGACTTTCCAACTTGTCCTGCTCCCTTTGGGTTCTGCGGTGAGCTCCAGGTTTTCAGCTTTCTGACCCCTCCTCAGACTCCCTGTCAGCGGATGCTCACGCATCCACACTCCATCTGACGGAATGTCAGGGCTTCGGAAAAAACCACACAATCTGCTGCCCTAGATGAGGGCGGATGCTTCCTAAGATTACCTAAATATTATCAGACAGCCGAATCTGTGGCCGAAGATTACTGATACTGGGGCAAAGGGTCCCAAGAAGAAGAGAACATAAACCCCGCAGAATGACTCAACATGTACACCCGTTGCGGCAGTCTCAACTTCCTCATACTAGAATCCTCTAATAACCTCTACAAAGGCTCTGACTGGGCTCCCCTCTCTCCTTTGGCACAGGTGCCATTCTCACACTGCTAATAAACACAGTCTGGTCTGTGGACATCAGACTGGATCCCTTGTCTCTTGCTCTTGTACCCTGAGCTGTAAATCTTAACTCCCTGCCCCTGAAAATGTGTCATCTGCTATTGCACATAATCCTTTTTCAAAATGATCTTTATTTTTAATAGTTTGTTTATATTTTTATTTTATGTGTATGGGTGTATTGCCTGCATGGGCATAAGTGACCCTGTGTCATGCAATACTCGAGGAGGTCAGAAGAGGACATTGGATTCCCCTGGAACTGGACTTAGGGACAATTGTTGGCTGCCATGTGGGTGCTGGGAATCAAACCCAGGTCCTCTGCAACAGCAGGCAGGACTCTGAACCACTGAGTCCCAAATAGTCTTTATAAACCACAGTCTTGGGGGAACACATCCTCTTGGTGGGTGCTCCTTCAGGATACAGAATTGGCAAATAACTTGATGGGAATCTCCCCACCCAGAATAAAACCTTCCCGGGCAGCTCTCCCTTGAGGCGGCTCTACCCACAGTTAAGTAGATCTTGCTCTCTGTGACTCTCCACCATTCTCTAGGGTGTCTCCATTTCATCTGAACACTTCACTTTCTCTTACCCTTTGTCCTTAAGCATATAGTCTTTTTGTTTTGTTTTGTTTTTTGTCTTTTCAAGACAGTGTTTCCCTGTAGCCCCCAGCTGGCCTGGTACTCACTCAATAGATCCGGCTGGCCTTGAACTCACAGAGATCCGCCTGCCTCTGCCTCCCAAGTGCTAGGATTAAAGGCATGTGCCAGCTGGGCATGGTGGCACACGCCTTTAATCCTAGCACTTGGGAGGCAGAGGCAGGCGGATCTTTGTGAGTTCAAGGCTCACATGCCTTTAATCCTAGCACTTTGGAGGCAGAGGCAGGCGGATCTCTGTGAGTTCAAGGCCATCCTGGTCTACAGAGTGAGTTCCAGGACAGCTGGGGCTACAGGGAGACCCTGTCTCGAAAAGACAAAAAAAAAATAAATAAATATATAAAATAAAATAAAATAAAATAAAATAAAATAAAATAAAATAAAGGCATGTGCCACCACTTCTGGCTTAAAGGCAGTTTTTAGCCGTTATGTGGGTGCTGGGAAACAAACCCTGCTCTTCTGCAGGAAGAGTCAGCACACTTAACCACTGAGCTATCTCTCCAGCCCCTCCTTAAGCCTATAGTAAAACCACTATTAAACTCAGGCTGTTTAGATTTTTAATAAGTCTTACCTTTCACCAATATCTCAATAGGATCACTGGGGTCTGAAGCCTGGAAAGGTGGTTCTGTTTGGCGGTACACACAGCTATAGTTTCCTGTGTGGTTGGCTGTCACATTCAGAAGGGTGAAGGTTACTCTGTACTTTTCTGAACTGTAATTCTGTGTGGGGAACGGAGTGCCCATCTTCAGCAGAGAAAACATATACTCAGTATAATTCTCTTGCTTTTGACATTGCAGAGTTATGTTCATTCCTGTGGTCACAGGATCTAGTTGAAGGCGGCTGAACACAGGTTTGGGTAGGTGATCTGTGAGGTCAAGGAGACAAACACTGGGTCAGGACACGTGTCCCCCACAGGCTCAAGTGTTGAAACACTGGGTCAGTTGGTGGCGCTGTCTGGGGAGGGTCATGAACCTTAGGAGGTGCCATCTTGCTGGAGGAAGCACATTCCTGGCTGTGGCTGTGAGAGCTCATGCCCCTTCCAGTGTGCTGACTCTGCTTGATTTCTGCTCTGGCTGCCTCCTGCCAGGCCTCCTTGAGAGATCAAGGCCAGCCTGCTCTACATAATGAGCATTCCAGGCCTGCTGTGGCTAAAGGAAGACTTGACTCAAAAAAAAAAGAATCAAATTCACTGACAAAAACAACTCAAGAAAGAAAGGGTTTATCTTGTCTTATATTTCTGGGTTAGAGTCTATGTTGGTGGGGAAGTCACAGAGGCAGGAGCTTGAAGAGGCTGGTCACACCATATGACAGCGGAGAAGCAATGAATGTTTGTGCTTAGCACACTTTCTCCTGGTTACACTGTCCAGGATACCCTGCCAGGGTGGCTCCACCCACAGGGGGTGGGGCTTCTCAACTCAATTAACCTGATAGAGGTAATTGTTAGGTTGGAGGCCCCTAACCAGAATTGAGATGGCCTGGACTATTTTTATTTTTTTAACAAATCTAGACCTGTGTCCCCCCCCATCCCCCCACCCCGCCAGAGCTCATGCATTCTGCCAAACATGCTTTTAATCTCTTTCTCAGTCTTTCTCAATATTCTCCATGAGGAAGTTGACTGTTTTGAGCAGAAGTTCACTGTTTCAGTCGGTTCTCCAGCCTCCTTAATTTTATTTTTAATTATGTGTATATGTGTATGTCTGAGTATGGATTATCCACATGAGCGTAGTACCCACGGAGACCTGAAGGAGGCATCATATCCTCCTGGCTCTGTAGTTACAGACACCTGTGAGTCATCCATTGTAGGTATTGGGAAACTAGCTCTGGTCCTATGCAAAAGCAGTAAGTGCTCCTAACTGTTGAGCTATGTCTCCAGTCCCAACCTTTGTTTTTGAGGTAGGATGTTTTTGTTGTTGTTTTGAGTTTAGTTTGTTTGTTCGTTTGTTGAGACAGAGTCTCATTATGTAGCCCTGGCTGGCCTGGAACTTCTTATGGAGAGCAGGATGACTTCAGACTCACAGAGATCTGCCAGGGTGGCTCCACCCACAGGGGGTGGGGCTTCTCAACTCAATTAACCTGATAGAGGTAATTGTTAGGTTGGAGGCCCCTAACCAGAATTGAGATGGCCTGGACTATGCTGTCCCGATCTCCTCTTTCTGCAGGGCCCATTCAGGAAGGTGCAGAAGAAGGCACTGGAAGAGTGCTAACACCTGATCCTAGGGAGATCAGGAGATCTAACTTTTACCTGGCCTAAACTAGCCAGATTCTAGATCTTCACCATCTCTCCTCTCTTCCCTTATAAGAAGCCCCTGGCCTCTCTCTCCCTTTGCCCTTCACTCCTGCGTCCCTTCACCCCTCTAGTCTCTCCTGGTCATATTCTCTCTCTCTCTCTCTCTCTCTCTCTCTCTCTCTTCTCTCTCTCTCTCTCTCTCTCCCTTTCACTATATATTTTCCATCCCTAATAAAGTCTGCCCTCTGTTAATTTGAATTGACTCAGCCTGCTCTCAGCATCAGGAAACCTAACATCATCCTTATCAGAATGCTGGTCTCAAAGGTGATTCTATTATTGCTATTTTATCTATATGAATGTTTTTCCTGCCTGTATGTAAGTGCCCCTGCCCCAATGCCCACAGGCCAGAACAGGGCAGCAGAGCCTCTGGAACTGGAGTTAACAGATGGTTGTTAGCTGCCATGTGGGAGCTGGGAACTGAACTCAGGTCCTCTGGAAGAAGCAGCCAGTGAGTGCTCTTCACTGAGTCATCTCTCTAGTCCCTCAAAGCTGATTGGAGATCTCATCATGTTGACAAGTATTAACCCCACACTCTGGCTCTCCTGGCATGGTCTAAATCTAACACCTTCTGGCCCTGAACATATCTTATCTGCTATTCCACATAATTCCTTTCCAAATTATCTTTATCTTTTAATAGTTTGTTTATATTTTTATTTTATGTGTATGGGTGTATTGCCTGCATGGCATAAGTGACCCTGTGTCATGCACTCAGGAGTCAGAAGAGGACATTGGATTCCCCTGGAACGTGAGTTAATGGGACATTGTTGGCTCCATGTGGGTGCTGGGAATCAAACCCGGTCCTCTGCAACACAGCCAGGACTCTTAACCACTGAGTCCCAAATGGCCTTCATAAACCACAGAGTCATGTGGTAAAGCATCCTCTTGGTGGGTGCTCCTTCAGGATGCAAATAACTTGATGGGATCCTCCCCACCCAGAATAAAACCTTCCCTGGTAGCTCTGCCTTGAGGCATCTCTACCCACACTTAAGTAGATCTTGCTCTCTGTGACTCTCCTTAGAGAGGACCATTCTCTACGATGTCTCCATTTCATCTGAGCTCTTTTCTTTCTCTTACCATTTGTCCTTGAGCCTATAGTAAAACCACTATTAAACCCAGGCTGTTTAGATTTTTAGTAAATCTTACCTCTCACCAGTATCTCAATGGGATCACTGGGGTGTGAAGCCCAGAAAGGTGCTACTGTTTGGAGGTACACACAGCTATAGTTTCCTGTGTGGTTGGCTGTCACATTCAGAAGGGTGAAGTTTACTTTGTCGTTTTCTGAACTGTAATTCTGTGTGCGGAATGGAGTGCCCCCCTTCAGCAGAGACAACATATACTCAGTATAATTCTTTGCTTTTGACATTGCAGAGTTACGTTCATTCCTGTGGTCACCGGATCTGGCTGAAGGCGGCTGAACACAGGTTTGGGTAAATGACCTGTGAGGTCAAGAAGACAAACACTGGATCAGGACACGTGTCCCCCATAGGCTCAAGGTTTGAACAACATGGCCAGTGGTGGGCCGCTGTTTGGGGGAGGGTCATGAACCTTAGAGGGTTGCCACCTTGCTGGAGGAAGCACATTCCTGGCTGTGTCTTGAGAGCTCATGCCCCCTCCAGTGTGCTGTCTCTGCTTGATTTTGCTCTGGCTGCCTCCTGCCAGGCCTCCTCATCAGGAAGAACTCTTAGCCCTCTGGACCTGTAAACCAAATCAACCCTTTCTTCTCTACACTGCCTGGGTCATGCAACGTAGTATAGATACTTTCCCTATTGCTGTGATTAAAAACAAAAAAATAATCTGATGTGCCACCTGTAATTTCAGACTTGGAAGGAGAGGCAGGTGGATTTCTGAGAGATCAAGGCCAACTGCTCTACTAATGAGCAATTCCAGGCCTGCTGTAGCTAAAGGAAGATCTTGACTCAAAAAACAAACAAAAAAAAAAAAAAAAAAAAGAATCAAATTCACTGACAAAAACAACTCAAGGAAGAAAGGGTTTATCTTATCTTATATTTCCAGGTTAGAGTCTATCTTGGTGGGGAAGTCTCAGAGGCAGGAGCTTGAAGAGGCTGGTCACACCATATGACAGCGGAGAAGCAAGGAATGTTTGTGCTTAGCACACTTTCTCCTGTTTACACTGTCCAGGTTACCATGCCAGGGTGGCTCCACCTACGGGGTGGGGCTTCTCATCTCAGCCTAATAAAGGTAATCCCTCTCAAGAATGCTGGTCTTGGGGCTGGAGAGATGGCCTAGATGTTAAGAGCGCCTACTGCTCTTGCAGAGGACCTGGGACCAATCCCAAGCACCCACATGTCTCTGTCACAACCATCTTCCCTCCCCAATTACCCTAGAGATGCCATCTCTCCCCCTCCCTCTCCTGCTCTGGTCCCCTCTGACCCTTGGCCCCAGGATTACTATATGTCATTCTGAGGAGCCCTCCTCACCTGTGACCCATAGAAAGAGGACATCACTGGACTCTTCACTCTCAATTTCGCAAGTGTACGGTCCAGCATCACTCTGTTGTACGCTGGTGAGACTAAACTCAGCTGTTTTCTCTAAAACTGTCTTCCTGGAACCCAAAATAATACTTCCTTTTCTGAAGATGAGGTTGATGTTCAGGGTAGGACTCTCACATGGCAGTGTCACGTTGCTCCCTGCAGGAACCACTGAGCTGGGCCAGACACTGAGTCTGGGCTTGGAAGGGGGTCCTGGAAGCATGCAAAACTCAGGGCCACATCAGACACACTCACCTGCTCCTGTGAATCCCATTTTAAAAAGGGAAAGGAAGACACTTGGGATGAGGGACCCAGGAGGTTTACTTACCTTCACCACTCAGGTCACTCTGTCCAACACACAGCCCTGTAAAAGAATCACCCAGGAGACACAGTGAGTGGGGCCACCTCCTAGCCTTGCTGATGACCTCACAGACTAAGTGCATATGATCAGGTACTCCAGTGCCCACACACAGGCTCTGGCTTCAGCTCCACTCATCTCTATATTTCTAACAACTACCAGCTCTGAACAGATGGCTCAGCAGTTAAGAAAGCTTGCTGCTTTCCCAGAGAACCTGCATTCAGTTCCCAGCATCCAAGTCATGTGGCTCACAACCACCTATACCTCTAGCTCTAAGAGATTCAATGCCTTTTCTAGATGGCCAGGCACCCACATTCAATGACCTACATTCACACAAACACATACACATACATACATACATACATACATACATACTTACATACATGTAAATCTTAAGGGCTAGAGAGTTGGCTCAGTGGTTAAGAGCACTTGCTGCAATGCAGAGGATTTGGATTCTGTTCCCAGTACCACTGAGGTTGTTATCTACCCTGTGGGTGCTGAGAAGGGAACCCGCCTAGGTTGTTATCTACCATGGGATACTGGGAACGATAAGCACTCTTAACTGATGAGTCATCTTTCCAGCCCTCATTATCAAATGTTTAACTTCTTCCTCTTTTTTGTTGCCTTCTCTTATTTTACCTTTCTTTCTTTCTTTCTTTCTTTCTTTCTTTCTTTCTTTCTTTCTTTCTTTCTTTCTTTCTTTCTTTCTTTCTTTCTTTCTTTCTTTCTTCCTTCCTTCCTTCCTTCCTTCCTTCCTTCCTTTCTTTCTTTCTTTCTTTCTTTCTTCTTTCTTTGATTCATTCTTTCCTGCCTTTTTTGATGTCAGTCATTTACCTCTGTTATTTTAACTTTATTTTATTGTGCTTGGTGGGGGGTCTTTCAGGACAGAGTTTCCCTGTAGCCCCAGCTGGTCTGGAACTTGCTCTGTAGAGTAAAATGGCCTCAATCTCACAAAGATACCCCTGCCTCTACCTCCCAAGTGCTGGGATTAAAGGCATATATGCCACTGTGCTCAGCATAACTTTTGTGGTTTTGGGGGTGTCTCATGTAGCCCAGGCTATCCTCAAGATCAAGTAGGCAGGATTGGTCTTGAACTCTTTATCCTCCTGACTCTGCCTCCCATGTGCTGAGATCGCAGCTGTGGATCACCATGCCTAGCTATATATTTAATGAATTCTTAAAATTTTTAAATTATGTTTATTTTATGTATGAATAATTTGTCTGCATGTATGTAAGTGTACCCATGTTGTATGATGTCCACGGAAGTCAGAAGAGGGCATTGGAGCCATTGGAACAGGAATTATGGACAGCTGTTAGCTGCCATGTGTGTGTTGGGAACTGAATCTGTGTCCTCTGCAGGCATAGCCAGTGTCTTAACCACTGAGCCATCTGTCCAGTCCCACTTTGATGAATTTTTTTGATTAACTAATTAATTATTATTTGGTCTTTTCTTTTAAAAAAATTTTTTTTAATTTTATTTATTTTTGAATGTGTATGAATGTACTGTCTGCATGTAGGTTTGTGCACCCGTGGAGGTGAAAAAAATTTTTCATTTTTTCTGATTGTTTTATTTATTTTTTTAATTTAATTTTTATTGATGGTTTGTGCATTTCGTACATCATTTTCCAATTCAGATCAGGCATATTTCCCTTTCCCTTCTCCCCCACCCCCACCCCATCCCAGATCATGTATTCTGCCATAACTGTCCTGCATCTTTCAGGTTTTTTTTTTTTTTTCCTTTTTTAGCTATAAGTGATAATCCATGAGTATAAGCATCCTTCGTGCAAAACCAATCTACAGACTGTTGTGCCCAAACCCCCACAGTCCCACCATTAGTGGGGTTCATGTATACAATGGGAGTTCTATGCAGCAGTAAAGAGGGCAAGATCATGAACTTTGCAGTAAATGGATGAGCTGGAGACATTATGTCAGTGAAGTACACAGTCCCAGAAAAAACAAACGACAAATGTGTTCCCTCTCATAGTGGATGGCTAGTACAAAAACCAGATATAAATATTTCTCATGGAGAGGGGGCATATAAAAGAACAACACAGAAAGACTGCATCACGAAAATGGACTGAAATTGGTGAATTGGGAAGGGGGGATGGGTGGGAGAGGGACACGGATGTATATTCAATCAAGCATATTTAATTGATGTGAGTCAACAAGTACCCAGTTTCGCCTAGACACTGTCTACATGATACCTTGGTGTTTTAGGGCTTAGTAAAAGTAAATATGTGTATATTAAACAACATTGGTTTACAGACTCTGATAAAAACGGTAATGCATCTGAGTTAAATGTAGATATAATTCTCTGTTGTCCACATTTGTTTTACACAAAATCTGTAGAGAAATAACTTTGGGATTGGCACATACAAATGTTCTCTATAATTTCTCTGTTGTACAGTATCACCTTGTAGCATTCTCTTTAAGATGATTTAATACAAAAATTAAGTTTGCTTCCCAAGTTAATCATATATAGTCACCCAAAACAACATGGGTGAATTTATTTGGTCTTTTCAAGACAGGGTCTCCCTGTAGCCCCAGCTGTCCTGGACTACTAACTCCGTAGACCAGGCTGGCCTTGAACTCACAAACATCTGCCTGCCTCTGCCTCCCAAGTGCTAGGATTAATGGCGTGCGCCACCACGCGCGGCTCATTATTTTTTATTTATTTTTTTAATTTTTAATTTATTTTCGTATGTGTATGAATGTACTGTCTGCATGTAGGTCTGTGCACCCGTGTCGTGCAATGCCGCGGAGGTCAGACAAGGGTGTCAGATTCCCCTGGAACTGGAGTTCTCCTGGAACTGGAGTTTCACATGGTTCTCGGCTGCCATGTGGGTGCTGGGGATCAAACCCGGGTCCTCTGCAAGAGCAGTTGGTGCTCTTAACCACTAGGCCATCTCTCCAGCCCCTATTTATTATTTTTTTATGTGTATGAGTGTATTGTCTGCATGTAGGTTGGTGCACTCATGTCGGGCAATGCTGTGGAGGTCAGAAGAGGGTGTCGGATTCCCCTGGAACTGGAGTCATCTCTCCAGCCCCTTGATGAATTTTTAACTTTAGAGTTCACAGTATTTTTTATGTGGTTTGGCTGTAATTAAATGTAGGCATGTAATTAAATCAAGTACATCCAAGTATTACGCAGGTGTGGTGGTACACACCTTTAATCCCAACACTCAGGAGGCAGAGGGAATTGCATACCTGTGAGTTCAAGGCCAGTCTGGTCTACATAGTAAGTTCCAGGCCAACTGGGGCTACAGGGAGACCCCGTCTCAAAAAGATTAAAAATAATAATAATAAATTATTAATTAATTTTTTAAAAGGCTACAACTCACTACAGAACATAAAGGTGCTGAAATGACTAAAATGCTGGATAAGGTGTTAGAATGCTTCAGTTTGCAATGATCAATGATGGTGCTGGGGAGATGGCTCAGTGGCTGAGAGACCTGACTCCTCCTGCAGAGACCTGGGTTCAATTCCCAGTACCCACAGGGTGGCTAACAACTGTCTGTAACTCCAGTGGAAATCCCATGCCTCTGGTCTTCACAGACACACACACACACACGCATACATGCACACATACACACACAAACACACATACACACACATACACACATACATACACACATACACGCACAAACATACACACACAGACACACACACATACACACACATGTGCAAACACACATGTACACACATACGCACACAAACACACATACACACACAAACACAAACACACAAACACACACACACACACACACACACGAACTTAAAAATAATTCACTGGAGCATGGTGGTGCATGCCTTTAATCTCAGCACTCAGGAGGCAGACCTAGGTGGATCTCTGTGAGTTCAAGGCTGGCCTGGTCTATATAGTGAATTCTGGAACATCTGGGGCTACAGGGAGACCCTGTCTCAAAAAGACTAAATAAATAAATAAATAAATCTAAAAAATAAAATTTAAATTAAAAAATAGCACACAAGAGAGAATATGAGCATCGCATACATATGACCCCCAAACCACTGGGAAGTTCTAAAAGTACTGAATTTGGGGAATAGGAAAATGTATATGAAGGACCCACATCTTCCCAGTATGCGAATCTATGAAACAGAAACACCCAAATTCCTGCCTCAGCCTCCTTACCTTCTCCCCTCCCCACCGACTCCAGCTGCCTCAAAAGCCCACCTACGCCACCCAAAATGGCCCCGCTTCCCCCCAAGGCTCACCAAAGCACAGCAGGAGCACATACTGGGGCATCATGCTGTCCGTCCCTGTCTTCCAACAAGGCGTCTTCAGTTTTGTCCTTTGTGCTGTGGACGCTTTCTTGAGGCTGCAGTCAGAAGGAACGGCTCTGTTTCAAGCCCTTTGACCCAGCCCACAGCATCTGCAGGTTAGCAATCATTAGGAAGTGACCTCTAAAGAGTCCAGAACTCACACCCCTTCCTGTGTGCTTGGCTCACACAGCCACCGAGGCCTCCGGCACATTTGTGAATCCCTGAGGTTCTCAGAAGTTGCTAGTCAAATGTGCATCATCCTTATCTCCTTTGTTGAGGTGACAGAATATGGTCACAGAGATAGCAACCCAGAACTGTGCACCCTATCCTAACTGATTCGGTTCCTCCACAAGGAGGAAGTAAAAGTGATATGTGAAACTTCTCATGCATCTTTGGACAGTGCTGATAACTGGATAAAATCTATTTTGTTCTTGTTCTGTTTTTTAAAATTTTTAACTTATTTTTTTATGTGTATGAATGTAGTCTGCATGTAGGTTTGTGCACCTGTGTCTTGCAATGCTGCAGAGGTCAGAAGAGGGTGTCAGATTCCCCTGGAACTGGAGTTAAAGACGGATCTCAGGGGGCTGGAGAGATGACCTAGCGGTTAAGAGCACCGACTGCTCTTGCAGAGGACCCAGGTTCGATCCCCAGCACCCACATGGTGGCTGAGAACCGTCTGTAACTCCAATTCCAGGAGAACTCCAGTTCCAGGGGAATCCGACACGCTCTTCTGACCTCCGAGGCTTTGCACGACATGGGTGCACAAACCTACATGCAGACAGTACCCTCATACACATAAATAAATAAATAAAATTTAAAAAAAAGACGGATCTCAGCCGCCATGTGAGTGCTGGGGATCGAACCCTGGTCCTCATCTAGAGCAGTCAGTGCTCTTAACCACTAGGCCATCTCTCCAGCCCCAATAAAATCTTTAATTTGGGGGGGGGGTCATCAGTTAAGAGCACTTGCTGTTTTTACAGAAGACCTGGTCTGGGTTCCCAGGACCAACATCCAGCAGCTCA
Source organism: Rhizomys pruinosus (assembly GCA_009823505.1). Classification (NCBI taxonomy): domain Eukaryota; kingdom Metazoa; phylum Chordata; class Mammalia; order Rodentia; family Spalacidae; genus Rhizomys; species Rhizomys pruinosus. The sequence goes on from VZQC01007840.1 coordinate 908,717, forward strand.
AGGCCACCTGTAACTCTAGCTCCAAGGATCTCTCTCCCTCCTCTAACCTCCAAGGAACCTGTAGGCGCATAATGCATGTACATACACTCAGGCACACATGTATACATACAAATTTTTTAAAGTAAATAAAACAAAGAAATTTTAAAATATTTCTCTGTGTCTCTGTGTCTCTTGAACCCTGTGTGTGTGTGTGTGTGTGTGTGTGTGTGTGTGTGTGTGAATTAGGAAGGGTCTCATGTAGCTCAGGCCAGCCACGCTATGTAGGCAGCTTGCCTTGAACTCCTGGAAACTCTACCTCCAGCTCTTGAGTGCTGGCATTTGGATCCCAGGTCTGCACCACCATGCCCAGCTAAACTGTCTCCGTCAAGGAAAATAGCTACTCACATCAACCCAAATGCTGCGTGATAACCTGAAGTACCTAGAAGAGTCAAATCCATAGAGACCAGAATAAAACTGGGATGGGGAGGGCTGGAGAGATGGCCTAGCGGTTAAGAGCACCGACTGCTCTTGCAGAGGACCGGGACTCGATCCCCAGCACCCACATGGCGGCTGAGAACCTTCTGTAACTCCAATTCCAGGAGAACTCCAGTTCCAGGGGGATCCCAGACCCTCTCTGACCTCCGTGGCATTGGACGACATGGGTGAACAGACTCGCATGCAGACAGTACATTCATACACATACAAAAATAAATAAAATAAAAAAAAATCAAACCTGTGGATATTCTACCTAAAGAAATTACATGTATTTAAAAAAAAAACTGGGGTGGGAAGGTGGTTCCATCAGTAAAGTGTCATCTGTTCAAGAATGAGGACCTGTGTGTGGATTCCCAGCATCCATGTGAAATGCCAGGAACTGTAGTGAAGCCCCAATCCCAGCACTAGGGAGACAGAGGCAGGAGACCACACAGGTTTGCTGACCAGCAGGTCCAGCCAACCAGTGAGCTCCAGGTTCTGTGAGAGACCCTGTCTCAAAACGGACCTGCTGTCTATGCCCACAGTTCTGTGCTGAGTGTTTGTCTGCTTGAGCTTGCATGGGTCTCAGCATGCTGTCACATTGCTATAAGTTCATATGAGCAAGTTCCCAGGAGCCTGTAGGACTCTGTTTCCATATGGTCACTCCCCTCCTCCCTGACTCTTGCAACCTTCTCACCTCTTCTTATGTAATAGTGGTGGATTTTAATTTAGGAGTCCTGTCCAAGGACCCACACACTGTAGACTCAAAATATAAGATGAAGAGAAACTGTAGAAGTCACCCAACCTCAACATATGGCCGAGAGAGAGAGAGAGAGAGAGAGAGAGAGAGAGACATTGAGAGAGATAGAGATAGAGAGAATATTATGATGACATTTTCTGAGGACTGATGGCAATGATCAGAGTACTTGATGTTATTTAATGATCTATTTAAAACTTAAAGTCATCAAGATGGAACTGGGCATGATGATGCAGGCCTTTAATCTCAAAACTCAATGGATACTGAGGCAGGAGGGTCACAACTTGGAGTCCAGTCTGAGTGACATAATACGACCCTGTATCAAAAAGAATTTCTGGGCTGGACAGATGGCTCAGTGGTTGAGAGCACTGGCTGCTCTTGCAGAGGACCTGGGTTCAGTTCCCAGCCCCACATGACAGCTAACAACCATATGCAGCTCCAGTTCCAGAGGATACAATGTCCTCTGTTCTAGCCTCTCTGGGCATTAGACTACATGGTGCATTTACACATATGCAGGCAAAACACTCATGCCCATAAAGTCTAAGTTAAATAAGATTTAAAAATTTAAAAAGTCATGAATAAGAAGAGTCAGTGTATCAAAAGGAAATTAGAGATGATACTGAGGAGAAAAGGAGAAGTGAGCTTTACAAATATACGTAGTTCTCTGTAACTAGCCTCATTGCTGATACCTCTTAAAACTAAAACTTGAAATGTGGCAAAACCAGGAATCAGAAATGTTTTTCTCCTAGGGATGGAGAGATGTCTCTTTAAAGGTCTCACATGAGTGGGGCTTGGTGGCGCATGTGTTAATCCCAGCACTTGGGAGGCAGAGGCAGGTGGTTCTCTGTGAGTTCAAAGCCAGCCTGGTCTACATAGTGAGTTCCAGGACACCTGGTACTACAGCAAGACCCTGTCTCAAAAAGACAAAAAAAAATGGTCTCAAATTACCAAACATAAAGAATAAGAGTGTACAGATTGTGGGTCCTTGCACAGGACTATTTTATTAAAATCCACCCAACAGGGCTCAGAGACTACTGTGGAAGAAGAGCCATAAATACTGCAAGAGCCAGGGAGGAGGTGCATGGCCATGTGGAAGTAGAGTCCTACAGGCTCCTGGGACCCTTCTTATACGCACCTATAGCAGTAGTGTCAGCATGCACAAGACCCATGCACGTACTTCAGACAGAAGTGCATCACAGAACTGTGGACATGGACAGCAGACCCCAAAGTTAGTCTAAGAATGATTGGCAGCTGATTAGTGCTGGGTGAGGAAGAGCTGATCTTCTTAAAGAGAGGGACCCTAGATGAGATGACTAGACCTCAGTCCCTCAGATGACTAGACTTGCACTGAGGGATGTCTGGGGACACTAACTTGACATGATAGGCCTTCACGCAAATGACAGAATGTATGGAATCCCGTGGGGGGCGGCTATGAGCCGGTGCCGGTGGGGAAGGGTGTGTAGAGATGATTAAGATGTTCTGTACGAAGTACACAAAAATTCAATAAAATTTTTCTTAAAAAAAGGAAGTATACTACTCTTGCAAGTGACCCAAGGTCTGTTCCCAGCACCCACATCAGGTAGCCCACAAGTACCTCTAAGTCCAGTTCAAGGGAATCTGACACCCTCTTCTGGCTTCTGTGGGCATTGCACGCACATACATTGCACCCCTCCCCCCATATTCCAACATCTCTCACTTGCCCACAGCTCCTCAGCTAGGGCTGGGGCTTCTTATCCACTTCCCTACCATGATGCTGGGATTCTGGCTGGCTTGAGCTTACATAGGTGTTGTACCTGCTGTTACAATAGCTGGAGTTCAGGGCTGGAGAGATGATTCAGTGGTTAAGAGTGCCAACTGCTTTTGCAGAGGATCCTGGTTAGATTCCCAGCACCCACATGGGGCTAAGAACCATTTTTATGCTGGGCATGGTGGCACACGCCTTCAATTCTAGCACTTGGGAGGCAGGGGCAGGCGGATCTCTTGAGTTCAAGGCCAGCTTGTTCTACAGAGTGAGTTCCAGGCCAGCTGGAGCTACAGGGAGACCCTGTCTCAAAAAGACAAAAAAAAAATTGCTGTGAGCTCATATAAGTAACTGCACTGCTGTCTGGAAAACTCTGTCTGCTTGTGGTCATCCTCCACCTCTGCCTCTTACAATCTTTCTGTCTTCTCCTCCACAATGATCCCTGAGCCTTGGGAAGCATGATTTGATATAGGTGTCCCATTCAAGACTAAACACACTGTACTCTCTCTATGGATCTCTGTGTTAATTTCCATGTGAGAACTGAATGATGCATTAATCTATGGGTTTATCAATAAGTCATCAGGAGCTGACTTAATACTCTGTATATTTAGCAGAATATTAGTACTAGGCTCTTCCCCATGGCCTGTGACCTGTCTAGCCACAGGTTCCTAGGCCTGATATCAGCGCCACTTATAGCCTCCATCTTATAAAACAGACATTTAATCCAGCTAGAAAGTTGTTGGTTACTCGGATAATGCTCCTGCCGTTTTTCCATCAGTGGGGGTCTCTCGCCTGGCCGCTTGCTGTTGTGACTCATGGGATTCACAGCCAGGCACTTTTCTCTTTCAGTATCAGGTGTAGCACCATGAATGCTAGCTAACAGAGAGGAAGCTTGCAGGTCAGTACCAGCTTGATTGTTCCTTGTTTGTATGTAGTGCCTTCAGGAAATTCTTTTTTATTTATTTCTGTATGTGTATCAATGTACTGTCTGCAAGCAAGTTTGTGCACCCGTGTCGTGCAATGCCGCGGAGGTCAGAAGAGGGTCTCAGATTCCCCTGGAACTGGAGTTCTCCTGGAATTGGAGTTTCAGACGGTTCTCGGCTGCCATGTGGCTGCTGGGGATCAAACCCGGGTCCTCTGTAAGAGCAGTCGGCGCTCTTAACCGCTAGGCCATCTCTCCAGCCCAAGAAATTCTTAAGATCAAGTTCTGGTGAGCAGCCATGAACACGGGTAATGGTCAGTATTTTCTGAGGGCCTGTTTGATCCTTGGTCAACATCTACAGAACAGAAATCCATTCCTGGCATTGGGATTTTTATTTGCTAGCTTGTGGTGTCTGGTAGGGGCACTGTCACCCCATTATAGGGGTAACTTCATTCAAATTCTCTTTATATTGTATATGTGAAATTTTTTTTTTTGTCTTTTTAAGACAGGGTCTCCCTGTAGCCCCAGCTGTCCTGGAACTCACTCTGTAGACAGGCTGGCCTTGAACTCACAAAGATCTGCCCGCCTCTGCCTCCCGAGTGCTAGGATTAAAGGCATGCACCACCATGCCTGGCTATATGTGAATTCTTTAAAAAGCTTCTATCATGATAGGTTTCCATATGACTTTTGGTTTGTTTTTGAGACAGGGTCTCCCTGTAGTCCCAGCTGCCCTGGAACTCTCTATGTAGACCAGGCTATCTTTGATGTCACAGAGATCTACCTGCCTCTGCCACCCAAGTGTGGGGACTAAAGCCATGTGCCAACACACCTGGCCTCCTATATAACTTTTCAAAATGCCATCTAGGGTTGGTAATCCCTCCCCATGCTCCGTCCTCTACTCTGCCCTCTGAGTGGTAAAGGAAGACATAACATTGGCCTCCATAGGCACACACATGCAAATAAATGGACACACTCAAATGAACAAAACACCAACTCAGTAATTTACCAGGAGTAAAAATATGAATTGTATATGAGATGGATGTAACATATGCTACATAGAGGTGCGTGTATCTAATTTGCATGCTATCTGCATAAATCCAAAAGTACCTGAGAAGACACACAAGATGTATTCTAAAGAAAATGCGTTAGGCATGGTGGCACACACCTTTAATCCTAGCAATTGGGAGGCAGAGGCAGGCGGATCTGTGTGAGTTCCAGGCCAGCCTGGTCCACAAAGCAAATTCCAGGACAGCTGGGGCTACAGGGAGACCCTGTCTTGAAAAGACCAAAAGATAAAAAATAAAAAAATAAAAATAAAGAAAATGCCAAATAAATCCCAAGAGAACACAAGAACAGAATTATGAACACAGAAGCAGATTCATAAATACATGGGCTTTGGTTTAGTTAGGGTCCAGATAGCGGTCCCTTCTTTCAGGACTGAAAAGACAGACTGAATTTTTAATTATAATAGCTCTACAATAGTAAAGTGTCCTGTGATTTTGTTCCCAGTCCTGTCCTCTGTGCCAGGTGAGGACCGTGGAAGATGGAGCTGTCATTCCGTCAAACAGCTGGTAGTGCAGGCTCATGGGAAACTCCCAAGGATCAGCTGTTTCCACTTGATCTGAGATTCACAGTGGTCCTGAGGTGCTTTAGAGTCTGTGGGTAGAGAAGGCTAGACCTGAATTTAACAGCGAAACGTGAGTTCCTTTCTATTATATTTTCCATGTATTCAGTGTGTGTGTGTGTGTGTGTGTGTGTGTGTGTGTGTCCATGCGTGTGTGCCATGCTGTATGTGTGGAGGTAAGGGAACAGCTTATGGCCCATGTGGGTTCTGAGGATCAAATTCAGGATCTCAGGTTTGGTTGCAAGTGTCTCTGCCCACTAAGCCATCTTGATGGCTTGAAAAATACAATTCTTCAGGGTTTCCAAAGACAGGTTCTGCTCTGGGCACACCCATCCACTTTCCAGCTCCCCACCTTGAGATGTTTGAAAGCTACAGTAGCTAGTAGGTGCTTTTTCCAAAAAAGATTAATTTCAGCACTCAGGGGGCAGAGGCAGGTGGATCTCTGTGAGATCAAGGCCAGCCTGGTCTACATAGCAAGTTCCAAGGTAGTTGGGGCTACAGAGAGACCCTGTCTCGAAAAGACCAAAGGGGATAAAAAGGATTAATATTACTTAGAAATTCTGTGTATGTGTGTGTGTGTCTGTGGGTGGGTGTGTGCAAATGAGTGCAGGTACGCTCAGTGGCCACAGAGGGCGTCAGATCCCTAGACCTGCAGCTGCAGCCAGTTGTGAGCCACCAAGTATGGGTGCTGAGAATCAAACCCAGATCCTCTGCAAGAGCAGCCAGTGCTCCTAACTGCTGAGCCTTCTATCCAGCCCCACGGGTGTTTATAACGAATGCAAATTTGAGGTCTGAGCTGCCATTTAATGGGAAAGGATGACATTCTATTGTTAGTAATTTAGAGATCTTAAATGTACCTAGAACAAATAAGATAATGCAAAAAAGTCTACCCCACATATGACATTGGTGTTATGAAGAAAACCATGGAGTCTGATGCTTAGACAAGCCCACATTGGCCTAAAGTAGAGTGTGGGGCTGGAGGGATGGCCTAGTTGTTAAGAGCACTAGCTGCTCTTCCAGAGGACCTAGGTTTTGTTCCCAGCACCCACATAGTGGCTAACAACCATCCAGTTTAGCAGATCTGACTTCCACTTCTGGACTCTACAGGCATTGCATGATATGAGCACATTTATATTCATGAAAGATGAACACTCATACACTAAAAATTAAAAAAAAATTATGCCAGATGTAGTGGCCCATGCCTTTAATCCCAGCACTCAGGAGGCAGAGGCAGGCAGATCTCTGAGAGTCAAGGCCAGTCTGTGTAGACAATCCCCCAGGCCTGCTGGGGAATTTTGGGGTCTGACTGAAGGAAAGGGGGTGAGACACAGACCCTGGGAGTCGGGTGAATGCAGACAGAGAGCGAGCTGTCATGGACTCATTTATTGGGGGCAGGGTTAGGGGTTATGCACTGTTCGCATTCCCGCTTGTGATTGGCCCAGGTCTGCAACGCTGCTTGTATGGTCTCACCTGCCTAGGGTAGGTTAGGTTGATAAAGGACAAGCTCTGTGCATGCATAATTCTCAGCATACTGGCAACTACATTTCCACCCTTTGTGTTTAATTTTGCATGAGGAGCGGTCCAGTGGGAGCTCGGGTGCCATGCCCGAACCTTGTTGACCCCACCTCTGGCATTCCGACATTTCACTGCGTCTGGCTTAGGTTGCCCTGATTTTGCAGAGTCTTAACCCTCTTTGACTGGCCAGCCACTGAGGGAAGAGGCCAGGAACGGTACCATGGAGCAGAGAGACAAACTCATTCCAATGAATTGTAAATGGATGAGAGCCAGATGCGAATCACCTCATCAGGAGGGGTGCATGCAGAGTCCCTATTGACCATTGCTGAGAGGACCTGGCCCCTTGTTTTGCTGACCTGGCGTTGGCTGTTGGCAAAGCGAAACAGGCATCTGAAGAGAAAAAGGCAGATAAGGGCCAGGAGGTAGAGGACGCTCCAGATGACCAATGTAGCAGGATCAGAAATGGACTTTAGCTTAGACCACACCTGTGAAACAAAGCTGGTATCAAAGGCTATGACCTCGGGACGGGTAGAGTTAAGGGAGACAACTTGAGAACCAAGGGTCAAGGTGTAGTTAATAAACTGTTGCGACCAGGGGCCTTTAATAATGTCACCAAGTTCACGATGTCGACGTGTAATATTGAGGACTTGGTAGGGGGTCAGGCAGAATGAGGAAAACCTGGGGTCACAACTCATCTCTCCCTCTCATTATGTGGCCTTCAAATCCCTGAAGGAAGTTCACAAGAGTGGACCACAGTTGATGTCTCCAAGACGGAATGATCTCTGCTAGGGGGTTGTATTGGGTCCTTGGCACCATGATTTTAATGGAATTTACCTACTGGCCAATAAATCTGACAAGTGAGTTAAGGATGTATGAGCCACGAGTCAAAGCAACCGGCAAGTCCACTGGCAGATCCAGGAAGTCCTCAGCTCTCAGCTGAGAAAGGAACTGGCTCTTTGGGGGGGGGGGGTTCTTGATCCTAAACTGCCTAGCCAATTTTTAGCTCCTACTTTTATCACATTACCCCCTGAGGAAGTTACCCCAATTGCTGAGAGGGACTCGAGGTGCTGACCACTCTGACTTCTTCCATGCTGAAAAGGGGGTATAGGAGGCAGTGACTGGGGTATCCCCTCACTCGTAGTTCCATAACTAACCCCAATAAAGCTCTCTGGTTCATCAAGTTGGACCTTGGTAGAGTCATTACTTTTATCTGTCCTTGCTTCCTTATCTGAGCTGAGTAGATATTTCTTAGTGTCTTTCCCAGGAAAAGTGATACAATGGATTGTAAACCATGCCTATAAACCTTTTATTGTTACTTTATTTATTATTTTATTTTATGCGTACGAGTGAATTCCTTGTGTGTATGTTAGTGCACCCATCTTGTGCAATGCCTGTAAGGTCAGAAGGGAGCCATCAGATCCCCTGGAACTATAGTTATGGATGGTTGTTAGTCACCTTGTGGGTGCTGGAAAAGGAACCAGGTCCTCTGCAAGAGCAGCCAGTGCTCTTAACCGCTGAGCCATCTCTCCAGCCCCATATAAATCTCCATGTAGACAGTATATTATTGACTCTGTTCCTCTTAAGAACCTTGACTAATATAAGATTTTAAAGAGGGATAATAGTATAACTGATCTGAAACAATGAGGACATTGGAATTAAACTGTGTCTTGCTGAAAGAAAGGAAAAAGAACTAACGACATCAAATCCTTACTTGACACTGAGACTACCAGGTGATCCCTGGGATGTGAGGTCCTGAACGGAGCTTCCATCTGGAGAGACACACAGCTGCATTTCCCTGTGCCAGAGACTGTCACATTCTGAAGGATGAATTCCATCATGTTATTTTCTGACATTTGAAGCTGTATGTGGGATGAAGCCCCCCGCCCCACTTAAGGAGAGCAGAACATTTTATACTCCATTGAATCATGTGGCTTTTGACAGTGTAGATTCATATTTCCTCCTGTAGTCACCCTGCCCCGATGGTGGGCTTGAAGGGTAGGTTTAGGTAAGTATCCTGTAAGAGAAACAGGTTCCAGGGTCAAGGAGTGAAGCCACAAGCCCCATTGCTTACCCTGCTAGTCCTGGGTTCGAATGATGCCTAGCCTCTGCCACTGTCTACTCTGACCCCAAGACAGATTTTTATGAACTAAAATTGTGGGCTGGAGAGATGGTTCAGTAGTTAAGAGCACTGCTTGCTCTTGCAGAGGACCCAGGTTCAACTCCCAGCACCCACATAGCAACTAAATACTGTCCATAACTTCCGTTCTAGGGGGATCCAGCACCTTCTTCTGGCCTCTGCAGACATGTGATGCACTTACATACATGCAGATATGTGGTGCACTTACATACATGCAGACAAAACATTCATATACATAAAATTAAATAAGTGGAAAAAAATTTTAATTTGTATTTAGACAATTTCTCACATGCATGCCATACATACTGAATACTCTCACCCCCACTCCTTACCATGTCTGTCACCCCCACATCCTACCACCTCTTGTACCCCTACCTCCTACCACCTGTTGCCCCTCTTCCCACAAATCTCTCTCTCTCTCTCTCATATGTCATATCTATTCATTTTGTTTTGTGACCCCACAGGACTAACCAGGGACATATGAGTGACCATGGGCTTAGAGTCTGATGTGTCAGCAGTGGGCACACCACTAGTGACAATGACTCTCCCTCTCCCAGAGTCTATCAATAGCCACTAGTTCTGAGGTAAAAGATTGGACCCCATGAGGTCTCCCTTTTGTGACTTATTATTGATCAGGCAAGTCCTAAGTGGGCCCAGTATAGAACAGAAATTGTTTTTTGGTCTTTTTTGAGACAGGGTCTCCCTGTAGCTCTGGCTGTCCTGGAACTCACTCTGTAGACCAGGCTGACCTTGAACTCACAGAGATCCACCTACCTCTGTCTCCCAAATGTTAGGATTAAAGGCGTGTGCCACCGTACCAGGCAGGACAGAAATTTTTACTTTAAGATTTTTTTTTGATGCTGGGGGTGGTGGTGCATACCTTTAATCCCAGCATTCGGGATGCAGAAGCAGGCAGATCTCCGTGAGATTGGAGCCAGCCTGGTCTACATAGTGAGTTTCAGGTGGCCTGAGGCTATGGGAGACACTTTCAAGAAAAAAAAAGTTATCTATTTATCTATTTATTTATTTATTTATTTATTTATTTATGTTTACTGTATGTTTTGTCTGAATGTAAGTAAATGGACATAATGGTATAATGACTGTGGAGCCAGAAGATGGTGTTGGATCTCCCAGAACTGGAGTTATGTACAGTTTTTACCTACTATGTGGGTACTGGGGACTGCTCTCAAGAACAGCCAGAGTTCCTAACCACTGAGCCATCTCTCCAGCCACAGGACAGATATGGATAAAGTCAAGGTATTCCGTTCTCTCCCTGTCACCCCATCTCCTCACTAGTTGTTCTGGGAATCGCATCCCTTTTCTCCTCTCTCCCTTCCCTTGGTCCCTCCTTCACGCCCTATCTGACGATTACCCTCTATCATTCTGAGGCAGCCTCTCCTCACCTGTGACCAACAGAAAGAAGATATCACTGGACAGTGACCTTGCATCCGGGGCCTCTTTTCTGTAGTATTCACAGGTGTAGGATCCAGCATCACTCTCATAGCTCTGTCAGAGGGAACTCTGCTGTGCTGTCTGTCAAATAATGGATAGCCCGGAATCCAAAACTGTACCCCCCTTTCTGAGAACAAGTTGTATACCTGGAATGGGACTCACAGACCACAGTGTCACTTTGCTATTCTTGTATGCCACTGAGTTGGGCCAGGCACTGAGGCTGGGCTTGGAAAGTGACTCTGGAGGGAAGGAGAATTCATTCAGGATCTGACACACTCACCTGCTCCCAGAAAGTCCACCTAAAAGCAGGGAAGGGAAGAGAGGACTTTGGGGATGAGTGATCTTGGGGTGTGGCTGAGTACTTATCTCTCTTCACATCTGTTTGATGGACAGGCAGATCTGCAAAATACCCATGGGCTACAAGCACCTCCTGAGAGCCACCTCATCACCCTCCTGGGTTCCGAGGGGCACCCCAGAGGGTCCTGCTGAACCCAGACCCTGAGTTCACACACTCAGGGGTTTGCATGCTCCAGAGCTACACTGTAGCTTCTTTTTCCCTTCAGCTGTTTCTCTGAGACTCCATTACCGCTTTTCTGCTTTTACTTTGAATGCTCCAGCACCTCTTAGTTTCACAAAATCCCACAAATCCTTCCATTCTACGCCCATATTTTACTCATTCTTACCACTTCTGGTAAGAGTCTGGGTTATGATATTTGGATTTTTTTTTTTTTTTTCTTTTTGGTCTTTTCGAGACAGAGTCTCCTTGTAGCCCCAGCTGTCCTGGAACTCACTCTGTAGACCAGGCTGGCCTTGAACTCACAAAGATCCGCCTGCCTCTGCCTCCCAAGTGATAGGATTAAAGGCATGCGCCACCACGCCCGGCTGATATTTGGGTTCTTATCTTCACTCGAGGGAAGCCATGAAGGATGCCAGGCGTGACTCTAGCTTGCTTCTCCAAGTGTTAAGTGCCTTACATAGGCCCAGTGTACCCATAAAGCATTCGTGGAATCAGGTAACTCTTATAGTAATTTAGCCTGCTTGGTGCTTTGGGTGACATAGAGGAGGACAGGAGAGTTCTGGAGGATGATGATTGATTAGATGTGTGGCACCGGAAGTAAGAACGGTCAAGATCAAAGAATAACCTCTATTCCAAAGAGAGAGAGATGAAGGAAGAGTATTAAACATTTATAAAGATGACACAGGGGGCTGGAGAGAAGGCCTAGCTGTTAAGAGCGCTGACTGCTCTTGTAGAGGACCTGGGTTCGATTCCCAGCACCCACATGGCGGCTAAAAACCATCTTTAACTCCAGTTCCAGGGGAATCAGATGCCCTCTTCTGACCTCCGAGGCATTGCACAACACGGGTGCACAAACCTACATGCAGACAGTACACTCATACACATAAAAAATAAAAAAATATGGGGCTGGAGAGATGGCCTAGCGGTTAAGAGTGCCGACTGCTCTTACAGAGGACCCAGGTTCAATCCCCAGCACCCACATGGCAGCTGAGAACCGTCTTTAACTCCAGTTCTAGGGGAATCCGACACCCTCTTCTGACCTCCAAGGCATTGCACGACACAGGTGCACAAACCTACATGCAGACAGTACATTCATACACATACAAAAATAAATTTAAAAATTTAAAAATAAATAAATTTTTAAAAATTATAAAAATGATACAAAACCTTAGAGAAGCTTCTGCTTTACAGTGGGCACTAGTCGATGCATGGAATTTGTGTGTGTGTGTGTGTGTGTGTGTGTGTGTGTGTGTGTGTATAGACATGAGCACACACATATGCATGGAGGCCAGAAGAGGAAATTGGATGTCCACTTCCGGCCTATTCCTTTGAGGTAGGATCTCTTCCTGAACCTAAAGCTTGTGTTTTCTTCACTAGGCTGGAAACCATCAAGTTCCAGTGATCCTCCTGCCCCTGCCCCCTTCTAGCTGGGGTTACAAGTATGCCTGGGAGGCCTGGCTGACTACATAGGCTCTGGGGTCTGCATTCCAGTCCTTGTAATCGAACAACAAGCACTTTTAACCTCTAAGCCATCTCTCCAGTCCCTCACCAGTTTTCTCGAGAGGGATTTGCTTATTCCTATGATTCCGTTGGTTGGTTGGTTGGTTGGTTGGTTGGCTGGTTAATTTAAATGATGTTCTTTTCTTTCTCCTCTATTCATATTAGGGGTCTTCTGATTTATTGATCTGGACACAATCAATTCTTTCCTAATTCTCAATTGTGATGTGCACATCATATTTTTGGTTGGAAGTTTTACTTTCAGGGGTTGAAGAACATTATCCTACGATTTCTTGGCTTGTACAGCCTGCTGAGAGAGCCTATGTTATTCTTTGTGAATTGGTTGCTGAACGCATGAACTCACAGCAGCTGTGGCTTTGTGCACAAGGCCTGCAAAAGCCCAAGCCAGTCAAAACATCGATGTGAATGTCTCACTGAGGAGCTAGTGCCAGTTGATGGCTGTGGGGGAGAGAAAACTGTTCCCTTGGAGGGTGTGGCCACTGGCAGGGCTGCCCACATTCCAGTGGATGGAATGAACCCAGGGGCAGCAAATATCCCATATTATCCCCCAAATAATTAACCCATTATTTTCAAGGATATTAAATTAGGAGAGGGACATGTTTGGGGAGAATATGGGAGAGTAGTGGAAGATGGGGTGGATATGATTGTATTGTATATGGTTTGGTCTTTTTTGAGACAGGGTCTCCCTGTAGCCCCAGCTGGCCTGGAACTCACCATGTAGACCAGGCTAGACTTGAACTCACAAACACCCACCTGCCTCTGCTTCCAGAGTCCTGCCACCATGCCTAGCTCATATTGCATATTGAACAATGAATGGAATTCTTGAAGAATAAACAAAACATTATAATTGAATGTTTTAGAAGGGCCGGGGAGATAGCTCAGGAGTTAAGTGTTCTGGCTGCTCTTGCAGAGGACCCAGGTTTTGTGGGAGGATCTAGTTTGAATTGGGGGGCTAGTTCTTAGCTAGCATCCCTTAGAGCACCATGTGGGAGTCATGGGATTTCTCTGACCTCGCCCCAAGAAGGAGCAAGCAACGTGGCCCAGGTACAGGATGCTAGGCAGAGCAGCAGTACGCAGTGGCTCGGGACTGGGGGGGGGGGTGTGTGTCTGTGATTGGCTCTGGGTACTGATGTCATTTTGCTTATAAAAGCAAGCTGTAGCAGGCAATAAATTGAATTCTCCATTACCGTCATTACAGAATTCACAGCTGTTACTTTTTGCATGCATACAGGCCGAAACAGGCCTGAATTTCATTCAAGCAACCAGTGGGTTGGACAGCAGTCCTTTAGATCACCAACCTGGATAGCTGATGTGGGTGATGTAGAGCTGGAAGGAGAACTAGCAGGTCACCAGCTGTGAAGTGAATTGTGAGTGGGCATAGGCTGAAGATAGGCACTCAGCTATCAGCCTGAAATTCCTGTCCAGGGGCCAGCAGTCTCTGGGCAGGTGGAAAAATCATGGCCAAGGGTAGGAAATGTCCCGTTGTCTCAGGCTAAGGACCTGAGTTGGAAGTACCTCTCAGGTTGGGTTTCGGAAATAACTGACTGACCTCTGCACCAAGGGGTCAGTTCCCCACAGTGCCTGCAAGGCGGACCTGCTCGTGGCAAAGGAAACTTCCTATAAGGTTTCATTCCCAGCACCCACTCGGTGGCTAACACCTATCCTTAACTCCAGTTCCAGGGGATCTGATGCCCTTTTCTAGCCTCTGCAGACACATGTGGTGTACTTACAAACATGCACATAAAACACATATACACATAAACTAAAAAGAAATATATTAAAGAGTAAAGAAAATGTCAGCATTAAACTCATTCTATATACTAACTGTACAAGAAATTTACAACTGGGTAATTGGCACTAGCATCCACAGATGAGGGATACCATTCGTCGTTTGTTTTTCTGGGACCGTGTTACTTCACTCAGCATGATGTCCTCTAGCTCCAGCCATTTTCCTGCAAAGCTTGTGATGTTGTCTTTCTTTACTGCTGCATAGAACTCCATTGTGTAGATGTACCACATTTTCTCTATGCACTCATCAGTTGAGATGTCCCATTTAGAGCCCTCATCAGTTGAGATGTCCCAGTGAGCACCTTCAAGTCTCTGATTCTCTGCACATTGACCAGCCGTAGTTGTCTGTGTTAAGTGAAATGTACTCCCAAAAGAAGCTTCTGGGGCTGGAGAGATGGCTCGGCAGTTAAGAGCGCCAACTGCTCTAGCAAAGAACCTAGGTTCGATTCCCAGCCAGGCGTGGTGACACATGCCTTCAATCCTAGCACTCAGGAGGCAGAAGCAGGAGGATCTGTGAGTTCAAGGCCAGCCTGGTCTACATAGCTATCTCCAGGCCAGCTGGACTAAAGGGAGACCCTGTCTCAAAAAAAGAAGGGCGTGACCTCTAGTAGGTGGATGTGTTCCTGGGGATGGGCCCTCACCACAGAGTATTTGGGCTAGGCATGGTGGCACATACCTTTAATCTCAGCACTCTATAGAGGCAGAGGCAAGTGGATCTCTGTGAGTTCAAGGCCAGCCTGGTCTACACAATGAGCTCCAGGTCAGCTGGGACTAAAGGGAGACCCTGTCTCAAAAAGACCCCCCCCAAAAAAAAGATTATTTGGGCAGCACAAATTAGACTTTATGGACTTGAGTAAAAAGGTAGGCTACAAAATTGGGGAGTAGGGAAGGTGGGAGAATCGTAGTGAATATGATCAAGAAACACTCTATGAAATTATCAAAGAATTAGTGAAAATCAAAACCAGTTTGCTACTGGCAGAAAACAGACACAGGGCTGGAGAGCTGGCTCAGCAGATCAAGCACTTGCTGCTTTTGAAAGACACATCTGTAGCTCCAGTTCCAGGGGATCTGACACCATCTAGCCCCCACCACATTATTCACATCTGCCACACTTACATACATATACATACAGGCAGAACACACATACACATAAAATAAAAATAAACTTCAAAAAGGAAAGAATAGAAAACATACAGATCAGTGGAATATAATCGATAACCCATAAATGCACACCGCTATGGATATCTGATTTTGACAGATGGATGCATTTGAATCCATTACAGAACCATGCAGTATTGATATTTGGGGCCAGATGACTCTTCTCTGTGGAGGCTGCCTGTGTTTTGGAGAACACCAACAGCAGTCTTAGGCTCTGCCCTCTAGATGTTACTAGCAAGACTCCCTCAGGTAAGGCCAACAAAGTCATCTCCAGACACTGCCCGAGGTCTCCTGGAGACCAGGCCCAGCCTGGTTGAGAGCTATGGGGTTTCAGAAGTGTGCCCAACAAGAACGGAAGAAAAGGGGACACGGTGTACCCAGCAAGCAGCAGAGACAGCCTGTCTGTCGTGTCCCCTGGTGCCCAGATCTCATCTCATCTGTGAATCTCATGCTACAGAATGCGAGTCTACAGAGATGGTTTGCACTGCAGACTTTCTGAAGACAACTGGGATGGAGAGAGGGAGGTGACATTGGAAGTATGATGCGTGATCTCCAGGAGGAATTTCAAGACCTCATCAAGGTGGAGTGATAACAGCATTTCGGGACTACTCAGCTTTTACTATGTGCCAGGTCCTGACTATTCCTTTGCTTCATGAGCTCCTGTCTAACATGTAATGTGCGCCAGGCACTGTACCAAGCAAATGATAAGGATTAACTCAGGGCTGATGAGATGACTCAAGAGGTAATGTCGCTTGCTTTGAAAGCCCGGCAACCTGAGTTCAATCTCTGGAACGCCCACAGAGATGAGAAGAAAGAACTGACTCCACAAAGTTGTCCTCTGACTTCCACATCCCTGCTGTGGCAAACACACACACACACACACACACACACACACACACACACACACACACACACCCCACAATAATAAAACTTTTATTTTTGGTCTTTTTGATACAGGGTCTCCCCTGTAACTCCAGCTGTCCTGAAACTCACTCTGTAGACCAGGCTGGCCTTGAAATCACAGAGATCCTCCTGTTTCTGCTTCACAAGTGCTAGAATTAAAGGCATGTGCCACCATCCCTGACAATAAAACTTTTTAAAAAGAATTAACTCTGGACTGGAGAGCTGGAATCTGGAGTTACAGATGGTTGTCAGCTGCCATGTGGGTACTGGGAAACGAACCTGGGTCCTCTGTAAGAGCAGCCAGTGTTCTTAACCACTGAGCCATCTCTCCAACCCTGACTTACTTTTTTAAAATTTAATCTTTTTTGAGACAGGGTCTCCCCGTAGCCCCAGTTGTCCTAGAATTCACTGTGTAGACCAGGCTGGCCTCAGTCTCAGAGATCCACCTGCCTCTTCCTCCTGAGTGCTGGGGTTAAAGGTGTGTGCCATCGTGCCTGGCTGTGACTTAACTTTATTTAAAAATATTTTGGGGGGGGGGCTGGAGAGATGGCCTAGCGGTTAGGAGCGCCGACGCTCTTGCAGAGGACCCGGGTTCGATCCCCAGCACCCACATGGCGGCCGAGAGCCGTCTGAAACTCCAGTTCCACGGGAATCCGACACCCTCTTCTGACCTCCGCAGCGTTGCACGACATGGGTGCACAAACTTGCATGCAGACAGTACATTCATACACATACAGAAATAAAATTAATTAAAAAAAATTAAAAAAATATTTTTTAGGGCTTGAGAGATAGCCTAGCAGTTAAGAGCGCCGACTGCTCTTGCAGAGGTCCCGGGTTCAATTCCCAGCACCCACATGGTGGCTGAGAACCATCTGTAACTCCAATTCCAGGAGAACTCCAGTTCCAGGGGAATCCAACACCCTCTTCTGACCCCCACAGCATTGCACAACACAGGTGCATGGACCTGCATGCAGACAGTACATTCACACATAGAAAATAAATAAAATTTAAAAAAATATTTTTTATTACCGTGTGTGTGTGTGTGTGTGTGTGTGTGTGTGTGTGTGTGTGCAGGCACATGCATGGCAGGAATTCATGTGGAGCTCAGAGAACAGCGTGCAGGAATCAGTTCTCTCTTTCCACCATGTGGGTCCTGAGGATTGAACTCGGAACATTAGGTTTGGAGACAAGCACCTGTCCCCAGTGAGCCATCTCACCAGCCCTTAAAAATTGACGTTCCCAACGGCACACAGCACCACAGGGAAGATCACGGATTCCAGGCCTTCACCTTGGTTTCAAAGCACCCTGCTAGTCCCCACTCATGTGGGAGAAGAGAACCTGTTCACAATAGCCAGGAATGGAAAGGACTCAAGCGCCCATCAACAGATGTGCCTTTAAAAAAGAAAGAAGGGGGGCTGGAGAGATGGCCTAGTGGTTAAGAGTGCCCACTGCTCTTGAGTAGTTAAGAGCGCCGACTGCTCTTGCAGAGGACCCAGGTTCGATCCCCAGCACCCACATGGTGGCTGAGAACCGTCTTTAACTCCAGTTCCAGGGGAATCTGACACCGTCTTCTGACCTCCGAGGCTTTGCATGACATGGGTGCACAAACCTGCACGCAGACAGTATACTCATACACATACAAAAATAAATAAAATTTTTAAAAAAAGAAAGAAGTTTTGTCATCTGTGGAACATGGGCAGAATTGAGACTCAGAAAGAACAACAGCATGATTTTGTTGATATGCAGAATGTGAAGCCATCAATCTTAAGACTCAGGGGCTCAAGAGAGCTGGCTCAGAGGTTAAGTGCACCAGCTACTCTTTCAGAGGACCCAGCCCCCACATGGTGGCCAATAACTGTAACTCCAGTTCCAGGGGATCCAACACCCTCTTCTGACCTCTGCAGACATTGTACATATTTAGTGCACTTAGAGACATCCAGGCAAGACACTCATTCATAAATAAAAATAAAAATTAAAATTAATTTTTTATTTGTATGAGTATACTGTCTGCATGTAGGTTGGTGCACCCATGTCGTGCAATGCCTCGGAGGTCAAAAGAGGGCATTGGATTCCCCTGGCACTGGAGTTAAAGACAGTTCTTAGCTGGTATGTGGGTGCTGGGAATCGAACCTGGGTCCTTTGCAAGAGCAGTCAGCGCTCTTAACCACTGAGCCATATCTCCAGCCCCCCAAAAAATAATTTTAAAAAGTATGATGTGGTGGCACACACCTTTAATCCTAGCACTTGGGAGGCAGAGGCAGACAGATCTTTGTGAGTTCAAGGCCAGCCTGGTCTACAGAGTGAGTTCCAGGACAGCTGGGGCTACAGGGAGACCCTGTCTCAAAAAGACAAAACAAACAAACAACAACAACAACAACAGAAAAAGACATGGGCTAGAAGAGGAACTACTGGGATGGGTGAAAGGGACAGGAGAGTGTGATGGGGTGTGAATATCATCAAAATGCATTGTTTATGTTTGACAAGTCATTATGGAACCCATTGTTTATATAATTAATATATGCTAATAAAAATTCATAGAAAAGAGTGGCTCAGGGTTATGCATCTACATCAGCACTGAATGAGAGATGCATCTCCACTTCCTCTCTCCACTGACTGATTCTCTCTTCAAACTCTGTGGTGGAGATGGGGTTTTCCATGTACAGAACTCTCTTGTAGCTCTAGTTGTAAAACAGCATTAAGTAAAAACACAATGAAACCCTGGGTCAATTGGACAAAATGAAAGAAAGATCATAAACCAGGCACAGTGCTGTACGTTCAGCACAAGGGAGTCTGAGGCAGGGGGATTACGATGAAGTTAAGGCCAGCTGGGAGTATTATTAGCCTGGAATACTAGAGAGACCCTGTGAAAGAAAGGGAGAGAGAGAGAGAGAGAGAGAGAGAGAGAGAGAGAGAGAGAGAGAGCCAGCATACAGGTGGGGCTGGAGAGATGACCCCACGGTTAAGAACACTGACCATTCTTGCAAAGGACCCGGGTTCGAATCCCAGCACCAACATGGTGATAACAGCCATCCATAACTCCAGTTCCAGACACCCTCTTCTGACCTCCTCGGGCATTGCATGACATGCACTTACATACATGCAGGCAATACACTCATACACATAAAATAAAAATATTTTTTAAATAAATAAAGTAGGGGCTGGAGAGATGGCTCAGTGGTTAAGAGCACTGACTGCTATTGCAGAGGACCGGAGATTGAATCCCAGCACCCACATGGCGGCTAAGAACTGTCTTTAAGCTGGTGGCATATGCCTTTAATCCTAGCACTCAGGAGGTAGGGGCAGGAGGATCTCTGTTAGTTCAAGGCCAGCCTGGTCTACAGAGTGAGTTCCAGGCCAGCTAGGGGTATAGGGAGACCCTGTCTCAAAAAAGTAATAATAATAAAATAAAATAGATAAAGTAGAGAACAATAGAAGACAACTAGTGTCCTCCTCTGGCTGCTCATGTGTGCACCTTTGCACCTGCATTCACACATACACATACAACACACACACACACACCACAAAGAAAAAACCTATTGAGACGTTCAGAAGTTACCTATTTGGTGGAAGCAGGAGAATGTGAAGCGCTCAACCCGTTCCTCACGTGACTTGTGTTCATGACATGAAATTTATCCACCTATCCTTATAGCCTCACTTACCCACAGGCCTTGCCAACTCCAGCTACCTTCACAGCCCACCCCAAACAGCCCCTCTTCCCCTGCAAGACTTGCCTCTCCCAAAAATGTCTCTTCAGTTTCTCAGTTAAGTCAGTGTCTTAATTCTGGGATCAGCATTAACAGCTTTGCTTCGGGTGTTTAATCTTCAAAACTAACCCACAGTTTCTGTTCCGTGGGGACGATCAACACAGGATCTCTTTCCACACTGTCATGCCACTTCCCACAGGCTTGGCTCCCAGAACCTCCCACTCACAAAGAATCCAAACCACCCACTTCTACAGCTTCTTTATGAATCCCAGCTGAGGTTCTGAGAAACAGATAGTCAAACATCAATCACCACTGCATTCCCCACTCTCTTTTTAGTTCATTGGTTTGATTTTTTTTTTAATTTATTTTTATTTTATTGTATGAATGTTTTCCCTGCAAGTGTGTAAGTGCACTGGTGTTGTGCAGAGCCCACAGAGGACGGACGAGAGCATTAGATCTCCTGGAACTGGAGTTACAGATGGTTGCTAGCTGCCATGTGGGTGCTGGGAACTGGACCCAGGTCTTCTGCAGGAACAGCCAGTGCTCTTAACCACTGAGCCATCTCTCCAGCCCAGTTTGATTTGGCTTTATGTTTATTTTTTGAGACAGTCTCTCCCTTTAGTCCCAGCTGGCCTGGAGCTGGCTATGTAGACCAGGCTGGCCTTGAACTCACAGAGATACGCCTGCCTCTGCCTCCTGAGGGTTGGGATTAAAGGCATGCACCACATTGCCTGGCCTAAGATGGTTCTTAGCTGCCATGTTGGTGCTGGGAATCAAACCTTAGTCCTCTGCAAGAGCAGTCAATATTCTTAACCACTGAGCCATCTCTCCAGACACTTGAATGGGTTTTAATAGAATAACTTTTTTTCTTATGAGGCACTGCCTTCCCTGGAACTCTCTATGTAGACCAGGCTGGCCTGGGATTCACAGATATCTGCTTGCCCCTCCTCCCAAGTGCTGGGATCAAAGGCATGTGCCACCATCCCATGTTGTTATTTATTCTTTTACTCATTTATTTATTTGATTATTATCTTGTGTTTTTTTGTTTTTCTGAGACAAGGTCTCAGTGTGTAGCCTACATGCTAGTAGACCAGGCTAGCCTCAATAGCACGAAGATACACCTGCCTCCCAAATGCTAGGATTAAAGGCATGTGTCACAACGCCTAGCTCTGATACTTAGTCTTTATTTTTTTAATGTAGTTATTATTTTAATTTTATGTGTATTGCCTGCATATATATGTAGGTGCATACATGTTGTGCAATGCCCACAGAAGACAGAAGAAGGCATCAGATCCTCTGGAACTGGAGTAATAGACAGTTGTCAGCTGCTATGTGGGTGCTGAGATTCAAACCTGGGTCCTCTGAAGGAACAGTCAGTGTTCTTAACTGATGACCCATCTCTCCAGCTCCCAATATTTAGTCTTTAAAAAAATATTTATTTACAGGGGTGGGTGTTGTGGCATATGACTTTAATCCCAGCACTTGGGAGGCAGATGCAGGAGGATCTCTATTAGTTCAAGGCCAGCCTGGTCTACATAGTGAGTTCCAGGCCAGCTGGGGCTACAGGGAGACCCTGTCTCAAAAAGACAAAAAATTTTATTAAATTTTGTGTGTGTAAGTGCACGATGTGTGTGCAATGCCAAGAGAGGCTAGAAGAGGGCATGAGATGCCCTGAAACTGGAGTTACAGATGGTTGTAAGTCACCAACTGGATGCTGGGAATTGAATCCAGGTCCACTGTAAGAGCAGTCAGTTCTCTTAGCTTCAGAGCCATCTCTCCAGCCTAGCAGTTGAGAGCGCCTACTGCTCTTGCAGAGGACCCGGGTTCGTTCCCTAGCACCCACGTGGCAGATGAAAACCGTATTTGACTCCAGTTCCAGGGGAATCCAACACCCTCTTCTGACCTCTGTGGCACCGCACGACAGGAGTGCAGACCTGCATGCAGACAGTGCATTCATACATATAAAAAATAAATTAAAAAAAAGAGCAGTCAGTGCTCTTTGCCGCCCAGCCATCTCTCCAGCCCTGACTTTTATTTGTTCTTTGACAATTTCATACATGTAAATAACATGCCCCGACTCCTGCCCTCACACTTCCCTCAGGAGCCTTCACCTTGTCGCCCTCCCACCTTCATGGTCCTCTCCATTTGTTCCCGGAAGCTCACTCAATCCAATGAGTGCTGTCTGTTGTTGGCTAACGCTGTTGGCTTGATCTTGTGCCAATCCTCCATGCGTACACCATAGATGCTGAGTTCGGGAGTGCATCGGCGCGCGCCCTGAGCAGAGGACAGCATTTCACAGCGCTCCTCCTCATCCTCAGAATCTTACTTTCCTTCTGTTCTCTCTTTTACGATGCTCCCTGAGCTTCAGAGAACAGAGTTGATTATGGATGTCCCGTTTAAGGCTGAGCACTCTGTAGTCACTTTTCAGCACTTTGGCCTGTTTCATGTCTCTGCTTTGACTGCTGCCCAGGGCAGAAGCTTCTCTGACAAGGTTGAGAACAGCACTAATCTTATGTGCATAGACATAAATATTCAGGAGGCTGGAGAGATGGCTCAGTGGTTAAAAGTACTGATTGCTCTTGAAGAGGACCCATGCTCGATTCCCAACATCCACCTAGTGGCCTAATATTAGAAATACCTCTTTGCATTTCCCAAGTTGACTGAGGACAAGCAGTTTTCCAGGGATCTCCAGGACTTCAGTGTCAGGTTCACACTGCTGAAATCTCTGACCATGTGGACTGAACAAGTACAGATTTCTGGACGTCGCTAATGTGAGAGAGCCATTTTTCGACAAAAAGTTTTGTGATGTTATACATATTAAGATATATTCTAAACTCTTAGATTGTGATATCCTTTTTTTACATCATTAAACGCATAAGGCAAGAGAGAGACAGAGAGACTGACAGACAAAGAGAGAGGGGCCAGGAATCCTTTTTTTTATTATTATTTTCTGAGGCAAGGTCTCAGTCTAGAGTTGAATTTAAAGTCCCTAAACATCCATGCTTCCAAATACCTAGGATTAAGGATTAAGAGATTAAAAGTGCATGCCTGTGCCTTCCAAGAGGTTGTATTAAAGGCATGGTCCAACAAACTCAGCTTATGCCACACCCATGCACTGCTGAATCTAGGCAGCTTCTGCCTACTGGAATCCTGAAGAAATTAAATCATTGGTGGAAATGGGTGTGGTCTTCAGAGACAATATAAAAACAGACCAGGGTCTCCATTCATTGCTCTCCAGAATAGAAGGTACTACCAAACCTCCAGGCCCAGAAGATTGCTCTATCCCCACCTAGAGAGATTGATCCTAGAGTTTAACTAAAATTCTCCCCCAACAAAAGTTGGTGAAGCTAAAGACACATCTTTAGAAATGGAGATGTCGGGGCTGGAGAGATGGCCTAGCGGTTAAGAGCGCCGACCGTTCTTGCAGAGGACCCGGGTTCGATCCCCAGCACCCACATGGCGGCCGAGAGCCGTCTGAAACTCCAGTTCCAGGAGAACTCCAGCTCCAGGGGAATCCGAGACCCTCTTCTGACCTCCGCGGCATTGCACGACACGGGTGCACAAACCTGCATGCAGACAGTACATTGATATACATACCGAAATAAAAAAAAAAAATTAGAAATGGAGATGTCAGACATCCCTCAAGTCCTCCAGGAAGATCTCACTTGCTGCAACTGCCTGAACTACTCACATGCTGCAACTGCCTGAACTACCTTACAGACCCAGTCACCATAAGCTGTGGACACAGCTTCTGTTGGGCCTGTTTCTGCCTTTCCTGGGAAGACACCCAACGTCCTGCCCATTGCCCTGTGTGTAGACAACCATCCCAGCAGAAGGACCTCAGAACCAACCTGAAGAAGAAGCTGGTGTTCACTGGCAGACAAGCCAGCCTTGGGAAGTGCCTGAGCTCTGAGGAGAACCTGTGTGCCACGTACAAGGAGACAAAGAAGATCTTCTGCCAGGAGAACAGGATGCTGGTGTGTCAGCTCTGTTCCAGATCTGAGGAGCACGAAGGTCATACGCTGTGTCCCATTGAAGAGGCTGTTGAGGAGCAGAGGGAGACACTTCTAAAGCAAATGACATCCTTATGGGACAAGATTCAAGAAAATGAGAGGAATTTAAGAGAAGAGAAGAAAATAATCCCCATTTGGAAGGGCTATGTGAATCTACATGAAACAATGATCAGGGAAGAGTACAGGGACCTCCACCCAGTCCTCTGCCAGGAAGAAAAGCAACACATAAGGAGCCTGAACAAAGAAGGCAAGAGGATTTTCAAGAAACTAAGGACCAGTAAAGCCTCAATCGTCCAAAAAAGGAATCAACTAAGAGGCATCTACGAGGAGCTGCTGGCAATGTATCAAGGAACTCATCTGCAGCTGCTGCAGGACTTGGGAGAGACATTGACAAGAAGTGAGTCAGTGCAGCTGTGCATGCCCCAGCCCGTGAAACCAGCACTCAGTGCCAAGCCCATCACTGGATTGATCCATAGGTACACCTGCTATCAAGAGGAAATTTCCTTTGAAAATGTAATCGTGATCCACTACAGGATGAGCCTATTTTATGACGTGAGGAGACTCGGCTGTAGATATCACCTTCAGGACCCCTCTGTGAATTCTGATGGGTCCTACCACGTTTCCTGGGGAGACCAGAGCTTCAGCTCTGGGAAACATTACTGGGAGCTGGATGTAACTGACTCTTCGGACTGGGCTATAGGGGTCTGTAAGGATTCCCATTTAGCCAGGTGTGGCCCACTGATTGAAATGAAGCACGTGTTTCTTCTTGTGTTTGTGAAGGAGGGAGACCATCCCAGCCTCCTGTCCACATCCCCTTCATTTACTCACTATGTAGAGATACCACTGGGCCAGGTTGGTGTATTCCTGGATTGTGATCTTGGAAGTGTGAGTTTCTTGAATGTAGCTAAGAATGCCCTCATATGGAGCTACCCTCGGGATTGCTTTAATTTCCCTGTCAGGCCTTTCTTTGCTGCCAGCTTCACATGATGGGAACAAGCTGTACTCTAAGAAATATGTAGCTCAGAAAGCCTGTCTCAATTGTAGTTAAGGAATAATCCTGCACTTTGGTAGTATTGTGAAGAATTTCCTGCTTTACTGTTACTTATATTGTTGAAATTAAACTTTTAAAAAATAAATAAAATATTTTTTAAATTTTTTCAAATTTTATTTATTTTTTATGTGTATGAATGTACTGTCTGCATGTAGGTTTTGTTTTTTTTCCCACATAAATTTATTTATTTTTAACAAATCTAGACCCATGTTCCCGCCCATTCCCCCACCCTGCCAGAGCTCATGCATTCTGCCAAACATGCTTTTCATCTCTTAGTCTTTCTCAATATTTTCCATGGGGAAATGCATGTAGGTTTGTGCACCTGATTCGTGCAATGGTGCAGAGGTCAAAAGAGGGTGTCAGATTTCCCTGGAACTGGAGTCAAAGATGGTTCTCAGCCGCCATATTGGTGCTGGGGATGGAACCTGGGTCCTCTTAACCTCTAGGTCATTTCTCCAGCCCAAAATATTTTTTTTGCATCACCTCAGTTTAATAATCCAATAAATGACAAAAAAGGTGAGCAAGGAAAATAGCATCACATAGCATAGTAATTTCGTTTGGCTCCCTCTGGACAGAACCGTCAGTCTTCCCATAGTTTTACCTAGAAATCAATTGTACAATCAAACTGTGAGTCCATTTCAGCTAATAGTTTATTGTGATTTTTAACTTCATGGCCTGTTTCAATGGAAGGAGATCTTACCTCAGTGACTTTGCTCCTCAGACTTTCTGTGAACCTCTTGTTTTCTTCTTCACAGGCACTGTACCCACTGTTGGTATAGCCATAGTTCCCATAGGTGCCAGGTGGTGCTCTTTCACCCAGCCCTGCGAACCTCATCCTGCCAGGGGAGGGAAAGGCGGGTGAGGGAAGAGTGCGTAGGAAAGGGTCAGGGTCACCAGACCTCCGCTTCAGTTCCAGACCCCCTCAGAGGACCAACTTCTCACCCCTGAGAGCCACAACATCAGTGGAGTCTTTAAAAAATTTTTTTATTATTTATTTTTGTATGTATGAATGTACTGTCTGCATGTAGGTTGGTGCACCTGTGTCATGCAATGCCTCTGAGGTCAGAAGAGGGTGTCGGATTCCCCTGGAACTGGAGTCAAAGAAGGTTCTCAGCCCCCATGTGGGTGCTGGGGATCAAACCTGGCTCTTCTGCAAGAGCAGTCAGCACTCTTAACTGCTAGGCCATCTCTCCAGCCCAAAATATTTTTTAAAAATATACATCCATGCCAGGCAGAGGGAATTTGTTAATCTGTCAGATGGACTAATTCCGTCTAGGAACAATCTCCTTTTATACTAGATGGATAGAATGCATGGTCAATTTAGCAGACTCAGCAATCAAGTAAAACTTAACACATTTGGCCCTCCTGTAAAGGACTTTATTGAAGAGATTATTTGGAGTAGAAATACTCACCCTGAATGAATACAGGACGTTCTGGTGGTGGCCTCTAGAAGAGGACTCAGAAGAAGGAGACTTCTGCTTGGCTTCACCCGTGCTGGCACGGTCATCTTTGGTCGCTACTACATTTCTCCACTGATATTAGAAACACCTGTTTGCATTTCCCAAGTTGACTGAGGACAAGCAGTTTTCCAGGAATCTCCAGGCCTTCAGTGTCAGGGTCACACTACTGAAACCGCTGACCTTGTGGCCTGAACAAGTACAGATTTTTGGACGTGGCTAATGTGAGATAGCCATTTTTCGACAAATTCAAAATTTTGTGATGTTAAACATGTTAAAATATTTTCTAAATTCTTAGATTGTGATATCCTTTTTTTTAAATCATTAAAGCATAAGGCAAGAGAGAGACAGAGAGAGAAAGAGGGGCCAGGAGTCTTTTTTTTTTTTTTTCAATTTTCTGAGACAAGGTATCAGTCTAGACTTGAACTCAAAGTCCCTAAACATCCTTGCTTCCAAATAGCTAGGATTAAGGATTAAGAGATTAAAAGTGCAGCTGCAGCTGGCCTGGAACTCTCTATGTAGAGCAGAGTGTCTTTGATCTCACAGAGATATGCATTCCTGTGCCTTCCAGGAGGTGGGGTTAAAGGCAAGGTCCAACAAGCCCAGCTTCTGCCACACCCATGCGGTGCTGAGTCTAGGCAGCTTCCACCTACTGGAATCCTGAAGAAATTAAATCATTGGTGGAAATGGGTGTGGTCTTCAAGGAAATATAAAAACAGACCAGGCCCAGGGCTGGAGACATGGCCTAGCCGTTAAGAGTGCTGACTGCTCTTGCAGAGGACCCAGATTCGATCCCCAGCAACCACATGGTGGATGAAAACCATCTTTGACTCCAGTTCCAGGGGAATCCGACACCCTCTTCTGACCTCTGTGGCACCGCACCACAGGGGTGCACAGACCTGCATGCAGACAGTACATTCATATACATTCAAAGTAAATTACAAAGAAAAAAGAGTAGTCAGTGCTCTTCCCCGCCTAGCCATCTCTCCATCCCTGTCTTTTATTTGTTCTTTGACAATTTCACACATGTAAACAACATGCCCCGACTCCTGCCCTTGCACTTTCCTCAGGAGCCTTCACCTTGTCGCCCTCCCACCTTCATGGTCCTCTCCATTTGTTCCCGGAAGCTCACTCAATCCAATGAGTGCTGTCTGTTTGCTAACGCTGTTGGCTTGATCTTGTGCCAATCCTCCATGCATACACCATAGCACCTTGAGCAGAGGACAGCATTTCACAGCGCTCCTCCTCATCCTCAGAATCTTACTTTCCTTCTGTTCCCTCTTTTTAAATTTTTTTAAATTTTATTTATTTCTGTATGTGTATGAACGTACTGTCTGCATGCACGTCTGTGCACCCGTGTCGCGGAGGTCAGAAGAGGGTGTCCGATTCCCCTGGAACTGGAGTTCTCCTGGAATTGGAGTTTCAGACGGTTCTCGGCCGCCATGTGGGTGCTGGGGGTCGAACCCGGGTCCTCTGCAAGAGCGGTTGGTGCTCTTAACTGCTAGGCCATCTCTCCAGCCCCCTGTTCTCTCTTTTACGATGCTCCCTGAGCTTCGGAGAACAGAGTTGATATGGATGTCCCGTTTAAGGCTGAGCACTCTGTAGTCACTTCTCAGCACTCTGGCCTGTTTCATGTCTCTGCTTTGACTGCTGCCCAGGACAGAAGCTTCTCTGACAGGGTTGAGAGCAGCACTAATCTTATGTGCATAGACATAAATATTCAGGAGGCTGGAGAGATGGCTCAGTGGTTAAAAGCACTGATTGCTCTTGAAGAGGACCCATGTTCGATTCCCAGCACCCACCTAGTGGCCAACAACCATCTATAACTCCAGTTCCAGGGTATCTGACCCCCTCTTCTGACCTTCACGGGCATTGCACAATAAGGGTGCACCTATGTACATGCTGGCAGTACACTTATACTCATAAAGTAAATAAAATATATTTTTAATATTCAGAAGGTGTTTCACGTGTGCACTTCCCAAGACAGCAATAGTCGGTTCTCCCCTGCTGCATCTCGCCTTCTGGCCCAAGGGCTTTTCACCAGATTTACAGTAACAGGTATGAATTCCCTCCTGTGCTGCAGGCCTCAAATCCAATACAAAACAATTGATTACCCACCTCCCAACCTTCGTGCCGCTCCTGGACCATTGGGCACATCTTCCTTGACAGTTTGTTATTGTCCCATGCAGGGTTCTCTACATGCCTGGTGCCCTCATGGCCCAGATGGAGGCATCAGATCCTCTGGAACTGGAGTTACAGATGGTTGTGAGCTGCCCTGTGGGTGCTGGGAATTGAACCCGGTGTCTCTCTGCAAAGCAAAGAGTGCTCTTAACTGCTGAGCCATCTTTCCAGCCCCAACCGATCCTTTTTTTTGTATGCGTATGAATGTACTGTCTGAATGGAGGTCTGTGCACCCGTGTCGTGCAATGCCACGGAGGTCAGAGGAGGGTGTCGGATTCCCCTGGAACTGGAGTTAAAGACAGGTCTCAGCCGCTATGTGGGTGCTGGGAATCCAACCCTGGTCCTCTGCAATAGCAGTTGGTGCTCTTAACCACTAGGCCATTTCTCCAGCCCCAACCAACCAATCTTTTTTATTACAGACCCAAAGCCACTTTCCTGACAGCTCACTGAAGAAATGCAACAGAGCCATCTTATGGGCTACCCTTAGCTTGGGGCTAGAGACACAGGCAGGGCTCTCAGGGCCCCGCCCCCTTCTAAAGTGCTTCCTCTGCACCAGCCAAGTTTCAACCTGCCAGTGATAACATTGTGCCAGATCTCTGCTGTCCAACCCATTGGCAACATATGGCTATTTAAAACTAATTAATTGGGGCTGGAGAGATGGCTCAGCGGTTAAAGAGCACGGACTGCTCTTGCAGAGGACCCGGGTTCAATTCCCAGCACCCACATAGCGGCTGAGAACTGTCTTTCACTCCAGTTCCAGGGGAATCCAACGCCCTCTTCTGACCTCTGCAGCATTGCACAACACAGATGCACCAACCTACATGCAGACAGTACACTGATACACATTAAAAAAAAAATTTTTTTTAAATTCAAGCTCTGCCCCACTGACCACATTTCAAGTACTCACCCACCACACGTGGCTGCTGTCAAATACAGTTCAGATTTAAAATATAGCATGGGCTGCAAATGGCTCAACGCTGAAAAGCACTAACTGCTCTTGCAGAGGACCTTGGTTCAATTCCCATTGTTAGGACCAGGTCAGAAAGAAGTTAATCAAAAGGAAAGGGTTAAGCATGCAGGAGCAACTCGCTAGTTGAAGCAGGTCTGGTTCCCACGGTTACTCCCTCCCACCTTGAGTTATTAGTTCCCAGAGCTGCCTGAGGTCAGGATGAACTTTCCCAGCCCTGTAGGAGTGTTTCTCACCCCCTAAGGAGCCCATTACTCTCCAAGGGACTTCACGCTGCTAAACACAACCATTGTTTCAAACAAGGGTGCAGAACAGGTGGACTGATCCAATGAAAGACTGCCTGGACTGCAACCACCAAGACCCCACCAATCAGAGAAAGGGTCACCTTAACCACAGTGGAAATACCCTAACTGGGAATAAAAGTGGGACAGGATTGGACCTGGGGCGCTGCCCTCCAGTCCCATGGGAGTGTGCTCAGCCTGATGTGTCGATCTGTCTCTGTCACTGTCTCTGTGTTGTATTCTGTACTTTTTCCTTGATGTAATGTTCTTTTATTAAAGCTTTTCCTCCACAGTTTTAGCCTCTCAAGAGATTCTTTGGTAGAGTGGCATTTCTTTTTTTTTTTAATTTTTTTAAATTTTATTTATTTCTGTATGTGTATGAATGTATTGTCTGCATGCAGGTTTGTGCACCCGTGTTGTGCAATGCCGCGGAGGTCAGAAGAGGGTGTCGGATTCCCCTGGAACTGGAGTTCTCCTGGAATTGGAGTTTCAGACGGTCCTCGGCCGCCATGTGGGTGCTGGGGATCAAACCCGGGTCCTCTGTAAGAGCCGTTGGCGCTCTTAACCACTAGGCCATTTCTCCAGCCCCTAGAGTGGCATTTCTTTTTTTTTAATATTTATTTATTTATTTGTATGAATGTACTGTCTGCATGTAGGTTTGTGCATCCATGTCGTGCAATGCCATGGAGGTCAGAGAGGGTGTCAGATTCCCCTGGAACTGGAGTTCTCCTGGAAGTGGAGTTACAGACGGTTCTCAGGCACCATGTGGGTGCTGGGGATTGAACCCGGGTCCTCTGCAAGAGCAGTCGGTGCTCTTAACCTCTAGGCCATCTCTTTACCCCCTAAAGTGGCATTTCTAACTCAGCATCATGAGCACCCACATGGCAGCCAACAGCCATCCATAACTCCAGTTCCAGGGATCCGACGCCCTCTTCTGACCTCGTGGGCACTACATGACACAGGTGCACTTACACACATAAAATAATACATAATCATCATTTATTTTATTATTTCTTTTGTTTTTCATTCCTTTGTATATTCTGGATATACACATAAAATAATAAACAATCATCATTTATTATTTCTTTTGTTTTTCATTCCTTTGTATATTCTGGATATTAATCTTCTGTCAGATGGACCACTTCCGACTAGGAACAATCTCCTTTTATACTAGATGGATAGAATGCGTGGCCTATTTAGCAGAACCCACAATCAACTAAAACTTAATACATTTGGCCCTCCTGTAAAGGACTTTATTGAAGAGATTATTTGGAGTAGAAATACTCACCCTGAATGAACACAGGACATTCTGGTGGCAGCCTCTAGAAGAGGACTCAGAAGAAGGAGACTTCTGCTTGGCTTCACCCGTGCTGGCATGGTCATCTTTGGTCCCTACTACATTTCTCCACTAATATTAGAAACACCTCTTTGCATTTCCCAAGTTGACTGAGGACAAGCAGTTTTCCAGGGATCTCCAGGCTTTCAGTGTCAGGTTCACACTGCTGAAACCTCTGACCTTGTGGCCTGAGCAAGTGCAGATTTCTGGACGTGGCTAATGTGAGAGAGCCATTTTTCGACAAGTACAAAATGTTGTGATGTTAAACATGTTAAGATATTTTCTAAACTCTTAGATTGTGAGATCCTTTTTTTACATCATTAAAAGCATAAGGCAAGAGAGAGACAGAGAGACTGACAGACAGAGAGAGAGGGGCCAGGAGTCCTTTCTTTTTTATTATTTTTGGAGGCAAGGTCTCAGTCTAGAGTTGAACTTAAAGTCCCTAAACATCCATGCTTCCAAATTGTTACCATTAAGGATTAAGAGATTAAAAGTGCATGCCTATGACTTCCAGGAGGTTGGATTAAAGGCATGGTCCAACAAGCCCAGCTTATGCCACACCCATGCAGTGCTGAGTCTAGGCAGCTTCCGCCTACTGGAATCCTGAAGAAATTAAATCATTGGTGGAATTAGGTGTGGTCTTCAGGGACAATATAAAAACAGACCAGGGCCTCCGTTCATTGCTCTCCAGAACAGAAGGTACTACCAAACCTCCAGGCCCAGAAAATTGCTCTATCCACACCTAGAGAAATTGATCCTAGAGTTTAACTAAAATTCTCCCCCAACAAAAGTTGGTGAAGCTAAAGACATATCTTTAGAAATGGAGTCGTCAGACATCCCTCAAGGCCTCCAGGAAGATCTCACATGCTCCAACTGCCTGAACTACCTTACAGACCCAGTCACCATAAGCTGTGGACACAGCTTCTGTCGGGCCTGTTTCTGCCTTTCCTGGGAAGACACCCAACCTCCTGCCCATTGCCCTGTGTGTAGACAACCATCCCAGAAGAAGGACCTCAGAACCAACCTGAAGAAGAAGCTGGTGTTTACTGGCAGACAAGCCAGCCTCGGGAAGTGCCTGAGCTCTGAGGAGAACTTGTGTGCCACCCACAAGGAGACACAGAAGATCTTCTGCCAGGAGGACAGGATGCTGGTGTGTGAGCTCTGTTCCAGATCTGAGGAGCACGAAGGTCACACGCTGTGTCCCACTGAAGAGGCTGTTGAGGAGCAGAGGGAGACACTTCTAAAGCAAATGACATCCTTATGGGACAAGATTCAAGAAAACGAGAGGAATTTAAGAGAAGTGAAGAAAATAATCCCCATTTGGAAGGGCTATGTGAATCTACATGAAACAATGATCAGTGAAGAGTACAGGGACCTCCACCCAGTCCTCTGCCAGGAAGAAAGGCAACACATAAGGAGCCTGAACAAAGAAGGCAAGAGGATTTTCAAGAAACTAAGGACCAGTAAAGCCTTGATGGTCCAAAAAAGGAATCAACTAAGAGGCATCTACGAGGAACTGCTGGCAATGTATCAGGGAACTCATCTGCAGCTGCTGCAGGACTTGGGAGAGACATTGACAAGAAGTGAGTCAGTGCAGCTGTGCATGCCCCAGCCCGTGAAACCAGCACTCAGTGCCAAGCCCATCACTGGATTGATCCATAGGTACACCCGCTATCAAGAGGAAATTTCCTTTGAAAATGTAATCGTGATGCATTACAGGATGAGCCTATTTAATGAAGTGAGGAGACTCGGCTGTAGAAATCACCTTCAGGACCCCTATGTGAATTCTGATGGGTCCTACCACGTTTCCTGGGGAGACCAGAGCTTCAGCTCTGGGAAACATTACTGGGAGCTGGATGTAACTGACTCTTCGGACTGGGCTATAGGGGTCTGTAAGGATTCCCATTTAGCCAGGTGTGGCCCACTGATTGAAATGAAGCACGTGTTTCTTCTTGTGTTTGTGAAGGAGGGAGACCATCCCAGCCTCCTGTCCACATCCCCTTCATTTACTCACTATGTAGAGATACCACTGGGCCAGGTTGGTGTATTCCTGGATTGTGATCTTGGAAGTGTGAGTTTCTTGAATGTAGCTAAGAATGCCCTCATATGGAGCTACCCTCGGGATTGCTTTAATTTCCCTGTCAGGCCTTTCTTTGCTGCCAGCTTCACGTGATGGCAACAAGCTGTACTCTAAGAAATATGTAGCTCAGAAAGCCTGTCTCAATTGTAGTTAAGGAATAATCCTGCACTTTGGTAGTATTGTGAAGAATTTCCTGCTTTACTGTTACTTATATTGTTGATATTAAGCTTTTAACAATAAATAAAATATTTTTCAAATTTTTTAAATTTTTAAATATTTTTATGTGTATGAATGTATTGTCTGCATGTAGGTTTGTGCACCCGATTCGTGCAATGCCGCTGAGATCAGAAGAGGGTGTCAGATTCCCCTGGAACTGGAGTTAAAGATGGTTCTCAGCCCCCATGTGGGTGCTGGGGATTGAACCTGGGTCCACTGCAAGAGCAGTCAGTGCTTTTAACTACTAGGCCATCTCTCCAGCCCCATTTCAAAAATTTTTAATTAATTAATTAATTAATTTTTCTATGTGTATGAATATACTGTCTGCATTCAGGTTTGTGCACCCATGTCCTGCAATGCTGCAGAGGTCAGAAGAGGGTGTCAGATTCCCCTGGAACTGGAGTTAAAGATGGTTCTCAGCCCCCATGTGGGTGCTGGGGATTGAACCTGGGTCCACTGCAAGAGCAGTCAGTGCTTTTAACTACTAGGCCATCTCTCCAGCCCCATTTCAAAAATTTTTAATTAATTAATTAATTAATTTTTCTATGTGTATGAATATACTGTCTGCATTCAGGTTTGTGCACCCATGTCCTGCAATGCTGCAGAGGTCAGAAGAGGGTGTCAGATTCCCCTGGAACTGGAGTCAAAGACAGTTCTCAGCCACCATGTGGGTGATGGGGATCAAACCTGGGTCCTCTGCAGGAGCAGTCGGTGCTCTTAACTGCTAGGCCATCTCCATCCCCCTTATGTGAGTATTCTGTTTGCACTAATTCTACCCCTCCCAGACCCCCCTCCAACCTCTTCCATGTCCTCCCTATATCCCTCACAATTTCTTGCCCTCTTCTTTATTATTGCTACATACATACATACATGTACATACATACAATGCACTGAATCCATTTCAAGGTGCTCCTATGTTTAGGCTTGCACATTTAGGATTAGATAACCTCTCAGGGAACTGGTCCCTAGAGAAAACTGATTCTCCCTCCTCAGTACCCACTGATTGCCTGTAGCTTGCAGCGGGACCCCATGAAACTTCTCCCATCCACCTTGGCATGTGAACCTGCTTTGTCACTATGCAGATCTTGCTAGACTGCCACACTGTGGGAATAGCACTGATGCCACTTCCCTTTCATGTCTAGGACGCATTAACTAGCAGCAGGTGTCTTGTCCCCCTAGCTCTTACAATCTCCCCACCCCCTTTTCTGTGGTGCTCCCTGAACCTTAGCATTAGAGGTTGCATTGTAGATGTGTCACTTACAATGGGCGCCTCATACTCACATAGTCTCTGTATTTGACCAATTGTGGAACTTGGTAATAGTGCCCATCTGTTACAAGAAGAAGCTTCCTTGATGAGTGGTTAGAGCTACCCTTCTCTGTGAATATAAGGACATATACTTAAGGGGGCTGGAGAGATGGCCTAGCAGTTGAGAGCACTGACTGCTCTTGCAGAGGACCTGGATTAGATCCCCAACACCCACATGGCAGCTGAGAACCATCTTTAACTCCAGTTCCAGGGGAATTGCGAGACATGGGTGCACAAACCTGCATGCAGATAGTACATTCATACACATACAAGAATAAATTAAGGGGCTGGAGAGATAGCCTAGCGGTTAAGAGCACCGACGCTCTTGCAGAGGACCCGGGTTCGATCCCCAGCACCCACATGGCGGCTAAGAACCGTCTGTAACTCCAATTCCAGGAGAACTCCAGTTCCAGGGGAATCCGAGACCCTCTTCTGACCTCCGCGGCATTGCACGACACGGGTGCACAGACCTGCATGCAGACAGTACATTCATACACAATAATTAAATAAATAATAATTAAAAAAATTTTTTTAAAGAATAAATTAAAATTTTTTTAAAAGAAAACAATGTTGCAAAAATCATAGGCCAGTGATGTCCTCATTATGACTGAAGTCACATAAAAAAAAAAAAGGATGGGGCTGGGAGTGATGGCCTAGCGGTTATGAGCGCCGACCCGCTCTTGCAGAGGACCCGGGTCGATCCCAGGCCCCAACATGCGGCACGAGAGGCACGTGGAAAACTCCAATTCCAGGAGAACTCCATTCCAGGGGAGCCGACGCGCCTCTCTGACCTCCGCGGCATGCACGTCACGGGTGCAGCAGACCTGCAATGCAGACAATACATCATACACCATAAGGAAATAAAAAATTAAAAAAAAAAAAATTTAAAAAAAAAAAAAAAAAAAAAAAAAGGATATATAGCTTAGAATATAGTAACATTGAACTGGTTGTGGTGGCGCACAAGCTTTCAGCTGCCGCAGCACTTGGGAGTCAGAGGGCAGAGGCGAGAGGCAGAGGCCGAGGCGATCTCTGCTGAGTTCAATGGCGCCGCGGTCTATATAATGATCAATGTTCCTGGCCAGCTCAGGCATACAGAAGACTCCTCTCTCTCAAAAAACATATAGTAAGAAATTAGTTGGCGTCCATGAAAAACATAGTGAGTTAGGTTTCTTTCCTTAGAGTCTACTGAACTCCCACATGAGCCTACATGGCTTGCGTGTTTATAGTACCTTACAACATGGCTTTTTTTTTTTTTTTTACTCTCCTCTGGTTTTTTGGTCTTTTTGGGAGACAGGAGTCTCTGTAGCCCAGCTGCTGGAACTCATCTATGTAAACAGGCTGGCCTTGATCCGTCACAAAGATCCCCCTGCCTCTGCCTGCCAAATGTTTAGGATTAAGCGGTGGCCACCACNTCCTCCTTCCGTCCTTCCTTCCTTCCTGCCTGTCCTTCCTTTCCCTTTTCGTTCTTTCTTTCTTACTTTCTTCTTTCTTTCCGTTCTTTCTTTTCTTTCGTCCTTTCTGGCCGTTCTTTCTCTTTCTTTCTTCGCCCTTCTTTCTGTCTTTCTTTCCTTTCTTCTTTTCCTCTTTCGCTTTTCTTTTCTTTCTTTCTTTTCTTCTTTCTTTCTTTTTAAAAAAAATCTTTTTGTGACAGGGTCTCTCTGTACATCCAGCTGCATGGGAACGCACTATGTAGACCAGCCTGTCCTTGAACTCACAAAGATCTGCCGGCCTCTGCTTCCTGAGTCTGGGAT
This sequence comes from Rhizomys pruinosus, assembly GCA_009823505.1. Taxonomy (NCBI): domain Eukaryota; kingdom Metazoa; phylum Chordata; class Mammalia; order Rodentia; family Spalacidae; genus Rhizomys; species Rhizomys pruinosus. Next base: position 945,545 of record VZQC01007840.1, read on the forward strand.
GAAAGGCATGCACCACCACCATACCTACCTTCCTTCCTTCCCCCCTCGCTACTCTAACCTTCCCTTCCTCTTCCTTCCCCCTCCTCTTTCTTTCCCCCCTTCTCCATTCCCTTTTCCTTCCCCCTTCCCCCTCCTTCCTTCCGTTCCTTCCTTCCTTCCGTCCTTCCTTTCTTTCTTTTCTTTTCAGGTTCAAGTGTCTTACCACCACTTAGTTCAACAGGCGTTGGACCTACAGTCATCCTGCCCCAGGCTCTCCAGTGCTGGGATACAAGTGCACCACCACATCAGGGTTTGTGCTACGCACTTATATAACTGGCAGTGCTTGTGTACATCAGCAACACATGAGAAAAGTGTTTTCCTCCAGCATTACAATGACTGTGACATGATAGGAATCACTTAGATCTATCATAATGTAATAGACCCTGATGTCTGCCATCTATCATAGACCAAAACATTATTTACCATATAACAACAATTAGAGCATGGGCCTTCCCCTTTAAGATATTGGTCACTCTAAGTCGGGCAGACTAGTTTTTTTATATATTCTGGGGTGTAAAAATCAGGCCATAATCCCCTAACAGCTGCATCCTCTCTCTCTCTCCTCTCTCGCGCATCTCCTCTCTCTCTCTCTCTTCTCTCTCTCTCTCTTGACAGAGGATTAACAGAGGGTTAAGAAGCCATGTTGTAGCCGGGTGTGGTGGCACACGCCGTTAATCCTAACATTTGGGAGGCAGAGGCAAGTGGATCTTTGTGAGCTCAAGGCCAGCCCTGTTCTTAAAGAAGTGAGTTTTACCAGGAAGGCTGGGGGCTCAGGAGACCCTGTCTCAAAAGACCAAAAAAAAGAGGAGAGTAAAAAAAAAAAAAAAAAAGCCAGGTTGTATGGTACTATAAACACAGCCATGTAGGCATGGTGGGGAGTTCATAGACTCTAGAGAAGAACTTACTACTATTGTTTTCCTGGACCAATAATTTCTTACTATATGTTTTTTGAGAGAGAGAGAGTCTTCCTGTAGCCTGAGCTGGCCAGGAACTTGATATATAGACCAGGCTGGCCTTGAACTCACAGAGATCCGCCTGCCTCTGCCTCTGCCTCTGCCTCTGCCTCCCAAGTGGCTGGGATTTAAAGTTTGTGCGCCACCACATCCAGTCATGTTACTATATTCTAAAGTATATATCCTTTTTTTTTTTTTTTTTTTTTTTTTTTTTAAATTTTTTTTTTTTTTTTAATGTTATTTAATTTCCCGTATGTGAGAATGTATTGTCTGCATCAAGTCTGTGCACCCGTGGACGTGCTATGCCCGGAGGTCAGAAGAGGCGTTCGGACTCCCCTGAACTGGAGTTCTCCTGGAAATTGGAGTTTCAGACGGCTCTCGGCCGCCATGTGGGTGCTGTGGATCGAACCCGGGTCCTCTGCAAGAGCGGTCCGGCGCTCTTACCGCGAGGCCAGCCTCCCAGCCCATCCTTTTTTTTTTTTAATGGACTTCAGTCATAATGAGGACATCACTGGCCTATGATTTTGCAACATGGTTTCTTTTAAAAAAATTTTTTTATTTTAATTATTCTTTAAAAAAATTTTTTTATTATTTATTTATTTAATTTATGTGTATGAATGTACTGTCGCCTTTAATCCCAGCACTCAGGAAGCAGAGGCAGGCAGATCTTTGTGAGTTCAAGGACAGCCTGGTCTACATAGTGAGTTCCAGGCCAGCTGGATGTACAGAGAGACCCTGTCACAAAAAGAGCAAAAGAAAGAAAGAAAGAAAGAAAGAAAGAAAGAAAGAAAGAAAGAAAGAAAGAAAGAAAGGAAGAAAGGAAGAAAGGAAGGAAGGAAGGAAGGAAGGAAGGAAAGAAGGAAAGAAGGAAAGAAGGAAAGAAGGAAAGAAGGAAAGAAGGAAAGAAGGAAAGAAAGAAAGAAAAAGAAAGGAAGAAAGAAAGAAAAAGAAAGGAAGAAAGAAAGAAAAAGGAAGAAAGAAAAAGAAAGAAAGAAGAAAATGGAGGGGGGAAGGGGAGGGAAGGAGGGAAGGAAGAAGGGAGAGAGGGAGGGGAGGAAGTTAGGAATGGAAGGTGTAGCACATGGAATCATGTATAGTGAAACATAATTATTTTTGAAGGTGTGTATTGTGTGTGTGGTATTCATGTGTGAGGCATGTGTGCATCCATAGGCTGGTACCCCTGCATGTGCACACAGAGGTGAGACGAGGACCTCAGGTGACCTGCTCTATCACTCTCTTACCTTGTTCACTTGTGTCAGGGTCTTGTATTGAACCTGGAGCTAGGCTGACAGCCAGCAAGCCCAGCAATCCTCCGGTCTCCACTGTCACAGCTCTGAAGTTACAGGCACATGTGTGGTGGCCTCACTTAGCTTTGTACATAGGTGCTGGGGAACTGAACTCAGTTACTTGTGGTGCTCAGCCAGCACCTTGCCCACTGAGCCATCTCTCCAGAGCCACGATTGTTGATTATGACAGTAAGTGCCTGGTTCATGTGTTCACTACACTACATTTTTTCTTATCATTATTGCACAGTGAATCTCATCTGCTTATTAAAGAATTATATTAAAGCAGTCTGTTAGCTGGGGAGGCTGAGGATCACTGTGAGGTCAAGGCCAGCTTGGGCTACATAGTGAGTTCCAGACCAGCCTGGGCTACAGAGTGAGATCCTGTCTCCAAAAAATAAAAAAGCAAAATCAGGGGCTAGAGAGATGGGTCAGCAGTTAAGATCACCGGCCACTCTTGCAGAGGACCTGGGTTTGGTTCCCAGCACACACATGGAGGCTAACAACTGTCTGTAACTGCAGTTCCAAGGGATCCAACGCTCTCTTCTGATCTCTGCACATGTAGGTGATATGCTCATATACAAAAAATAATAAAATATGAAAGATAACATATTTTTGGTCTTTTTTGAGACAGGGTCTCCCTATAGCCCCAGCTGTCCTGGAACTCACTATGTTGACCAGGCTGGCCTTGAACTCACAGAGATCCGCCTGCCTCTGCCTGCTGAGTGCTGGGATTAAAGACATACACCACCACACCCAGCTATAGAGAACATATTTTTAAAGGCCAAACCAAACACACAAAAAGTCTGCTGTGTCATGCATGCAGCAGCCACACACACTTCAAACATCCTGTGTTCCTTCTCTGAATCGCTGCTGAGCTGGATTTCCTCTTACTTAATGCTCTTTGGTTTGTATTATAGGCGGAACAGGCAGCCTGAATACGTACATTCCAGTATACCACATTGACAGTTCATCCTGTCCATTCGACGGGATCTCGGGTCACCTAGGAGACAAGCCTCTGGGTGTGTCTATAAGGGGGATTGCAAAGAGGTTTAACTAGGTAGGAGGACCCACCCTGAGAGAAGTAATATGACCAGAAAGCCTAGGTGTGATGTAGGTAACGTCATCTAGATTTTTTAAATTACATCTATTTATTTATTATGTGTGTGTGTGTGATGGGAGGCACGTGTGATATGGCACACATATGGAGGTCAAAGGAAGACTTGTGGGAATTGGTTCTTCTACCACGTGGGTCCCTGGAATCAAACTCAGGCTTGGTGGCAAGTGCCTTTACCCACTGAGTCATCTCACTAGCCCAGCATCTCAGTCTGTGTATGGACAAAGTATGTTCACACAATGGTCAATCCACCTGACCGACTCCCTTCTCAGATGCATTCCCATTATTGAGCAATGCACAAATATACATTAGAATCCTTTTATTACTATAGCTTAGACTTTTTCTAGCATATACCCTCTCCCAACCTAGAAGAGAACTGGACTTTTACTTTTAAGAGATACTGCTCTACAGAAAATTTTAGATTCTGGGAACAGCGGAAAAGGAGAAGGATGGGGAACAGTGAACAGAGAGTGAGGAGCCGGCCACTATATCCCAGACACTGTAAACCAGGCTCCCGCCTAACCCCAGATTCTGAAACGCTACAAGAGCACCACCTACCTGCAGAAGGAATAGGTGCACCACAGGAGACGTGGAGACACTAACCTTTGCCCTAGTGAGGAACCAGCTCGGTAATTTATTTATCACATAAACCCTATCCCTACCCATCTGTAATGTGTGGCCAGTGCTTTATGGTCCTTTATAACCATAAACTTGGAAACAGAAGTTTCTTTTTTTGTGGTTCTTAGCCTCAGCCTTTAACGGCTGCGCTATCCCCACAGCCAGAATTGTTTCTTGACAATGGTGAAAAATCTGTACTATAAAAGGGAGAAGCAAAACATTTCAAACTATTGCTGGGAAAATGTGGATCAGACAGGACATGACTGTCGCACTCACAAACTCCCAGAAGCTGTGGTTATCTGCATGAGATCAAACCAGCCAGTATTCTAGTGGCATGGAAGGGGGAGCTCACGAGCCTCCACCACTAACTGAGGTGTCATTGGCAGTTGATAGCTTCTTGGGAACAGAGAATCACTCTTCTCTTGAGAATGTGGCCCCTGGCAGATAGCCCATGCTGAGGCACATGACCCAATATAGCCATGTGTAGATCGGGCCTGGAAAGTTGACTCAGTGATTAAGAGCACTGGCTGCTCTTGCAGAGGACCTGGGTTCTATTCACGGTACCCACATAGTGGCTAACAACCATCCATAACGCCAGTTCCAGAAGAATCCAACACTTTCTTCTGGCCTCTGTGGTCATTGCATGACATAGGTTCAATAACATACATGTATGCAATACACTCATACACATAAAATAATAATAAATAAAATATTTAAAATAAAAAAGAGGACATTTACTTAGTAGGGAGATATTGTGGGGGAAATCTGTGAAAGTTGGAAGAGAAATTTTTTGGTCTTTTTGAGACAGGGTCTCTGTAGCCCCAGCTGTCCTGGAACTCACTCTGTAGAACAGGCTGGCCTTGAGCTCACAAAGATCCACCTGCCTCTGCCTCCCAAATGTTAGGATTAAAGGCGTGTGCCACCACACCCGGCTACAACATGGCTTCTTAACCCTCTGTTAATCCTCTGTCAAGAGAGAGAGAGAGAGAGAGAGAGAGAGAGAGAGAGAGAGAGAGAGAGAGAGAGATGAGCTGTAGGGGATATGGCCTGATTTTTACACCCCAGAATATATGAAAAAAACTAGTCTGCCCGACTTAGAGTGACCAATATCTTAAAGGGGAAGGCCCATGCTCTAATTGTTGTTATATGGTAAATAATGTTTTGGTCTATGATAGATGGCAGACATCAGGGTCTATTACATTATGATAGATCTAAGTGATTCCTATCATGTCACAGTCATTGTAATGCTGGAGGAAAACACTTTTCTCATGTGTTGCTGATGTACACAAGCACTGCCAGTTATATAAGTGCGTAGCACAAACCATGATGTGGTGGTGCACACCTGTAATCCCAGCACTGGAGAGCCTGGGCAGGAGGACTGTAGGTCCAAAGCCTGCTTGAACTAAGTGGTAAGACCCTTGAGACCCTGAAAAGAAAAAGAAAGAAAGGAAGGAAGGAAGGAAGGAAGGAAGGAAGGAAGGAAGGAAGGTAGGTGTGGTGGTGCATGCCTTTAATCCCAGCACTCAGGAAGCAGAGGCAGGCAGATCTTTGTGAGTTCAAGGACAGCCTGGTCTACATAGTGAGTTCCAGGCCAGCTGGATGTACAGAGAGACCCTGTCACAAAAAGAGCAAAAGAAAGAAAGAAAGAAAGAAAGAAAGAAAGAAAGAAAGAAAGAAAGAAAGGAAGGAAGGAAGGAAGGAAGGAAGGAAGGAAGGAAGGAAAGAAGGAAAGAAGGAAAGAAGGAAAGAAGGAAAGAAGGAAAGAAGGAAAGAAGGAAAGAAGGAAAGAAGGAAAGAAGGAAAGAAGGAAAGAAGGAAAGAAGGAAAGAAAGAAAGAAAAAGAAAGGAAGAAAGAAAGAAAAAGAAAGGAAGAAAGAAAGAAAAAGGAAGAGAGAGAGAGAGAGAGAAAGAGAGAGAGAGAGAGAGAGAGAGAGAGAGAGAGAGAGAGAGATTACCAAAGGCTTGGAGGAGTGAGAAGAATAGAGAGAGGTTGATGATTTAGTTTCATTCTTTGCCTGTGTTAAGACACTCCTCTGACAAAAAGCAACTTTGGGGAGAAAAGGGTTTGTTTGGCTCACACTTCGAAGTCCCAATCCATCATTGAGGGAGTGGACAGGGCAGGAACGGAAGCAGCAACCATGGAATTCTGCTTGCTGGCTCGTCCTCAGCTGCCAGTGGAGAGCAACTATCTCTAGAAATAACTCTCCACCTTGAGGGGAGACAGAGCAGGATTTATACAACTACACAGCTTAAAACCGCAATGACATCATGCCAGGGGCAGAGCCAATAACCATAGTTACATCAGATCACCATAGTTACACCAGACTGGGCAGGTCAGTTAACAAAGAGGTTTTCAGTTAACAAAATGTTTCTAAGTTTCAGTTAGGAAAAACAAGTTTCTCCGAATTGCAGAAACAATGGGCTCCCTGAAACTGCAGGTCTAGCTGAGTGAGAGAACACTGCCCAGCTAGTGGCAAGGTTCCCAGTATTATAGATAACAGTGAAACTTGAAACTGCACAGGCAGCCTTCATGGCCTGTTCTGCCTGGTTGACTGGCAGTTGTGGAGGAGGGCAGGTTGGCAGGGCGAAAGTCAGCTAGAATAAAATGGAATCAGTTTGGTCATTTCAACAAACACCATAACCAAAGGCATCATATAGAAGGAAGAGTTTGGGGCTTAACTCCCCAGAGAGGGAATCCATAATGGCGGGACGGCCTGGTCAGAGGTGGTCGGCTGGAGCAGAAGGCTGAGGTGTCACATCTCCCACAGCAAAGACAAAGCACAGAAAATGAACTGGAAGTGAGGATATAAAGGCTATAAACTCTCAAAGTCTACCCCTGCGACGTACTTCTTTCAACAAGAGTCTGAGTCCTAAAAGTCCTGTAACATCTGCTAAACAGTACCACCCACCCAGGACCAAGTGTTCAAATATGTGAGCATGTGGGGGCACACTTTTCATTTAAACCACCACAATAGGGCTGGAGAGATGGCTCAGCGGTTAAGAGCGCTGACTGCTCTTGCAGAGGACCCGGGTTCGATTCCCAGCACCCACATGGGGGCTAACAATCATCTTTAACTCCAGTTCCAGTGGAATCCGACGCCCTCTTCTGACCTCCGCGGCATTGCATGACATGGATACACCAACCTACATGCAGACAGAACACTCATAGACATAATGAATAAATAGGGGCTGGAGAGATGGCCTAGTGGTCGGGAGTGCCGACTGTTCTTGCAGAGGACCCAGGTTTGATTCCCCATGGCCGTTTTTGACTCCAATTCCAGGGGAATCTGACACCCTCTTCTGACCTCCGCAGCATTGAACGACACGGGTGCACAAACCTACATGCAGACAGTACATTCATACACATAAAAAATTTTTAATTATTAAAATAAATAAATAAAATTTTAAGTATTTAAAAATAATAATAAACCACCACGATAGCTAACTGTAGTGCACTATGTATTTCAGATAACTGGAAAAGAGGACTTCTAACATTCTTACACAAGTGATCAATGTTTAAGGTGATGAGCATGCTAACTACTGTGATTTTTTAAAGATATTTAAAAAATAGGGCTGGAGAGATGGCCTAGCGGTTAAGAGAGCTGACTGCTCTTGCAGAGGACCCGGGTTTGATCCCCAGCAACCACATGGCAGCTGAGAACCATCTTTAACTCCAGTTCCAGGGGAATCCAACACCCTCTTCTGATCTTCGCAGCATTGCACCACACGGGTGCACAGACCTACATGCAGACAGTACATTCATACACATAAAAAATAAATAAAATTAAAAAAAAGATTTTTAAAAAATAATAATGGGCTGAAGAGATGGTTCAGTGGTTAAGAGCGCCGACTGCTCTTGCAGAGGACCTGGGTTCGATTCCCAGCACCCACATGGTGGCTAAGAACTGCCTTTAAGGGACTGGAGAGATGGCTCAGCAGTTAAGAGCACTTACTCTTGTGGAGGACCCGGGTTCAATTCCCAGCACCTATATGGTGGCTAAGAACCGTTTTGAACTCCAGTTCCAGGGGAATCTGTTGCCCTCTTTTGACCTCCTCGGCATTGCACGACATGGGTGCACCAACCTACATGCAGACAGTACACCCATACACATAAAAAGTAATAAATAAATTTAAAAAAAGAACTGCCTTTAAGCCAGGCGTGGTGATGCATGCCTTTAATCCTAGCACTTGGGAGGCAGAGGCAGGTGGATTTCTGAGTTGAAGGCCAGCCTGGTCTACAGAGTAAGTTCCAGGCCAGCTGGGGCTACGGGGAAAAGCTGACAAAAAAAAAAAAAAAAAAAAACAAGACAAAAAAAAAAACCAGTAATGATAACAATCTGTTTTCAAGACCCAGTCAGCTCAAGTCCAGCCACAAATGAACAGGAAACACTGGGCCTCAGCTGGCTCCTGACAGTCTACCTACACCTACCAAAACTACAAGTTTAAAGTAGAAAATTAGCAGCAGCCAATCTTGCCTAATATCCTGCAAATATAATAAAAGTCCATAAAGTTAGATGGAAAACTTTAAAATAAACAGGATGTAGATTGACTGCTTTTCTGTTGTTATAATTTTTTTTTGTCTTTTTGAGACAAGGTCTCCCTGTAGCCCCAGCTGTCCTGGAACTCACTATGCTGCTATAATAAACCACCATAATCACAGGGCGTTAGTGGCGCATACCTTTAATCCCAGTGCTTGGGTGGTAGAGGCAAGTGGATCTCTGAGTTCAAGGCCAACCTGATCTACATAACGAGTTCTAGGCCAGCTGGGGCCACAGGGAGACCCTGTCTCAACAAAAGACCAAAACAAAACTAACAAACAAATAAAAAAGCACCATGACCAAGGCCACTCATAAAAGGAGTTTACTGGGGTCATAGTGAGAGACAAGAGTCCGTGATGTTGGGGAGACATGTCAGGAGGCAGAGGTGCAGAAAGCTCAGGGTTTATACCTCCCAGCACCCACAGAAAGCAGAGAGACAGACAGGAAGTGAGGTAAGACCATAGGAGCTGAAAGCCCACCCCCAGCGATGTGCTTCCTCCAGCATGCCCTGTGGTTCTAATTGGCACATGATAGTTGCATATATTCATAGGATACAGCGTGATGCTTCAGTTCATGTACCTGGTGTGTAATGATCACACTGTGTACAACAGTCACCTAAATGTTCAGCGACTCTCCCCCAAACAGCATTGCCAACTGTGGACTGAGTGTTCAGATACTTGGAGCCTATAAGGGACATTCTCATTCAAACAACCAAAGGGTCTTTGCTGGTAGACAAAGCTAAGTGGTAGATAATGTGTAATAGTGTATCCCTCTGAGTACTCAGCCAAGCAGGGAAAGGAAAGGACCTATATTCAGGGTTATAAAAACTTTCTGCTCAGTCAATGCTCATAGCATTTCGTCTGGGTTGGCATTGACCTTGTAAGACCATAAACTGTGTTACTTGCACTAGTCTGAGTCTCCAGTGTTTGTTGTTGCAAAGTCCTTATTCCTCACATTTTTTTAGACAGGGTCTTCTTTTTTTAATACATCTTTTTAAATATTTTATTTATTTATTTATTCATTTATTTGTATGAATGTACTGTCTGCATGTAGGTTTGTGCACCCATGTAGTGCAATGCCGAGGAGGTCAGAAGAGGGAGTCGGATTCCCCTGGAACTGGAGTTCTCCTGGAATTGGAGTTACAGATGGTTCTCAGCCGCCATGTGGGTGCTGGGGATCGAACCCGGGTCCTCTATAAGAGCAGTCAGCGCTCTTAACCATGAGGCCAACTCTCCAGCCACAGACAGGGTCTTCTTATAGCCCCTGACTGGCCTGGAGCTTGTTATGTGTACCAGGCTGGCCTTGAACTCGCAGAGATCTGCCTGTCTGCCTCTTGAGTGCTGGGATTAAAGGCTTGCACCACTAGGCCCAGCTTAAGTATTTATTTTTAAATTATGTGTACAGTTATGGAGTTATAGGTGCTTGTGAGCCATCCAATGTGGGTGCTGGGAACCAAGATCAGGTCCTCTGCAAGAGCAGCGAGCGCTTTTAGCCACTGAGCCATCCTTCCAGTGCTACTGCTTCTCACAATTTGATCATTACACAATGTGTACATGAATAGAAATATCACACTGTATCCTATGAATATATGCAATTATCAGGTGCCAAATAGAAATAAAAAGTAGGGGCCAGAGAGATGGCTCAGCACTTAAGAGCACCGACTGCTCTTGCAGAGGACCTGGGTTCGATCCCCAGCACCCACATGGGGCTAAGAACCATCTTTAACTCCAGTTCCAGGGAAATCCAATGCCCTCTTCTGACCTCCATGGCATCGCACAACACGGGTGCACAAACCTACATGCAGACAGTACACTCATATACATAAAAAATAATAAATAAAAAATGAAGAAAAAAATAAAAATAATAAGTAACTTATGGGGATAGAGAGAGGGCTCAGTGACTAAGAGCACCGACTGCTCTTGCAGAAGACCCAGGTTTGGTTCCCAGCCCCCAAATAACAACTAACAACCATCCCTAACTCTAGTTCCAGGGGATCTGACACTCTTTTCTGACTTCCAAGGGCATTGTATGACATGGGTGCACTTACATACATGCAGCCAATACACTCATACACATAAAAATTTAAAAAAATAATAAATTTTCAAATACTTAAAAGAAAGCCAGGTGTTGCACGCTTTTAATCCTAGCACTCCAGAGGCAGAGGCAGATGGATCTCTGTGAGTTCAGGGGCAGCCTGGTCTATACAACAAGTTCCAGGCCAGCTGGGGCTACAGTGAGCCCCTTCCTTGTAGGGATATTTAGGCAGATCATCGATTGCATCTACTCCAGTTACTGACCAGAAAGAGTCTGCAGCTCAGGAGTCGTGGGCAACATAAGTGCACAAGGAAGAGGGGAGAGAGTCAGGAGAGGCCTGAGCAGGGTTCCCAAGTGCAGCAGATGTGGCTGCCTTCCTTGCGCCATCCTGGACCTCACCTCCTAGTGTACATTAATCCCAATACCCGCACTTGCCAGTCGTTGCCTGAGGCTCTCTGATGAAAATCTGCTCTACCCATCTTCCACAGATGGGCTGGGAAATTAATGACCCTAGAAATAGCTGTCAGCAACATCTGCCATGTGTTGGTGCAGAAATATCTCAGTCCTTTCTTGCTCTGAGGGGGAAACCCTGCAGTGCACATACTCCCACACTCCTTCACAGCTTTCGCAGCAGTGAACTACCCACAGTGTCAAGCTCCAGCTGGTCATAGCTGAATCTGGCTGGAGCATATCCACTGTCCTCATCCAAGTGTCCTTCCCAACCCAACACCTTGAACTTGAATCTTTGTCTTGAAATTACCCCCTCGGAGTCATTTAAACTGGAGGAGCCGGATCTGTGGAGTTCTGATTTCTCTTAACACTGTTATGTCCTTAAAAATAAATAAATAAATAAATAAATAAATAAATAAATAAATAAATAATAAATAAACTGTTCTGTCCTGAATTAAGGGTCTCCTCCCATATGTATCTAGTAGCATATCATCAGTCAGTGTATGGGGACAAATGAGGAACTTTGTCTCCGAGAATCTTTTTTTTTTTTTTTTTTTTTTTTCCGTATGTGTATGAATGTACTGTCTGCATGCAAGTCTGTGCACCCGTGTCGTGCAATGCCGCGGAGGTCAGAAGAGGGTGTCGGATTCCCCTGGAACTGGAGTTCTCCTGGAATTGGAGTTTCAGACGGTTGGAGAGATGGCCTAGCGGTTGAGAGCGCCGACCGCTCTTACAGAGGACCCGGGTTCGATCCCAAGCACCCACATGGTGTCTCCGAGAATCTTTAACCAGAGTTCATAAGGGAAGGAATTATGTTTCTAGGGATAGAGAGATGGCTCAGCGGTTAAGAGCACTGGCTACTTTTGCAAAGGACTGCGTTCGGTTCCCAGCACCCGCATGGTGGATAACAACCATCCATAAGTCCTCTGCCTTCCCCTGCCACTTGATGATACAGGTGCACTTACACACATGCAGACAAAACAATCATCCACATCAGATAAAATAATAAATAACTTTTTAAGATTAAGACTATTCATTCAATTTAGCTTGTTAAACATGTCAGGAGTCCAAAGCATAGGAAGATTGATTACACTGTTTTTCTTGAAGGCTGGTTAAATTTAAACAAGCTGAGTGTACAGTAGGCAAACAGATTGCATACATAATTCTAAATAATTTGAAAGCATATGATTCACTTGAGAAAGTTCAATTTATGATTCCTAGGAAACTCATTCCCAGATTGGGCTTGGATTCTGGGGGCGGGGGGGACCAACGACGACTCAAAGATGTCTAGAAATCTGATGCCAGATCAGTTCTGCAGCATGGTTCAGGAGCGGAAATGGAGGACCATGGGTTAGGATGCTTATTAGTACTGTAGTTATAAAAGTAAGATTTATAGCTCTAGGAATGCATCAGCCGGTAATGTGCTTGTCCAGCATGCACAAAGCCCTAGGATTGATACCCAGCACCTCATAAAAGCATCTGTAGGGGCACGTGTCTGTAACTCCAGCACTTATGCAGTAGAGACAGGAGGATCAGAGTTCAAGATCATCCTCGGCTGTGTAGAAAGCTGGAGGCCAACCTGGAAAACCCGAGACCCCGTCTCAAAAAAGAAAAATGGTTATATATATATTTTTTACAGAGAGATTTCTCTTGTAGATTCATGTCTTTAATCTCAAAATATTTCAGTACATAGCTATCTTTATCAGATAAGAACTAATTTTGAAAGTAATCTAATCACCATAGTCAGTATCACACCAGGAACATTCTCAGAACTTCCTAGACACCAGCTGATACCCAGTCAGTGTTAAAATATGCTTGATTGTCTCGAAAATGTCCTTTTCATCATTTTCTAAAATTGGGACCCAAGGCTGGGGATGGAGCTCAGTCAGTAGAATGCACACTTTGCATGCGTAAAACCCTGGGTTCGATCCCCAGTACCACAAGAACCTTGCTTGGTGGTACACATCTGTAATGCAGTCCCAGAACTCAGGAGGCAGAGGCAGGAGAATTAGAAGTTCAAGGTCCACCTCTGCCACACAGTGAGTTCCAAGCCAGCCTGGGATACATGTCTGAAAAAGAAAAGAAAAACTGGGCTCAGCCATTTAAGCATACTGTCTACTCTTGCAGAGGACCCAGCACCCACAGGCTGGCTAAAAACCATCTGTAACTTCAGTTTCAGGGATCCATCGCCCTCTTCTGGCCTCCACAGGCATTGCATGATATGGGTACACTTACATACACAACAGGCAAAACACTCATACACATAAATAAAAATAAACAAGCGCACGCCTTTAATCCTAGCACTTGGGAGGCAGAGGCAGGCGGATCTTTGTGAATTCAAGGCCAGCCTGGTCTACAGAGTGAGTTCCAGGACAGCTGGGACTACAGGGAGATCCTTTCTCGAAAAGACCAAAAAAGAAATCAGAGCAAGAACACAAACTCATGGAAATTAAATAACACACTACTTGGGGAAAAACAAGAACAAACAACATCCCCAAACAGTGGCTCAGAATAGANTGTCTCAAAAAGACAAAAAAAATAAAATAAAATAAAATAAACAAGTAAAAAAACAAAAAGAGGAGAGATAGTTCAGCAGGTCAGAGCACTGGCTGCTTGTGTAAAGGATGGGTGTTCAGTTCCCAGCACCCACAATCTGAGGGTCTCTTCTGTTCATCAGCACACATATACATGCAGATAAAACACACGGGCTGGAAAGATGGCCTAGGGGTTAAGAGCACTGACTGCTCTTGCAGAGGACCTGGGTTCGATCCCCAGCACCCACATGGCGGCTGAGAACCGTCTTTAACTCCAGTTCCAGGGGAATCCGACACCCTCTTCTGACCTCCGCAGCATTGCAGGACACGGGTGCACAAACCTACATGCAGACAATACATTCATACGCATTAAATAAATAAATAAAAATTAAACACACACACACAAAATAAAAATAAAACTAATAAATAAAATTTTTTAAAGAGAAAAATTGGGGATTGGGGCAGTTCAGAGCACCTGCTACTCTTCCAGAGGACCCTGTTCAGTTCCCAGCACTGACACTTGCAGCTCACCACCATCTGTAACTCCACCTCCAGGGTAGGTGATGCCCTCTTCTGGCCTCCTCAGGCACATGCATGCATACGGTACACACAAAATTTTTTTAAATAAAAATAAATCTTTTAAAAAATCATCTGTAAAAAATAAATAAAACGGCATCTACATAAACTTTTAAAACTGCACTGAACATATATGCTAATTTGGTGGGGTTGTTGGGGATCTAACTCCAGGGCCTCTCCTATACAAAGCAAGTACTCTACCAACTGAGTTCTATCCCCTGCCCAGATATGCTAATTTAAATGAAAACAATTCTCAATCTTCTTGTTAAAATAAGAAATCAAGTGAGTCACAGGTTTTAATTGCTTTTTCTGCAGCATGCATTTGGAAGGCGAGCAAAATGCCCCTCAGGGTCTTTTGTCTTGATGGAGTTGATTTTCTTCCTTCTTGGGGATACAGAAAAATAAAATCAGCAAGGCAACGAATTATCAAGGAGTAAAACCAATTATGACTACTGGTGTTTCTTTGAAAGGTATTTTCACCGGATGCAACAGTGATTTTCAAAGGCTGGAGACACTCACCAGACCCTTGTACAACTCAATGTGTCTGTGTATAGATTTTTTTCAACAGAGAAGGGAATGATTCAGTAATGGTCATGAATATTCATGCAATTCTCCATATTGCACCAGAAAACAAGATTGATGTTCCTGGGAATGTTCTCAACTCAACACCTTATCAAATCAATTCCTTAAATTAGTTTTATGACTCAGAAAAACAGCCTTTTCTCCTTATGCAGTATTGGAAGAGAGGAGGACAGTTCTGTATCTCTTAACATTTCATTTGCTAATGACAAAAATGCACATTTTATTTTTTACGCACATTTTATTTTATTATTACATTATTTATTGGGGGGTGTACACATGCCATAACATGTGTGTGGAGGTCAAAGAACAACTCATAGAAGTTGGTTCTCGGGGCTGGAGAGATGACCTAGCGGTTAAGAACGCCGACGGCTCTTACAGAGGACCCGGGTTCGATCCCCAGAACCCACATGGCAGCTGAGAACCATTTGTAACTCCAATTCCAGGAGAGCTCCAGTTCCAGGGGAATCCGACACCCTCTTCTGACCTCCTCGGCATTGCACGACATGGGTATACAGACCTACAAGCAGACAGTATATTCATACACATAAATAAAAAAAAATTAAAAAAAAAAGAAGTTGGTTCTCTCCTTCTACCATGTGGGTCCCAGGGATCAAACTCAGTAGCTCAAGACACATGCTATCGGGCATGTGTCTTGAGCTACTGGGTCATCTTGCCAACATGAAGATATACCTTTTGAACTCTAGGATTTGGCATTTCTTCAGTCATCAAGAAAGTCCTGCTGGGCATTGTGGTTGATGCTTTTAATCTCATCACTCTGGAGGCAGAGGCAGGCAGATCTCTGTGAGATCAAGGCCAGCCTGGTCTCTGTATCGAGTTCCAGGCCAGCTGGGGCTACAGGGAGACCTCTGTGAGATCAAGGCCAGCCTGGTCTCTGTATCGAGTTCCAGGCCAGCTGGGGCTACAGGGAGACCCTATCTCTATGACAGGGAAGGAGGTCTAAATATGATCAAAATATACCATATGAAATTTTCAGTTTAAGAACTACAAAGAAGCTGAGTGTGGTGACACATGCCTTTAATCCCAGCACTCGGGAGGCAGAGGCAGGCAGATCTCTGTGAATTCAAGGCCCACCTGGTCTACATAGTGAGTTCCAGGGTAGCTGTGGCTAAAAGACAAAAAATAAAAAATAATTAAACTATGAAGAAAGAAAGTCCTGCTAAAGTTAACATTTCACTGATCTAAATGGAAGATTGGCCAGGTCAAATTTGATTTATTTACAATGGAACAAGGATCTAACAACCGTAATCCGTATATGTATGCAGGGCTGTGTGGCACCCAGAAGGACATGTCAGATCTCCTGGAGCTAGAGTTACAGAAGGTTGTGTGTCACCTGAGGTGGACACTGGGACAAACTCCTAGTCCTCTGTAAGCGCATCAAGTGCTCTTGAGCATTGAGCCAGCTCTCCAGCCCCATAAGGCAGCTTTTAGGATATTAGCTTGCTGCTGTCTCAGACTGCTAGCTCTCTGAATAAGGAGCAACTTAGATTCAGTTCCTAAGACACAGAATGTAACAAAAAGCCACACATGGGACTGTGTTCTCCAGGAATACTGTCCAGATCACTGTATTGGCTGCTAAGATGTGGCGGCTCACTTTATAAAATGCTTGCCTCCCATGCACAGAGCTCCAGATTCGATTCCCAGCAGTGCTTAAAACCAGGCATGGTTAATGAAGAACATAAAAATAGGGGCTAGCTGGGCATAGTGGTCCACGCCTTTAATCCTAGACTCGGGAGGCAGAGGCAGGCGGATCTCTGTGAATTCAAGGCCAGCCTGGTCTACAGAGTGAGTTCCAGGCCAGCTGGGGCTACAGGGAGACCTATCTCAAAAAGATCCCCCCCAAAAAAGGGGGGGCAAAGAGAGGGCTCAGTGGTTAAGAGCACCAATGCTCTTGCAGAGGACTTGGGTTCCATTCCCAGCACTCACGTGGTGGGTAATAACCGTTTTGTAATTCTAGTTCCAGGGGATCTGACACCCTCTTCTGACCTCCGTGGGCATTGCAGGCAATACACTGACATATAAAATAAAATAAAAAATAGATAAAATATATTTTAAAAAAGAATATAAAAACGAGCCACTGAGATGGTTAGTGCTTAAAAGTGCCTGCCACGAAGCCTGACATTATTACAATCCCTGGGTTCTACATGATAGAAAGAGAGAACTTGGCAGCCATTTGGACAAGTCTGCTTTCTAACTGGTTAGAGGTTCTAAGATGCTGGGTGACCTGACTGAGAGACAGAGCAGCCTTGTTTTTCTTCCTTAGAAAGGTGGGTCGGCGGCACCACCCACGTGACCCACCTGCCCCCCCCAGCCCCCCAGTTGTGTTTCCGTTGCACCACAGATGAACCTGGCTCAGGGCAGTGTGACCTTTGAAGATTTGGCAGTACATTTCTCCTGGGAGGAATGGTGTCTTCTTGAAGAGGCTCAGCAACGTCTCTACTGAGTTGTGATGCTAGAGAACTTGGCACTTAGAACCTCCCTAGGCTCTTGGCAGGAAGTGGAGAATAAGGAGACAGTCAGAGCAGAGTGTTCCTTTACAAGGACTGTCCCAAATTATGTCACTGCTAGTTCTATAGGAGAAACCATTTCTTTTTTTTTGGGGGGGGGGTCTTTTCGAGACAGGATCTCCCTGTAGCCCCAGCTGTCCTGGAACTCACAAATATCCACCTGCCTCTGCCTCTGCCTCTGCCTCCTGAGTGCTAGGATTAAAGGCGTGCGCCACCACTCTGGCGGAGAAGCCATTTCACCTCTGCCCTGCAGTAGGAGCCTATGGCATTCATTTGTGTACGTAAATCTCAGTGTTCTCTTGGTCGTGGGAGAAATTTGTAAGTAGCCTGAGCATTCATTCATTTTTTATTTCTTTTAGATACAGTAGGGCATGGACCTGAACTTGTTTGGCTGGAGTATGCTGCTGGTGACTTGAAAGGATGCTCTACCTTTTTCAAGGATATTCTTCATCTCAGATAACTCTTGATAGAATTTCCCAGCCTCAAAATCATCAACTGTGGGAACTACTTGACTTCCATTGCTCTGATCTGTATAATAATACATTTGGTTTTTTAAATATTTTTTTAATTTTATTTATTTATTTATTTATTTATTTGGTCTTTTCAAGACAGGGTCTCCCTGTAGCCCCAGCTGTTCTGGAACTCACTCTGTAGACCAGGCTGGCCTTGAACTCACAAAGATCCTCCTGCCTCTGCCTCCCGAGTGCTAGGATTAAAGGCGTGTGCCACCACGCCTGGCTTATTTATTTTTATGATCATACTGTCTGCATGTAGGTTTGTGCACCTATGTCGTGAATGCTGTGGAGGTCAGAAGAGGGCGTCGGATTCCCCTGGAACTGTAGTCAAAGATGGTTCTCATCCAACATGTGGGTGCTGGGGATCGAACCCAGGTCCTCTGCAAGAGCAGTCGGTGCTCTTAACCCCTAGGCCATCTCTCCAGCCCCATAATAATATATTTGTAATTAAACCACCCTTTCTCTTGGGAAACTTATTTGCTGTATGGAACGCTTTGAAGAAAATTAGGTTCCGTGCTCGCTTCGGTAGCACATATACTAAAATTGGAATGATACAGAGATTAGCATGGCCCCTGCGCAAGGATGACACGAAAATTCGTGATAAAAAAAAGAAAGAAAGAAAGAAAGAAAGAAAGAAAGAAAGAAAGAAAGAAAGAAAATTAGGTGCTTCCAACATGAAAAGGTGACCAAGTTTTGTTGGAATCTCAGTCTGTCTTATAGAGAAAGATGTAATGACAGAATACAGCTATCTAGTTTTGGTCTGGTTGATTTGCCGCTTGAGGTCTTCAAGGAAAAACTGCAAGGTGTTATCATCCTTTTTTTCTGTGATGCCTGGATAATGTAGGGTCGGAGTCAATCTGAGGAGAGTGGGAGTTGGGACAATTGGTTGTTTCTGAAAAAACCATGAAATGATTGTGTTAATTGGGAGATTCTGATTCATGGTCAGTGCTGGCTGGGGAATCTTGTTCCTTGGGTGTGGATTCCCTCTTCTCTCTAATGTACTGCACAGCCAATAGCCTTGAGATGAGAATTCAGAGGCTATAGAAATAAATAAAGCTGCTGGGAGTGGTGGCGCATGCCTTTAATCCCAGCACTTGGGAGGTAGAGGCAGGTGGATCTCTGTGAGTTCAAGGCCAGCCTGGTCTACATAGTGAGCTCCTGGCCAGCTGGGGCTACAGGGAGACCCTGTCTCAAAAAGACCAAAAGAAAGAAAAAGAAAGAAAGAAAGAAAGAAAGAAAGAAAGAAAGAAAGAAAGGAAGGAAGGAAGGAAGGAAGGAAGGAAGGAAGGAAGGAAGGAAGGAAGGCTCAGTGGTTAAGAGTGCTGACTGCTCTTGCAGAGGACCGGGTTTGATTCCCAGCACCCACATGTCGGCTAAGAACCGTCTTTAAGCCGGGAATGGTGGCGCATGTCTTTAATCCTAACACTTGGGAGGCAGAGGCAGGTGGATGTCTGTGAGTTCAAGGACAGCCTGGTCTACAGAGTGAGTTCCAGGACAGCTGGGGCTATAGGGAGACCCTGTCTCAAAAAGACAAATAAATAAATAAATAACCTCTAGATAACCTCCTCTGACAAAGATCAGATTCAGAACACAGTGTTCTGGATGTCCTGAGAATTTAAGTAGTCATCTTTCTTTCACACACAGAGTAACTAAAACACAGATACCCCGTGTACAATACGTTCTTCCAACCATTTGTGGTGGACTCCTCCAGTCACCATTAGTTCAGTATTTTTTTTATTTTATTTATTTTTGTATGTGTATGAATGTACTGTCTGCGTGTAGATTTGTGCACCCATGTTGTGCAGTGCCTTGGAGGTCAGAAGAGGGTGTCAGATTCCCTTGGAACTGGAGTTAAAGACGGTTCTCAGCCACCATGTGGGTGCTGGGGATCGAACCTGGGTCCTCTGCAAGAGCAGTCAGCACTCTTAACCACTGAGCCTTCCTTCCTTCCTTCCTTCCTTCCTTCCTTCCTTCCTTCCTTCCTTTCTTTCTTTCTTTCTTTCTTTCTTTATTTCTAGCCACTAGGCCATCTCTCCAGCCCAAGTTCAGTATTTTTGTAACACCTGTAACTGCTATGTCAGTCTTGCAACCTGTGATGCTACCCTTTGGAATTCAGGATATTACGGCATAAAAAGTTTTCTAGACCCAAGGTACAGGATGCTGGGAATGGAACTCAGGTTCTCTGCAAAAGCAGTTTCTGCTCTTAAACACTGAGTCATATCTCCAACCCAAATGTTTCCTTCTTTTTTTTTTTAATTTTTTATTAATTTTATTTATTTCTGTATGTGTATGAATGTACTGTCTGCATGCAAGTCTGTGCACCCGTGTCGTGCAATGCCGCGGAGGTAAGAAGAGGGTGTTGGATTCCCCTGGAACTGGAGTTCTCCTGGAATTGGAGTTTCAGACGGTTGGAGAGATGGCCTAGCGGTTGAGAGCGCCGACCGCTCTTACAGAGGACCCGGGTTCGATCCCAAGCACCCACATGGTGTCTCCGAGAATCTTTAACCAGAGTTCATAAGGGAAGGAATTATGTTTCTAGGGATAGAGAGATGGCTCAGCGGTTAAGAGCACTGGCTACTTTTGCAAAGGACTGCGTTCGGTTCCCAGCACCCGCATGGTGGATAACAACCATCCATAAGTCCTCTGCCTTCCCCTGCCACTTGATGATACAGGTGCACTTACACACATGCAGACAAAACAATCATCCACATCAGATAAAATAATAAATAACTTTTTAAGATTAAGACTATTCATTCAATTTAGCTTGTTAAACATGTCAGGAGTCCAAAGCATAGGAAGATTGATTACACTGTTTTTCTTGAAGGCTGGTTAAATTTAAACAAGCTGAGTGTACAGTAGGCAAACAGATTGCATACATAATTCTAAATAATTTGAAAGCATATGATTCACTTGAGAAAGTTCAATTTATGATTCCTAGGAAACTCATTCCCAGATTGGGCTTGGATTCTGGGGGCGGGGGGGACCAACGACGACTCAAAGATGTCTAGAAATCTGATGCCAGATCAGTTCTGCAGCATGGTTCAGGAGCGGAAATGGAGGACCATGGGTTAGGATGCTTATTAGTACTGTAGTTATAAAAGTAAGATTTATAGCTCTAGGAATGCATCAGCCGGTAATGTGCTTGTCCAGCATGCACAAAGCCCTAGGATTGATACCCAGCACCTCATAAAAGCATCTGTAGGGGCACGTGTCTGTAACTCCAGCACTTATGCAGTAGAGACAGGAGGATCAGAGTTCAAGATCATCCTCGGCTGTGTAGAAAGCTGGAGGCCAACCTGGAAAACCCGAGACCCCGTCTCAAAAAAGAAAAATGGTTATATATATATTTTTTACAGAGANGTTTGTGCACCTGTGTCATGCAATGCTGCGGAGGTCAGAAGAGGGTGTCGGATTCCCCTGGAACTGGAGTTCTCCTGGAATTGGAGTTTCAGACGGTTCTCGGCCGCCATGTGGGTGCTGGGGATCGAACCCAGGTCCTCTGTAAGAGTGGTCGGCACTCTTAACCACTAGGCCATCTCTCCAGCCCCGGAAACTGTAGCTTTTAAAAGGGACTCGGGATGAGATCTGAGCATCTCACCACAGATTCTAAATATCCTAGTAGATTTCTGGCCTTGAACTCACAAAGATCCGCCTGCCTCTGCCTCCCAAGTGCTGGGATTAAAGGCGTGCGCCACCATGCCCGGCTCCCTTAACAGCTTTTAATCAGTGGCAATGTATTTACCAGTTCCATCATTGTCTTTTTAATGTGGTCCTCCCTCCCTTCCTTTTTTACAGTGGCCAAAACCAAAAGAAGAGGTAACTCTTCTCCCTTTTTGATGAAGTTATTGATTCTTCAGCGAAAAGAAAGCAAGGCTCTCTCACTCTTGTTAAATAAGAAATTTAGAGCTGGGGGCACAGCTCAGTGCCAGAGCACTCGCCTAGCTTATGTGAGGTACTGGACCAATTCCCATACTGAATGACAAAGAGAAAGAAAAAGAAAAGGGAATCTGATATTGTCTTAGTCCTTTCATTTTTCCACATCATAAATTTGGGAGAAAAGCAACGTGGTGTGCTAATGAGCGCCTTTGGATCCGACAGAACTGTTTTTACATAACTTTCTGATGCTTGGCGATTCAGAGATGTCAATTATAACACTGTTACCAGGGCAACAAAACATCAAGGGAGACCACCAAAGGGTACCACTGTTGCTCTTTGAAAGGCACCCTCATGATACTGGCAATAGCTTCTAATGTCTTTGGACTCCTGCAAGGTTATTGTGTGGAAATACTGGAAAGGAAGGATTTATGGGACTGGAGATGGCAATGTGTTGGTGACTGTAATTAATATCCATAGCTCTCCACCCGAAGAGATGACAAAGCACAGTGGTAGTCTTTTGGATGTTTTCAGATTATCTTATCAAACTTAGTTTCAGGGCATGAGATAACATCTCTTTCCCCTCAGGCTTACCCCTACCTCCCACCCCCACTCTTCTCTGTCTTTTTTTTAACCCTCCCTCCTCATAGTTGTAAAAAAGGTGGGGAAATAGGTAAGATGGCTCAGCAGGTGAAGGTGCTTGCTGCCGTCCTGAGTTCAGTCCCTGGAGCCCACATGCTGGAAGGAGAAAAGCCAACTCCTGAGGGGTGTCCCCTGCCCCTCACCCATGCTTTGTGGCATGTACACATGCACACACACGTGTACACATGCACACATGTACACATGCACACACGTGCACACAGAAGAAATAAAATTTAAGTAAAAAATCTTATTTTTATTTATGTGTATGCCTGTATACATGTAAGTGCACCAGTGTCATGCAATACCCACAGAGGTCAGAAGAGGGTGTCAGATTCCCCTGGAACTTGAGTTATGGATGGTTATTAGTGTGGTGGGTGCTGGGAATTGAACCCAGATCCTCTGTGAGAGCAGCCAGTGTTCTTAACTGCTGAGCCATCTCTCCAGCCCACAGTTAAAAATTTTCAAAGCACCATTTTGAGAAGGGGTTTGGCATTTATTTATTTATTTATTTATTATTTTTAATTAATTTACTTTTTATGTGTATGAATGTACTGTCTGCATGTAGGTTGGAGCATCTGTGTCGCGCAGTGCTGTGGAGGTCAGAAGAGGGTGTCAGACTCCCCTGGAACTGGAGTTAAGGACGGTTCTTATCCGCCATGTGGGTGCTGGGAATCGAACCTGGATCCTCTGCAAGAGCAGTTGGCCCTCTTAACCACTGAGCCATCTCTCCAGCCTTTTTTTTTTTTATTATTTCTTTTATGTGTATGAATGCATGCAGGTCTGTGCACCTGTGTCATGCAATGTGGCGGAAGTCAGAAGAGGGTGTTGGATTCCCCTGGAACTGGAGTCAAAGAAGGATCTTAGCTGCCATGTGGGTGCTGGGGATTGAACCCGGGTTCTCTGCAAGAGCAGTCGGTGCTCTTAACCGCTAGGCCATCTCTCCAGCCCTTTTTTGGCATTTTTGAGACAAGGTCTCATCATGCAGTGCTGGCTAGACTGGAACTCACACAGTGCTAATCAGGCTGGCCTCAAACTCATAGAGAGCCACCTGTCTCTACCTCCAAAGTGTTGGAGGTCAGAGGACAACTTTCGGGAGTCTGTTCTCTCCTTCCTATATGTGAGCACCAGAGATGGAACTCATGACAACAACAAGTTCTTTCACCTGAGGAGCCATCTCACTACCCAGCTTCCTTAAATCTCCTGTAGCTAACCACAGACACTTGAACAAAGTAGTTTTTCAGGCACTGTCTCATTGTGTACCACAGGCAGCCTTGAACTCAAGGTCCTCCTGTCTGTCCCCCACAGGAGAACGACAGATAAATGCTACCACTTCAGGCATAGAGGTTTGAATTGTTTGGGGTCTTGTACATACTTGGCAAGTGCTCTGTCATTAAGCCACACCCCTAGAGTCAAGAATTGATGTTTTTGAAGCTCAGCTGGGGGTGTTTTACTTTTGGGGGCAGGGACTTTTTGAGACAGGGTCTCCTTGTAGCCCCAGCTGGCCTGGAACTTACTGTATAGATCAGGCTGGGCTTGAACTCACAGAGATCCACCTGCCTCTGCCTTCTGAGAACTGGGATTAAAGGCATGCACCACCATGTCCAGATAAACTAAGTCACTTTTATTTCTTTTTGTGCTTTTTTTTCTGTATTGGGGATTGACTGCAAAGCCTCATGCATGCTAGGCAAGAGCTCAACCATTGAGCCACACCTCCAGCCCCTCACTGGGGGATTCTAACCATGTTCTCTTCCACCGAGCCACACCCCAGCCCCTCATTGGTGTATTCTATCCAAGTGCTCTACCACTGAGCCATACCCCCCAACCCAAATTTGTAGGCAGGTGCTCTTCCACCAAGCAACACCCCCCTCCTGCCCCAAGCAAAACACTTTTAGACCTAGATAGGGCATTAGATGTATCTAGAAAGCAAGTACAAGAGTAGGTCAAGGGTACTAGCTCCCCGTGAACCTTAGCACAAAAATATGCCATTATAAAAATAGGATCCAAATGTGTGCAAGCCATGTTATGGGAGACCTTGTTGCAAGGTGCTGAATCTAGATATCCTCAAGGGATTTCTGCACTATGCAGCTCCAATCTGCTCTACAAAAGGAACAGGAAGCGATGAGGAAGGAAGGGTCTGGTGACAGCCTTGTCAGTGATGGGGAGGGGAGAAAATTCATTCTCCACTCACAGTGAAGCTAAAGCATGTCCCTGCACCAAGTAGGCCTCTAAAGACATACTGCGGCATGTCCCTGAGCCAAAAAGCCTCTAAAGTAAAACTGCAGCATGTCCCTGCACCAAGCAAGCCTCTAAAGACATACTGCGGCATGTCCCTGAACCAAAAAGCCTCTAAAGTAAAACTGCAGCATGTCCCTGCACCAAGCAAGCCTCTAAAGACATACTACAGCATGTCCCTGAACCAAAAAGCCTCTAAAGTCAAACTGCAGCATATCCCTGTACCAAGCAAGCCTCTAAAGACAAACTGCAGCATGTCCCTGCACCAAGCAGGCCTCTAAAATCAAACTGCAGCATGTCCCCACAACAAGCAGGCCTCTAAAATCAAACTGCAGCATGTACCCACAACAAGCAGGCCTCTAAAGACAAACTGCAGCATGTCCCTGCACCAAGCATGCCTCTAAATTCAAACTGCAGGATGTCCTTGCACCAAGCAGGCCTCTAAAGTCAAACTGCAGCATGTCCCTCCACCAAGCAGGCCTCTAAAGACAAACTGCAGCATGTCCCTGCACCAAGCAGGCCTCTAAATTCAAACTGCAGGATGTCCCTGCACCAAGAAGGCCTCTAAAGTCAAATTGCAGCATGTCCCTCCACCAAGCAGGCCTCTAAAGACAAACTGCAGCATGTCCCTACAACAAGCAGGCCTCTAAAGTCAAACTGCAGGATGTCCCTGCACGAAGCAGACCTCTAAAGTCAAACTGCATGATGTCCCTGCACCAAGCAGACCTCTAAAGACAAACTGCAGCATGTCCCTCCACCAAGCAGGCCTCTAAAGACAAACTGCAGCATGTCCCTCCACCAAGCAGGCCTCTAAAGACAAACTGCAGCATGTCCCTACAATAAGCAGGCCTCTAAAGTCAAACTGCAGGATGCCCCTGCACCAAGCAGGCCTCTAAAGACAAACTGCAGCATGCCCCTGCACAAGCAGACCTCTAAAGTCAAACTGCAGGATGTCTCTGCACCAAGCAGACCTCTAAAGTCAAACTGCAGCATGTCCCTGCACCAAGCAGGCCTCTAAAGACAAGCTGCAGCATGTCCCTACAACAAGCAGGCCTCTAAAGACAAACTGCAGCATGTCCCTGAACCAAGCAGGCCTCCAAAGACAAACTGAAGCATGTCCCTGTACCAAGCAGGCCTCTAAAGTCAAACTGCAGCATGTCCCTCCACCAAGCAGGCCTCTAAAGACAAACTACAGCATGTCCCTACAACAAGCAGGCCTCTAAAGACAAACTGCAGCATGTCCCTGCACGAAGCAGGCCTCTAAATTCAAACTGCAGGATGTCCATGCACCAAGCAGGTCTCTAAAGTCAAACTGCAGCATGTCCCTCCATCAAGCAGGCCTCTAAAGACAAACTGCAGCATGTCCCTACAACAAGCAGGCCTCTAAAGACAAACTTCAGCATGTCCCTCCACCAAGCAGGCCTCTAAAGACAAACTGCAGCATGTTGCTGCACCAAGCAGGCCTCTAAAGACAAACTGCAGCATGTCCCTGCACCAAGCAGGCCTCTAAATTCAAACTGCAGGATGTCCATGCACCAAGCAGGTCTCTAAAGACAAACTGCAGCATGTCCCTCCACCAAGCAGGCCTCTAAAGACAAACTGCAGGATGTCCGGGCACCAAGCAGACCTCTAAAGAAACTGCAGCATGTCCCCGCACCAAGTAGGCCTCTAAAACAAACTGCAGCATGTCCCCACACCAAGCAGTCCTCTAAAGACAAACTGCAGCATGTCCCTCCACCAAGCAGGCCTCTAATGACAAACTGCAGCATGTCCCCGCACCAAGCAGTCCTCTAAAGACAAACTGCAACATGTCCCCGCACCAAGCAGGCCTCTAATGACAAACTGCAGCATGTCCCTGCACCAAGCAGTCCTCTAAAGACAAACTGCAGCATGTCCCCGCACCAAGCAGGCCTCTAAAGACAAACTGCAGCATTTCCCCGCACCAAGCAGGCCTCTAAAGACAAACTGCAGCATGTCCCTGCACCAAGCAGACCTCTAAAGTCAAACTGCAGCATGTCCCTGCACCAAGCCGGTCTCTAAAGTCAAACTGCAGCATGTCCCTCCACCAAGCAGGCCTCTAAAGACAATCTGCAGCATGTCCCTGCACCAAGCAGACCTCTAAAGACAAACTACAGCATCCCCCCACCCCTAGGAAGCAAGCCTCTGGTTCTCCCAAGGTGCCCAGTGGGGTGCTCCAAGACTGAATGCAGTTCTGACACTAACTTCCTTGGGTTAGTGCAGAACCACAGATTGGGGGCTCTGTCGCCCTGAGCAGTCCCATTTAAACAGCAAGTGCTGGGTCCCCAGGTTAATCCCACTTTTGTCTGTCTTGGCTACAGATCCCTGAACCCTCCTCATCTTTGATAGTTGGTTGGAAAACTCAAGGGCCTCAAGGAAAACCTTCTCCTTAGTACTGCAGCTTGTTATAAAGGAGTGCGAGGGTGAGGAGACAGGGTAATGGGGAGGGAAACGACCAAAATACACTGTGTACTCTACAATATTATCTGCTATGTGTAAAGACACATCTTTCTTTCTTTCTTTTTCAGCCTGGAACTCACCATGTACACCAGGCTGGCCTTGAACTCACAGAGATCCTATCTGAGTGCTGGGATTTAAGACGGGTCCACCACACCCAGCAAAGGCACATTGTTCAAAGGGATAAGCAGGCTGGAGGGATGATTCAGAGCTTAAGAGCCCTTACTGCTCTTGAAGAGGACTTGAGCTCAGTCCCCAGCCCCCACATGGAAACTAGCAACCAATTATAACTCCAGTTCCAGGGGATCTAGCGCCCTCTTCTGCCCTCGGTGGGCATTGCATGATACGAATGCGCTTAACACACATGCAGGCAAAACATTCATATACATAAAAATAAAGGGAGGGAAATAGAGAGAGGGAAAGAGAAAGGGAGGAGAGAAATAGGGAGGAAGGGAGCATCAAGAAAGGGAAGAAGGAAGGGAGATGAGGGAAAGGAGGGAGAGTTAGGAAGAAAGGAGGAAAGGAAGGGAGGGAGAGGGGAAGAGAGGGAAGGAGGGAGGGGGATGCTATAAAGGAGGGAGGGATGAAGATCTTTATGAAGGACAGAAGTATTCTCCTCAGCCTGTCACTCAGGAAAGCACAGAGCTTGGGACATTTATTTTTTTTTGAGACAGCACCTCCTTATAGCCCCAGCTGTCCTGGAACTCACTCTGTAGACCAGGCTGGCCTTGAATTCACAGAGATCCCCCTGCCTCTGCCTCTGCATCTGCCTCCAGAGCACTAGGATTAAAGGCATGCACCCCCACGCCTGGCTTAAAGACAGTTCATAGCTATTGTGTGGGGCTGAGAATCGAACCCGGGTCCTCTGCAAAAGCAGTTGGTGCTCTTAACCACTGAGCCATCTCTCCAGCCCTGGAACATTTCTTATGGGCACAGTATCACCAGAAGTAGGTGGTGATCCTTGTAGCTGGTCCTCACAAGGCTGCCCCCTCCTCTGTGTTGGATAGTCTGACAATCCACATAGACTCCAGGTTAGCAGCAGGTCAGGCCTTGGGGTTGGATGAGTATGTAGTTTGTAAAGATGGGGAGTAGCCATCACTGCATGACAATACAGACATTCAGAGCTCTTCAAAATGAGCAGTCACGGGCTGGAGAGATGGCCTAGCGGTTAAGAGCGCCGACCGCTCTTGCAGAGGACCCGGGTTCGATCCCCAGCACCCACATGGCGGCCGAGAGCCGTCTGAAACTCCAATTCCAGGAGAACTCCAGTTCCAGGGGAGTCCGACACCCTCTTCTGACCTCCTCCACGTTGCATGTCACGGGTGCACAAACTTGCATGCAGACAATATATTCATGCACATACGGAAATAAATAAAATTTTAAAAAAATTCAAAATGAGCAGTCACGGGGCTAGAGAGATGGCTCAGTGGTTAAGAGCACTGACTACTCTTGCAAAGGACCCAGCTTCAATTCCCAGCACCCACATGGTGGCTAAGAACCGTCTTTAACTCCAGTTCCAGGGTAATCCGACGCCCTCTTCTGACCTCCACAGCATTGCATGACACGGGTGCACAAAGCTACATGCAGACAGTACACTCATACACATAAAAAATAAAATAATTTAAAAAAATGAGCAGTCACATGAGATCCCTGGCTGGGTGTCACCAGGGACACACACACACACACACACACACACACACACACACACACACGATAACATTGATTGACTGCTGGGAGTGGGAGAGGAAGCCTTTGTGTTGTGAGAATCCCTTCCCTGGGGAGATGTAGACACACCTATGCCCTCCTCATAATGGATGTAGACACACCTATGCCCTCCTCATAATGGATGTAGACACACCTATACCCTCCTCATAATGTCTACATCTCCTCCTGGGGAGATGTAGACACACCTATGCCCTCCTCATAAGGTCCCAGTAACAAACCAAAGTATGAGTCCGCCTGAGTTGATCCTGGGGAACAAGTCTATTAGGTTTACTTACAGAGCATTGGTGAGGGGTTATGGGCAGGAACATGGGTGGCCCTAAAGCACCCATCATGGATAATGGCTCTCACACCTCTGTGTAGACGAGCTCCACCTCCCTCAGTTAAACTCCCCCAGCCTCTCCCTGAGAGCCTCCCACTCCACATGCAATCAGGGCGGAATCACATACAAAGGCCTGGGAGGGGCAGTTAGAGTTTCGAGTGAGGTTCCAATGGTCCTCCCGACCCTTTCCTTCCCTGAGGAAATGTCAGTGGTCCACAGTCTCCAACACGATTGACACTTGCAGGCAGGCGCGGCTGGTCTGTTGATGATGGTGACTGTCATGCTCAGAGGACTGAGTTCTGCAGCACTGTGGTGGACACAGCCAGAGGTCACCGTAGCTCTTAGCACTCACACAGACGATGGCCCTGTCACTATTTCCAGCATCGCCTGTTGCTGTACCAAGGGTATGGGAGAGCTGGGGTTGGAGGAGCCTTACAATCCCATGCTCTGTCCTGGGAGTGACATTATCACCCTTGTGATCTGGACGTCGTGTCATTGTCCAGAGTTGACAAAGCCATTCTACAAGTACGGCCCTAACAACATGCCTGCAGTTGTCGCGGGTTCCGGTGCTTCTCAGGAATCAGCCATAGGGTGGCAGTAGCCACCTGTTTAACTTGGATGCCAGCTTGACAGACTTCTCCCGTGGCATAAACCAAGGGAACCGCCAAATAGGGAAACACCCTTAGAGACTTAATTAATGCAGCCTCGGATCAAAGAACTCCTTGCTGTTACCAAGAAGGTGGTCCAGGACATCTCAGCCAACGGGGCCCCAAACCATTAGGCTATAAGCCTTCCATGGAGTCATGTGAGAATGACCCTGTCTCCACTCCTGAGAGAAGGCCAGCCTCCATCCAAGGACCTTATGCTTAGGCCAAACTGGAGAGAAGGCAAACGTCCCTGACTCTGCTCCTGAACTATGAGGAGCTCAAGGAAGAAAGTGGTCCCTCTGCTTTTGAGGACCGATGGCCCCCCAGGCTATTCAAGCTCCCATGGTCTCCATCTCTACCGAATAGCCTTGAATGACCTTAGCTGTCACAGAGACTGAAATTACCTTCGTTACTGACACAAGGAACAGCTTTTGTGACCTCACCACCTTCTGCGGTTCAATCCTCTGGGCCCCAGTTCTCTTTGGTATTCATAGGAGCCCACAACGAGTCCATTTTACACCTGTCTTATCTGTATAATCTGCTTCTATCTAGCTGTCCCATTCCCCTCCTAGGTAAGGATATCTTATCTAAACTTCAAGTCTTCTCAAGGACTTTGGAGACTTCAGAGACTCTTCTGACATTCCTGACACACGACACCTGCCCTGAAATGGCCTGAAGCTATCTGGGGCCTCAAAACCCTCATTATAATCTCTACTATAGCCCCCCTACATCACCCAACAAGTTGCCCCCAGCTCTGAAATAGCTCCATTCCTGGATGTTCATTAAGTCATCCCTGTCATAATTACCTTTGAAGACCCTAACAATTCTCCTAGAAGACCCCAATAGCCTTCAAAGTCTAAAGGTGCAAAGGCTCACAGCTTCTCATTGATAAATTTCTAGCCAGTAGCCCACTTCAACCATGCAATTTATCATGCAACATCCATATCTGGCTGTAAAGAAGTCAGACAGGGATGAGTGAGATGGCTTCGTGGGGGAAAGGCCCTGGCTGACAAGCCCGGATTCACTTCCTGGGACTCCCGTGGTAGGATGAGAGAGCCACGGCCTGGAGCACTGACTGCTCCTGCAGAGGTCACAGATCCAATTCCCAGCACCCACTTGGTGTCTAGCAACCATCCCTAACTCCAGTTCCAGGGGATCCAATGTCTTCCTCTGACCTCTGTGGGCATTACATGACACAGGTGCTTTTACATGCATACAGGCAATGCACACTTACACATAAAAATAATAAATAATTTGTAAAAAAAAAAAAAAAGAGAACCAACTCCCCAAATTTATCTTCTGACTTCTATGTGAGAAGTCTGTTCTGATGGACACACACACACACACACACACACACACACACACTAATTAATTAATTAATGCTAAGAGAGGAGGAAGAAGAGGAAGAGGAGGAGGAAGAGGAAGAGGAGGAGGAAGAGGAGGAGGAAGAGGAGGAGGAAGAAGAAGAGGAAGAGGAGGAGGAAGAGGAAGAGGAAGAAGAAGAGGAAGAGGAGGAGGAAGAGGAAGAGGAAGAGGAGGAAGAAGAGGAGGAGGAGGAGGAAGAGGAAGAAGAGAAGGAGGAGGAGGAAGAGGAGGAGGCTGCCACTCCCCAGCTTTATAGAAAAGATTCTCCAACCAATCAAGCTGCAGAGGAGAGATTCCTGGAGTACGGGACTGTTGAACTGCCTGCAGGCTGTGCAGAGAGCTGCAGGTTGCAGCTTTTGCTAGCGGCTGCTCATGTTAGGGTGAGCTTTCCAGTGATGCATTCCTGGTCCTCGAGGTGACCCCTCACCCCACATTCCTGTTAGTAACCCCAATAAACATTCGCCGGCTCACCAAGTTGGACTTTGGTGCAATCATTACTTGGTGTGTCACGCATTCTCTTTCTGGGGTCAACAGACACATGTGTTGCATCTCCCCAGGAAAATTCTGCACACCATTACCTTACCACCAAACCCTAACCCTGAGGCCCTTTCACGTCAAAACATTCCTGTGTTAGAAGCTATTAACCTTGCCTGGGTGCTGGACCGGACCTACCAGATGCCCCACTTTGCCAGTCCCAAGGCCACCTGGTTGACGGACGCTAGCAGTTAACAGGCTTTTGCTGTACGTGACAGTGAGCATCACACTGACTGCTCAGAGAATCTGGGGCCCCTTATGGATAATTTCACATCACCCCCCAGAAGAGAGCCTTCACTATGCTTGCTTTCCAGCTGAAGCAGGGTGAGATTTGACATCTATGGAAATTCAACTTATGCTTTCCATATGTCCCTCACTCTTACTAGGGTCGTCTGTAAAGAAAAAGATCTGTAAAACTCACATCCCATAATACCTTGACAAAAGATGGCCCTGAGATTTTGGCCCTATCATCTGACTTTAACCCAAATAACCATTATAAATTGTACATATATAAGGCCCGCTTGAATGACCATTCTGGAGTCTGTGAAGTTCACCAAGCCTAACAACAAGAATTTCACCCCTGATGGGGCTGGAGAGATGGCTCGGCAGCTAAGAGGTTCCCAGCACCCACATGACAGGTGACAACTGTCCATAACTCCAGTCCCAGGCGAATCCAATGCCCTCTTCTGGTCTCTGCAACACAGGTTCACTTACACACAAGCAGGCGATACACTCATACACAAAAAATAAAAATAATAAATAAAATATAATAAATAATTTCATTAACGAGATTAAGAACCCCAAGAGGGGACCCCAATCTTCCCGTATTGCCTGCAACTTCAAAGGGACTCCCCACAATTTCTAGTAATGGTGGCATGCAATGGGCATGTAGATGATATGTAAATAAATAAATGTAGATGGCTGGAGATGACAGTTCCACGGTTAAGAACACTGGCTGCTCTTGCAGAGGACCCAGGTTCCATTCCCAGCACCCACTCAGTGGCTAGCAGCCATCTGTTCCAGGGGAATCTGACATCCTTTGCTGGCCTCTGTAGGCACCACATACACATGGTGCACTTCCATGAAGGCCAGACACTTATACACATACAATTAAAATAAAATATAGCAAAATGTTTCTAGAAAAAAAATCATTCTGGGTCTGTGGAGATGACTCAGTGGATAAAGTACTTGCCACAGTCCCCTGAGGACCAGAGTTCGAATACTTAGACTCCACATAAAAGCTGGGCAGCAGCATGGAGTCCTCCTGTCACCCACTTGTGGTGGTTTGAATAAGTGTTCCCCCTTAGGCATATCGACTCCACTTGGTGGCTCTGTTTGAGGAGGTTTAAGAGGTGCAGCCTTGCTGGAGGAAGCACACCTCGGAGCCTCATGCCCACTCCCAGTTTCTCTCCCTCCCAGGCCCAGTCCCCTCTGCTTCCTGGGAGTGTTGGGATATGTGCGTGCTCACTCAGCGATCTGCTCCCCATACCCCCTGTGGCAGATGGACTCTTCTTCTTCTGGAACTGAAAGCTTAGTAAATTTTCTCCTTCTATACATTGCCTTGGTCACAGTGTTTTACCACAGTAACAGAAAAGTAACTAAGACACACACTACTTGTAACTTGTAAGGCAGAGGCAGGGGAATTACCAGGACAAAAGGGCTGGACAGACTGTCCCGAATCAGTGAGCTCTGCAGTCAGGGAGAGATTCTGCCTCAACAAATGAATTGAAGAGCAACTGATGGAGACACCCAATGCTAACTTTGAGTCTGTACAGAATCCACACAAAGATGAACATCTATCCTCACATACACATGTGCCCACACCCATGCGAACCTGCATACACATAGAGACAGAGACAGACAGACAGACAGACACATACACACATACACACACGGCACACTTACACACATGTAGGCAAAACACTCATACACATAAAATAAAAATAAATATTTTGCCGGGTGTGGTGGTGCACGCCTTTAATCCCAGCACTTGGGACACAGACAGGTGGATCTCTGTGAGTTCAAGGCCAGCCTGGTCTACAGAGTGAGTTCCAGGACAGCTGGGGCAACAGGGAGACCCTGTCTCAAAACAACCAAAATAAAATAAATAATAATAAATGTGGATCTGGAGAGATGGTTCAGCAGTTAAGAGCACTGGATGTTCTGGCAGAGGACCCGGGTTGGACGCCCAGTACCCACATGGTGGCTAACAACAGTCTGTAACTCAATTCCCAGGGGATCGGAAGCCCTCTTCCCGCTGCAGTCACCCCATGACACTGCCACACTTATATGCAACCAGGCATAACATTCATATATGTCATTTAATTAGTTAATTAATTAATAATTAATACCTTGGTGCCTCCTAATGACCACATTAGAAAGCAATTGTCATCCTTTTGTCAAAGAGTTATAATGCCCCAAACAAGATATCTCCAAGCACATGTGTCTGTACCCATAGAGTAACTTGTTATAATCTTTAATATTTGTTGCTATTTGTTTTCTAGTACTAGAATTAAAAGGAGACTGCTAGACGACCCACCAGTCCCTCGTAAACAGAACGTGGAGAGTCCTAAGAGTCTGACTTTCACCTAAGAGGAAAAAAAAAACAAAACTGGATCTTCTTTTTTTAATTTTTTTTAAATTTTACTTATTTTTGTATGTGTATGAGTGTACTGTCTGCATGTAGGTTTGTGCACCCGTGTCATGCAATGCTGCGGAGGTCAGAAGAGGGCGTCGGATTCCCCTGGAACTGGAGTTCTCCTGGAATTGGAGTTACAGACGGTTCTTAGCTGGGGATTGAACCCTGGTCCTCTGCAAGAGCGTCGGTGCTCTTAACCGCTAGGCCATCTCTCCAGCCCCACAAACTGGATCTTCTATCTCTCACTTTCCCTCACCCTCCCCTCCAAAGCCCAGGGATTCTCATGGAAGAGCATGGGCATCACATTGTAAAGGCCAAGGAGGGGGATGAATTGTGAGATCACAGCAAAACAGACTGGATTTTTTTTTTTCCTTTTTATTTGATCAACTTGTTTGTGTAAGCAAACCTCTTCAATTGGACTTGGGGACCCTGAGTTGTACAAAAACTGGACTCAGATGTTAACTAACTGGGTTTATATGTACGCTCCTTATGTTTATTGCCTATGTGTAATTACTGGTCAAATAAAAATAATTAGTTGGGCGTGGTGGCACATGCCTTTAATCCTAGCACTCGGGAGGCAGAGGCAGGCAGATCTCTGTGTGTTCAAAGCCAGCCTGGTCTACATAGTGAGCTCCAGGCCAGCTGAGATTAAAGGGAAACTCTGTCATGAAAAGACCAAAATAATAATAATAATTACTATTATTATTATTATTAAACTTATAAAATAATAAATGTTAGGGACTTTTAGATCAGGGATTTACAACCACTTTTTAATTTTATTTATTTCTTTTGTGTGTATGAATGTACAGTCTGCATGCAGGTCTGTGCACCCGTGTCGTGCAATGCCGCAGAGGCCAGAAGAGGGTGTCGGATTCCCCTGAAACTGGAGTCAAAGATGGTTCTCAGCTGCCATGTGGGTGCTGGGGATCGAACCTGGATCCTCTGCAAGAGCAGTCAGCCCTCTTAACCACTAGGCCATCTCTCCAGCCCCACAACCACTTTTGATGGATTAGGAGAGGGCAGGAGGTTGAGATAGCATAAGGGAACTGGGGAAGATCCACGAATGGATTTTACTCACAAGTCGCCCCCCCCCAAACAGGCCATCACAAAGGACTCAAATACCTACTAGTTCTAGAGGATGTCTTCACTACTGGACAGAGGCATTCTCCACTAAGTCAGAAAGGGCCTCAGAGACAACCATGGTCCTCTGGGGAGCTTTGGGGTCCCCTCATCCCTGCACTGTAAATAGTGGCTCTGTTTCCATTTGCAATACTCAAGATGGTGAGTGAAACTCACTCAAAATGCAGTATTTCCAGGTGTGGTGGCGCATGCCTTTAATCCCAGCACTCAGGAGGCAGAGGCAGGTGGATCTCTGTGAGTTCAAGGCCAGCTTGGTGTATAAAGCAAGCTCCAGGCCAGCTGGGACTAAAGGGAGACCCTGACACATAAAGAAAAAAAAAAT